>VWZT01012496.1:281954-373326 GCA_013397055.1 Pachycephala philippinensis
AAACCAGCAGGAGCACGAATTCCCCGCCCCAGTGCCTTTATACGCAAAATTGCGAGAAGCGATTGGTCCAAAACCCTGTCCATCAACTCAGTCTCTTCAAACCACCACATCCCTTCTCCCTTTTTTGTCCTGCTTTCTATTCCAGGCTTTAGTAGGCTTTGTGGAGAGCAAAAAAACCCACCAAAAATTTAAGTAGTATATTGAGTTGTTGTTTTGGTTTTGGTTTTGGTTTTTTTGTTGGGTTTTTTTTTGTTTTGTTTTAAAGAGAAAAAAATAATGATAGATGTAAATAGGCAGAGACCACCAGGTGGGGAAAAAAAACCCACCACCAAAAGAAGCAAATGGCGTTATTTCCTTCAACTGATGTAGTCACTACATTATTTAGAGTGTAAAAGGGTTTACAGAAGGAAACTGACTCATGTAGGATATGTAGGTATAGAAAATGCCTTGTTTGATGTGTTTCTTTTTAGACATCTAAAAACAAGTAGGATAACAGCCTGCAATAGCTTTTCATACCTTCCATGAGTGATGTGCAGAACAAAAAACCTGTTGGCTTTTTTTCCATCACCTCTAAAATTACCATCTTTAAATTTTTGCCATCAATGGACATAAAGAAAATTTGTACCCATTCTTTGATCTTTGTCGATGCCCAAAAGATGAAAATGAACTGTGAGACTGTCAGCCTCCCAAATACATCCTTATGGGTGTGCCTTCAAACAGAAACCCACTAAATTAGCCTGAGCAATAAGTGCAACAACTTTCCAAGAATGTAAGACTGGAAAGTATTTCCTAGGTCAGGTTGTTCAGTGTTCACTATTATGGTTAGCCAAATGCTCTCTCTGTGTCCAGTATTTTAATTAGTATAATCAGAAAGCTTTACTGCGCAGTCCCACATGGACTCAGTGTGTTTTACCAGCTTATCTAGGTAGGGTGCGGAAAACCCCCAAGACTTTGTTAACAATAATGTTTCCTCTTTGACAAGTGAGGGAGCTGAAACACAGAAAAACATACCCATTGAGACTATGGTGCAGACAGGAATAGGATCCAGCATCTGAATCCCTGTCCACAGCTGTAGCCACCAGATACATTGCAGAATGCTTCCTTTTTAGCATTACTGTTTCAGAGATTAATATTTCATACAATCATCAAGACAAAGGACAAAGGTTGCCATAAGGCTGCAATATTCTGTACAGGAAGTAGTATCTACAGAAAGAACACTTGCATCAAATCTAACATGCACAGCAGGGACCATTTATCTTGGCACACTGCCCATTAAAGCCACCGCTTCCTTCTTTTCCTTCTTCTTCTGGACTAAGTGACAAATTTCAAACTGTAAGAACATCTTAACTTTGTAAGCAGATAACAGGAAATATGACTATGAATGAACCTGCTCTGAGGATTAGCTGAGGTGAATGCCCATTGAAAATGCATAAAGGTTTCAAATGTTACTCATGTCACTAAGGGGACGCTGCATATTCATTAAGGTATCACAAGGAGCTCATTTCATATTAATGGAGAGGTCATACATCCTTCCAGAGGAATTCCACTGCAGAGCTGCACAAATCAACGTGCTATTATTTTAAGTGTTACCAATTTAAACCTCTCTAAATTCACAGAACAGCCTAAATTTGCAAAATGATTTAGTCACTAAGAAAAATGTTAGCAACTGTTTTTCATCTTGCAGAGGTATAAAAGAAATGTAGTAAGTGTTTTTTAATATATTGAAACTCAATTCAAACTGCACATTAGGTGTTCTCTTTTAGTGCTCAGGAAATCTGTAGACATTATTTAACACACACACACACACACACATACACACAAAACCACACATATATATGTATGTGTGTGTGGTATCAGTGTTCTAAGAGCACTTTAAAATACAGACCGTTTAAAATCTGGGGTTTTGTACAAAGTTCACTTTTCTAATCCTTTTAATATTTACACAGTTCCATTGCCCCTTCATGACAGAAACAGCCAAAAGCTTCACAGATATGTACTATATAAGGATATTTAGTGCTTAATATTTTGATAATTGAAAACATGTAATTATTCAGTACATACAAATTTGCTTCTGGGTGTTACATAATTTCTCTGTTGGGATAATGAAGTGCTGACAACAACACAGACCTAAATCTTTCTCCCCTTTGCAGGATAAAAGTACCCCAGCGTTTTATGTTACTGAAATGTATTTTCAATGGAGCTGATTGCAAAGTACTCAGGCAGATGAGGGGCCATAAGAAATTGGCATTTAATTGAACCAGCAGTGCTTTGCGTTTGAGGAAGGGCCTAGAGGCTCTTTCTGGAAACAGTGAAAGGTAACCACATGCACCCACAGGTAGGAACACACATATATTTCTGTCCACAGGTTTGCCAGGGCAGCAAACTCTTGTGCTCCCACCCATCCTCATGATTCTGCAGTTATGAAGGGGCTGCCGCTTTGCATTTGAATTTCCCATTTTCAAAGAGTCAGGCTGGCTGTCTCTCCAGAAGAGTGTCTAGCCATCCTGCTGAACGGTGGCCTTTCTTCACAACACTTCAGCATGACAGGGAATTAGGGTAGGCACAGCCAAACCAGCTGTAACCTCTTGGGGAGGAGGGAACAGCACACCTGTAAGAATCTAGAAGCCAACATCCATCACAGCCAGCGAGTGATCTGCCTGTTGGTCTTAGTTTGCCACAGTCCTGCCTGAACTGCTGTTGAGGCAGGCTTGGTTCTGACTATGCAGCTGCATGAAGGGTCCGTCTGCCTGGGTTTCATGCACACAGAGAGCCAGATGTTTTGGAAGTCCAGATGCCTAGGGAGGAAGGGAAGAAACAGAGGGATGCAAAGGGATTTGTACCAAGCCTAAGCCCTACAAGCCTGGCAGCTACCAATGAAAGTGGCATGAGCATGTCAGTGCCTCAGCTTTCTGCTGAAGAGCAGTTATAAAGCTGACTAGAGTCTAGTCTCTCACTAGTTCTCTGTGAAAGGAATGATAAAAGTAAGGAATGGTCTTACTTTAAAAACAATGATCACATGAGTTTCCTTCATGAAATTTTTCAGAATTTCCATTATGTGATGTATTCTGAATAACTGGAAATTGTGCTAAGTGAGAAACAAAACCAAGTTGTCTGCCAAAATTGCTGTGAAAGGTAAAATTTCGTGTTTCAGCCAGCTATAATTTCAAGTAGGTGTTCTTGAGTAAAGAAACATTTGCAACACATTTTTATATAAGATGGAAAGAAATAGTCATGGATTACTGATGGATTCTGAGGTCTGCCAGGATGTTACCGTCCAAGACAATTCTTCAGACATTGTTAATTGTATGCAGTGGTCCCTCAAATTTTGTCTCTTTTGACTTTTACTCCATTCTGTCATCCCATTTCCATGCCTCCAAAGCCCCTTCCTTTCCTCTCTTCTTCCATTCTGCCTTCTGGGTTTTGCAGCTTGTTGAGAAATGAGACCCTCCCACACAATAGTTATACAGTTAGAACCATATTTGAATACACATTTAGGAAACATAGTCTGTGTCGTGCTGCTATGATACCCACTTAAAATTGTTTAGATTAATGACAGTTACATGCCTAATTTATTACTGTAATTATTGTGATAATTTAGAGAAGATAAATGGATATCTATTAGAATTTAATGTAAAAAGCTGTAATTAGTCTGCTTCAGAGAGGGGAGAAAGCCAATGCACATAACTGAAAATCCATTAAGCCAATTATAATGTTACTGAGGCAGAAAATGTACAGCCATCTAAAATACACCCATGACTTTTGCATAACTGTACCCTAAGCATGTAAACCCATCTGTCAGATTCCTTCATTAATTTAATAAACATATCAAGGCAAAAATTAATTAATGCACATAGTTCAGACTGAGACTTAGGGTGGGGAGATGGGGGAGAATAAAATTTTGTTGCCATTGAGCAATTATCATGTAAATAAAACAGCAGCAAATGCGTTGGAAGGGACTTACAGTAGAGGAGAGTACACTGCTAATCATGGCATAGGCTTTCTTAGGTATTCCCAGAAGTGTTAAAAGCTGTCTTGGTGCAATTAAAAAATAATATTAAAAAAAAAAAAAAAAGAGAGAGAGAAGACAGCAATTGCTACCACCTATTTACTGTCAAATTAATTCAGCTGCTCCTGAGATGCCATCTGTATCAGGAGAGCGAGGGTGTCACTAGCTTTACGATCCATCAGGAGAAGTGAGAGCACTGTTCTGTTTGATGGCTCTGATAATGGAAAGAAGCTAAGCAATTTCAACAGATACATCATAGATTTTCTCATAATTACCTGACCTGTTACACTGTGTCACTCTGCCGCCAAACACACTGTTTTTATGTCAGAAGCTGTATGGGCATTCTTTACTTTGATCATTCTGTATTCTGCAGATGTCAGCATTACTGTATTTTAATTGACTCTGGGGTAGCATTAAAAAGCACCTTCTATTTCAGTTGCTTAGACCTGATAAGACTGACAACCTGGCATTTATGAACATTAGGCCTTCATGGTAACTGTGTCAGGAACTGTGTTTTTCCTAAATCCCCTAGGTACAAATAGAAAATTGATATTAGTAAACCAGTTGAAAAAAACCCAGTGTCTATGCAAAAAGCACCTCTGACATTCTCTAGCCATAAAGATGGTCAACTTTTTCATTAAATTATGTCAAAAGTGCATGTTATATCCCAACATGCAATTAAGAATTGACCAGTGTGCTGAAAGAGGGCTAGAGCTGGTGCGGACTGAAGTTATAGCAGAAATTGTTGGTAACCTCAACACAAGAATTTCTTGACAACTTCCATATTCCCAGTATGCCCTGTTAGCCAGGATCATGTTTTCCTCCTCCTGCAGGAAGAGACAGGTAGTTCTTTCAGTACTTAGCTTTCTTTGCAGCATGTAGTGCAATCCACAGAAATGACAGATAAAATGGCAGAAATTTTACAGGCTGCTGAATGGAACTGCTTTTTTTTTAAGAAATATTCTTGGTTGAGTAAAAGTAAACTTGACTGCATGTGAATTGTCCATATTTCCCACCAGGCTTTACCCAACAATTTCTTTACTAAGAAATCCAGAAACTCTACAGGTACCATCAAGGTCCTGAGCTTGCTGCTTGACTTACTGTCAATAGCTACCAATAATTACAAGAGAAGTGAAACTCAGAGCCTCAGCATTCAGTCCTTGTCTCCTTCACTGCTGCTGCTTTAATAAACATTGAACAATGTATTGTGAAACATCTCTTGCTTCACTGATAACATACAAGGGCAGCATGCCTTTCCCCCATCACTCCCATGGGCAGGGATGTGACCCTCACTTCTCCTCAGGTTCCAATGAACCTGGGTGCAAATTATGCTTACTGTTAAGGCCCTGCCATTCAGATACCAACAGACTTGGTGGTTGTTCCTCCTGAAGTCCCAGCAGTATCACTGTATTATCCCCTTGCTGATAAACTGTGTCACAATACTGATGAGCTGTGGTAAATACATCTGCCTTCAGCATTAAAAAGTTACCGTGTTGTGCATATGTTTATAGATCAGTCATGTGCAACACCAAGTGGTATGAGGCACCTAATTAGCACATTTGAGTGTTGTAGTCACAAGGGTCCTAGGATAAATCTGCAAACTAGAAGTCTAATGTAGTCATCTAGGGATCTAGATTAGTCTGCACTGCAACTTATCTGTAACTAGCTCTTGCACATAACAGGACCATGGTGGGTTATGCTTTTGGCATTTGCTTTCTGGGTAGTTTTTGAAACGGTGTTTTTTAAACTACTGACTATCAGTGAACTGTACGAACTGGTCTAGAGGGCTGACTTTAACACAGCAATAAGGGAGACATCATTATCAAGCTAGTAACGCCCTCCAAATTTCACATAGAATCAAATCTCTATTTGCACTGTATATCTGTAATTGTATCTTTCGTCCATTGTAAAATGAACTGGAATCAGGTTTGTGACTTAGACAAACAACAGAAGACAAGCTGTCCATTCATTATGGTAATACCAAAGGATATTCTCATCCCACTCTGTAAAGGTAGGGAGGCTACTTTACAAGTGGAGAGGGGTCATTTACTCATTTTGCCACCTACAGTTTGGAAAGAATGGTAGAAATTTGAAACATACATAAGAGTCATAGTGTCCTAGGTTACAAGGTAAGATGTAACCAAAAGCATGTATTCTATTATCATCTTCACAAGCTGTTAAAGCAAGTGGGGCAGTGTTTGTTATCTTCTGCCCTGACTCATCCCTGATAACTCCCTTTGGGAGCTATCTCTGTTTAATGGGCAATCAAGGACCCACTGCCTGACTCACAGAATTACATCATCCCATTGTGAGATGCTCCGCCCAGGGGGCAGGAGCCAAGCTTCCCACCTGGATATAATCTGGGGTCTGGAACAGCACAAACAGCCCTTATCTACTGGATTCCCAGAGGACAAGAGTTACTGTTGGACCTTCTGGTGGAAAGAACCGGACCTTTCTACAGGATCATCGCTTCAACAGGACCACTTCATCTGGACTGCTACCACCACCCTGACGAACAGGGTGTCAGGTTGTATCCTGATTCTGTCAATGTTCTTGTACTATTGCATTTGTTTTTATTTTTAATTTTCCTATTAAATTATAATTCTGACTTGTGAACTCCCACTGATTTGTTTTCAAACTAGTACACGTAGGAATGTTTAAAGACACATAAGTGTCCTCTCTAAGAAGCAAAGAGCAAGAATTAGAGTTTTTAAAAAAATGAGACTGAGAGATAGATTAACTACAAAGTATAAGAGTATAAGAGCGTCTGTAGGAAAAACATAGCAGCTTCTGTCAGACTCAACACACTTACAAATTCAGGTCTTGCAACAACCGCTGGCTGGAATTTGAAGGCAAGAATATTATGGCATGTTTTTGTAACAGTAATTGTGATTAACCACTAGAACAACCCAAGAAATTATCAATAGTTCACCTTTAGCGTCTTAAAAAGCAGATTTTTGATTTGTGAATTACTGTATTTAACATATGTTTATCTGTGTAGCAGTTTAGGTGCTTAGTTGATTCTTTAGAGACTTAAACTCTGAGTTTTCTCCCTTCTCTCCTGCCCACCCCCAACCACCATGCTACAAAGCTTGTGCAGAAATCCTGGTGGAATCATTCACTAGGCTCTCCCTTAGGCTCACAGATACCTAATTGAGCATCCTGGAGTTCCTTGGTTATAGTGATGAGGCTCATTCAAACCCTTTTGTTTAAAAGCAAAAGAGAGCATATTTCAAGGAACATATTTCAGCTCACAGTCAGTTACAATATTTCACATAAAATATATAAGAATGTCTGGAATAGGTCAGACCATCTAGTTATATATCCTGTCTCTGTCAGTGAACGATATCAGCTGTCTGGGGAAGATAATGAAAATCAGAACATGTGTAATGATGCTTCCTCCCCAGTACAGATTTACAGAAAACAGCTGACTGAAGTTTGAGATCTTCCTGAGCAAGAACTTGTGTTTTTGTACTGCAGAGTCTTGCACAAATTTTTTTTTTCTTCAGCAGCTACTTGGAACCCATGTATGCTTTCACACTATTTTCCACACCACCTGTGACAAGAAAGTACAAAATTAGAAATCACTCATATTTTACTTTTGAAATTCTCAGCAGCATATTGATGCTGCTTAGTTCCTGTATTGGAGGAGAGACAGTGAACTGCTCCAAATAGACTTTCCTTTCAAAACTTTTCAGATCTCCATCGTTCCTTCACTTGTGGGTTTTTTCCCAGATCTAGATATTATTTGAATATATAATATTTAGTTCCTTTCCTTGATGAGAAAGGATATCCCTGTGACTTTCCTAGTGCTGTAACTGGTACAAAGAGAACTTTAATGATGGTGAGGCTTCCCCACACATCCTATGGGGAACTATTCTGAATTCTTGCAGAGCTCATCCCAGGGAGCTGCCTTATGTGATGGAAGGGAAAGCAGAGAGGTTGCTACAGCCCTTGTGATGACTTTCTACTCTTGGTTACCCCAGATTAAGAGAAGATGAATACCACTAGAAGAAACCAAGACTGAATGACCAAATGACGCTCTATCAGTTGTTTAATTTCCATCACAATAGAGCCAGTCTTTTAAACACTGTATTTGCAGAATAGGTATTTAGATGAATTCTAATGCTAGTTGTAGATATTGTAGTCTTAACAAAATGATTCAGAGAAAGTTGGTGGTTTTTTGATTGTGTAGGGTTTTTTCCTCCCTACCAGAGAAAACTGTAATTTAGCTTTCTCAGTTTCTTCCTGTAATATCTTAAAAGCCACTCTTGCATATTGTGAAAAAACCACAATACATAGAAAAAACATATACTCTAGTATTAGAATGGTTCTGCCCATAAATTAATATAAGATTTTGCTACCTAGGCCTGCCAATTCCGAGATCTTGAAACAGGCATGCAAAGCTAATTGAGGACAATTCTGAGAGAAAGATGGATCCCAAGGTATTTGAAGCCCTGAGGTAACAAGCTGGCCTGAAAATCTAGTGGGAGGAGAAAAGTAATTAGATGTTCCAAGCAAATTGCCCCAGATTTATTGATATTGATTTAAAATCCAGATAATCCTCTGTATGATTTCCAAAGGAACTGAGCAACAGTCTTATTTAAAAAGTATAAAAAAATATGATAAAGCAGCAGTAGTCACTGATTGTACCTACTGCACACACCCAACCACTGTAATACTTTCGTCTGGCAAATTGATAAAGCCAGCTTCATAGAGAAGGAACTTTTTTCCCTTTGCAAACTTCCAGCAAAAGCAAGAAACAAAAATACTCTATAAAAAACCAAAAAATATGAATTAACAAAGTAACTTCTTGTTCTTACCTGCCACTGATAGGGAAAGCATCCTAAATGTTTGCCTCGTTATTGAAATCTTTCAGCTGACCCATGTTGTGTGTCTACTTATTACCCTTTTTAACCAACTTTCCTTAGGACAAAGCTTCAAAGGCAAATCAGTCTCACCTAACCCTTTAACATTTTTATTTTCAAAGGGGTAATAGGTGCTCTGAGGGAAAAAAATTCCATCTATTTAGTATCCTTCTGGCATTGACAGTCATGAGACATTTATTTATTTGGTTATTCCATGAGTTTTAGAGCCCACTGAAATGATGACAGCTGATCTAAGGAGTGGTTAGGTTTGTCAGAAATCATATGAATGGATCGATCATGAGGTTCTCCCCATCTCTGCCAAAGGCCGGTACCAGGATCTTCAAGGTTCTCATCCCAAACTGTTGTTACAAACGATGAGAACCAAATATTCTTATTAAGGGTAGGCACATCTAGTCACCTTTTTGAAATAATTACAAATAACAGCTATGGCAGAGAATTACGCAGCCTAATTACATTATTCTAGAAAACCTTTCTCTTTCATTGCTTTTGGTTGCACACCTTTCCAGTTTGTTTTGTCAACCTTTAATGGTCAAGGTTGCCAGCAGTGCCTACTCTGGACTACTTTTGTTCTCCTTTCCTTCTTCTGGGGACAGCAGTAGCATCAAAACACAGTTTGAGAGGGAATGACAGCTTGTAAGAGGCAACCCACAGGCATCAGGGGTGGCCCTGCTGGGGTGACAGACCTATTGACAAACTATCTACGAGAAGTCTCCTTTGTATTAAGTTTATGTCAAGCTAGGTATTTTCTATGAGGCTAACAACCTGTAGTGCTTGGTGTTGCAGAAGTGGTTCACTCACTTGTTTACATTTTTGGGCACCATTTCTTTGTTCTGCAGCTGCAGTAAATCACAGATTAGTAACAGCATCATGTGTGGCATTTCTGGAAGACACGTGAGGCACGGGAAGCTATGAAACAAGGAAATTATGCTTGGATAAAGGACAAAGACCGCTATATAGTTTTCTATTTTTGTGGTTGGCTGACCCTACTGGATCCCATGTTGTCTCAACACTCTCCATTCAGTGCTGAATTTTCTTTTTTTTTTTTTTTAAACTTTCTTTTATTGATTTGCTTGACAATATTTTCANTGCCTGACAATATTTTACGGAAATAATGAAAATATACTTTTATTCTTGGGGGGAGGGAGGGAGAAGTGATTTACCTACATGCTTACACTGAATCATAAGCTTAAGATGTTTTCTAATTGTGATCTATTCACAATCTCCACAACTTCTAGTAAATTGATCCATGTTATTTCCCATTTCTTGTTTTTCTTTTGTAATTCAGCAACTGTTATATTTTGACTGTGTCTTTATATTGTAAAGTCCCTTCAGGTGGCAACACCTCCTTCCTCCTCATTTTGCTTTCATGCATGATATACCTTACATAGAATCACAATGAAACTCTCTCAACTCTTTTGAGTTTCCCTGTGAGGGAGAGATACAACTCCACTCATGAGTGACTTCATTGTATTACAGTACTTTGATTTTCTCACATTAAGTGTAGTAACAGTGAATGTGAACAGGTCAAATCCAGCAACGTTTTTCCTGTAGATCAACAATAGGATCTTATGGACTCCCATGTGGTTTGGGAGATCAAAGAAGATTACAAATGGTACCATTTGTATGAATGTTTTGCTTTCCAGAAATCCGTAAGCCATTTGGAAATGTCTGCTGTGTGAGACATCCAAGAACTCTGTCATGGAGGATGTTGAAAGCTCTGTTCCATGGAGTTAGCACAGCTGTAGCTAAAGGGGAATGGAGACATTTTACAAAGAAGATTTAAAATATTATCTACAAAAGAATAGATAGGCAGAGTACTCAATATAATTTGATTGAAAACACATTTAAAGACAGATTTTTGTCTGTAAATCCCAAAGATTTTATAAAAACCCATGTGACAATCTATTTTGAATCTCAGGCCAGCAATCACTCAGGTCAAGGGGGAAACTTGACAGGCTTTAGTAGAGGCTGGAACCTGGAGCTTAGTCTGCAAGAGGAAAAATTCCTCACCTGACTTCTGTATAGTGTGGGTTATATAAAAGTGATTAAGAAATCAGCTGCCATACCACTTCAGTGGCAATGTCACAGAAATACTGCCAATTACTGAATCACTGACCTAATTTAGAACCGAGGTATTACTGGAGAATTAGATGATAATAAATACTAGAAGTGATGAAGGAAGACAAGAAGTTTTGAGCCAACAAGTCACTCTCTTTTTAGGGAATCTGGAAAACATATTGCTCAGTCTGGCAAAGAGCAGGCAATTAGCACCACTCATATCTCAGTAAAAGTGGGGGCTTAGCAAGCTTAGTTATCGTCTACACTGGCAGGGACAGTAAAATATTACTCGGATGGATGTGGGTTAGGTGAATACATCAACCAGACTGGAACCTTCTAGCCAGTATGAATGGAAAAGAGAGGCTCAGTCTCAGATCTGTGTTGATGAACAGTGAAACCTCGACTCCAATGACCACTTCTGTTTGTGCTACCACACAAATATATAGGCTGCTTCTTTTTTTTTTTTTCTTTTTCAAGTTTTTTGTGTGTTGCCTCCAGAGAGCAGATGAGGCAGACATCTTCCAAGGATAAGACTAGAAGGCCTACTAAAAATATCACACAGATGAGAGAAGCACTCCTTGAATGGCCTTGCAGAGAAATGTTGGCAAGGAGGGCTGCAGTTGGTCACTGACACCCAGGGAGGGATGGGGCATGGAGTGAGGGAAGAGCACTAGGGAAGGATGCACCCTCTCCTGACTCTTCCTCTCTGAAGGTTTTGAGGACCCTCTCACCTCGTGCACTTTCCAGAGAGATGCAATACACACATTTGGATGCAAAAATCTGATACCAAGAGAAGGCTGTGGGACTTCTTTAATAGAGATGAATATCTGCATTCTCAGGGAATGTGGGACATGACTTGCACATCCCTAGTAACACTTATAACTAATGAGCATCTGGAGATTTTGTTGTGCGTTTCAGAAAATTATTTAATTAAACAATTGAAAAGGCCTTTACATAACAGGATTTTTCCTCTGCTAAAATAATTTAACTGTTCATTTTTTATCAAAGGAATAAAAGCCAATGCATGCTTGCTAATTGTTTTGATAAGAACAATAGACTGAATTATTGGTAGAAAATAGGAGAGAAATATGCAGGGCTGAAATATCCATTCTTAATAAAAATAAAAGGTTCTTCTTAAGGATTAAAAATAAAAGTATGAAAGCACATGTTCACCAGAATGAAGTCATGCAGCTATGTATAAAACCGGTCGCAGAAATGAGAATCAAGGAACAGGCGAGGCAGTTGGTAATGTTCATCTTAGAGAGACAGATAGAACAATACAGAAGTAATATGTGCTTTCGGATTAAGAAAGGATAATTTGCTGCAAAAGAGAGAGCTGTATTACCAGAAATACATCTGAAGATGTTGAGAAAGTCAAACAGAGCAGTATTTGGCAATGGCCACTCATCTGAATGACTATGTTCCCTGGGAAAAAAGTTTGCCCTTTTCTCTATTTTATTTACTGTGTGTTCACAGCCTTGCTGATGACCTGTGCAGGAACACTTCTGATATATTTGATACTCATGCATTTTTATTGATGAAGCAATGCAGAATTGGACCATGGGCCAAAATCTTGACTCTGCTGAAGCCAGTGGCAAAAATATCCTAGCTTCTGGCTAATCTACTTACTGTCTCAACCACATCTATGTTACAACTCCTAATCCTTTCCCAAACTGCTTTAAAAAGGACTTTACTGTGACTGAAGAAGTAAGAAAAGTATTATCCTGCATATAATACTAAATCTGTCATTTTTTTGCTTACTTCTCAACTGTAAGTGCCTGCACATATTTATTCCTTAACAGGGGTATAAAACACATCAATATTCCTGCTTCTTGTGATCTGGTAGGTTACACCATCTGCTAAATTATGTAAATACATTAAGGAGATCTCCTTGAGAATAAAATAATCTAATTTTAGCATATATATCTTCAGTAATAGGAGTAAAGAAAAATAATGTACATGATTAAAGCAGTGAGAGTTCATTCTGCAGCCGTATGAGGTACTGGCACAATTTCCCTGTAAAATCTGGAACACTTGGTATATGTTACTGAGATTTATGAATGACAGGCACGACCAAAGTCTGTCATGTACTCCTCTTCCATTATAGCCACTGAATGGCTATGTGATGGAGCATCAAAGCCCTTCAAATGTATGCTTTTCTTGGCTGTTCTTAGGTTAGGCTCTGTGTGGATTCAACTCTGATGATAAGCCCTTGAAACTGTACAGGCATTTTGATCACAGAAAAGCAAAATGCTGTCTATGAATCTAAACTGCAGTGAACTAGATCCTCCATAATGTTCGTGAACTAGGTAAGTGTTTCAAAGGCTGTCTAACTCTACCTCAACATCAATTGCCAAACTCCATCTAAGAAGTTTTACATAGGAACAGAGAGCAAATATTTTAAACTCCTCTCCTTTTTTTTTCCCTTTTTTTTTCCTCACAAAGGCATGCCAGGATGCCCATTTTTTAATAATAATGAATGAGTAGTCCCAATTGAAGCTCTCCTTTCAATCAAGGCCACAGGCTAAAAACCTAAAAGACAATGGTAGTGAGAGCCTCCTGGGATCTTGGACTGCTGCATTATTCCATCTCTGATATGCAAACCTAAGACATAACAAGAGTTAAAAAGGCTGTGTCAGGAATATCAACTCTGACATTTCTCTTTGTCACTAATTTTGTACAGTTATGTTACTGAACTCCACATAAGCAGTTCATTTATACCTTGGAAAAGGAGGGAAGGAAAAACAAACATCATGTGTAACAATAATGTAGGAGGCAGCAAATTTTGTATCAACAATTCTGCCATAGTATAAGGGCAAAGATGTTTTTCAGTCTTTTACAGGAAGCTTGTGTAAGTGAGTCCTTAAAAACTAGGCATGTTACTGTACATGTACAGATAGATTTGTCTAGCTTCAGCTTTTCTCTGATGGCCATTTCTGCAGTATGTAAGTGCCTTACAACAAATGATATTGTATTCATACAAACACAGAATCATTTACTTCCTCCTTTGTAGGACTTTCTCGCATGTGCAGGTATCTGCACACATATCAGAACATATACACAATATAGATATACAACAGCATATATTTTGTATTATTTCTACTGAGAAGGTTTATTAAGATTTAATAACCAAACATCCTTATGCTGACAGTTTTTATGTAAATTTAATAAGAAAAAAAGTCTATGCATTTGTGTTTTGACCACTGTTGTATCTGTGTCTGTAGATTGATAATATTTAAGAAAATCATTACAGGTTCTAGTTTAATTTAATTTTTTCTTTAAACTCAGTCCCTGAATGATTCCTGGAGAAACACGTTTATTTTCCAATATTTGTCAAACACTGGATTAAACAGTGTGCAAACAGAAAGGTGCCAAACAGAAACTGCCAGGTGAGACCCAGTACAAGAGCCACCCTGTCACACCTTTGACCCCGTGCATGCAGCTGGCATCACACAGATGCTTGGAGACATGGCAAATGTCCTAGCCCAGCTTCCATCTGCTGTAAAAAACACCCAAGCACAAAGGGGAACCCAGCTAAGCCTGCTGAAATTGCTTCTGTGCCCTCTGGATGCCAGAGACAACGTGCAAAAGGCAGGAATAAAGCTGCCCATATGCCCTTTGTTTTCACACTATCATAGCTAAGCTGTGCGGCCTTATTTAACAGGACTGACAGCATAACCTACATGGAACAGCTTTTTCGACCAGTTCTGAGCATTGATTGTACTTTATTTATTCTTCACTTGAGCTATCAAAGGGAAAAAGTGCCCGTGGCAAGCTAGGTTGCAGTAACAATCTGTGCATTTTAAACTGTCTGCATCTACTTAGTTACTATAACTACTCCCAACTGCGTGATTAAATACAAATGATGTTTCCATATATTAACTGCAACCTTCTTTCCAATATGTACTGAACATGATACTTAAAATATAAGATTCTTGAATGGAATAACATTTATGGGAGTAATTTCCCAAACGTGTATGATTATCACTTGCAAGGATGTATACACCAGTTAAAATCCACAGTATGATGAGAAATCATTTCCAATCTGCTGAGAATGGAAACAGAATTAAAATTCTGCTTCTCCACAAAGAAATCTCTCATATAAATCATCTACCTGTTCATTGCTCAGACATTAATATAGCATGCAAATTTGTACATTCTGCATGCAATTTATGTATAAACATTACCTATTTTACTATATTAATATGTACTACTGTTTTAGATAGTGGATTTAACATTTCAAATTACCTTTGATTCCTATTGTATTCAAATCCAAACATAAACCCAACAATGCCCCCCAACCAAATCAAACCACAAACCATGAAATCAAAACATTAACCAATGAACTGCTGATACTTAATGGAGTAGAACTCTTAATGTATTTGAACAGAAGAACAAGTAAGCCACTGAGGTAAATTAAAAATGGGATAAAATTAAGAATGGTAGATCACTCCAAATCAACCACTTACCTACCTCTTCTGAGAGCACTTGCTTAGCAAGCAAGGGAAATTTGATAGCTCTATTTAATCATAACTTTCATAACTCATTTGATAGGGCATGTAAAAATGGTTCGTAAAACAAAGCAAGCAACAGAAATCTGTTGCTCAGAAGACGAAGAAGGGAGAGGAAGGGGCAACATGAAGTGCAGGGCTTATTCCAGTTCTGAGCTCTAAAACTGATTCCTGAGTGACTGCAGGTGTCACTTAGGGACTACCCACCCTTAGATTTCATACTTTTGGCTGAAGTTCATATATTGAGCTTCTTTTGTGTGTGTTTTATTCACAGTCTGTTTAACCACAGAATGAGCAATATGAGAGAGACACTGGCATGAGAATGGCAAACATACTGCCAGGATGCAGAAAGAGATGTGTCTCCAGCAGGGCAAGAACTGCTGGCTTTGCACGTGACACCAGGATTAGCTAAATCTGAAGTCATGTGTACTTCACAACCCCATTCAAAAAGACACACTCACAGAGGAGCAGGTGCAGGGGGGGCTCTGTGGGTGATGGAAGAGTGCTCAGATCAAAACTGCTGGTGGTCTGAAGGAGGACCAGCATGTTGTCAGCTTCTTCAGCCTATTCTAATAACTGGGCATTGCTAAAGAATGTTGCTGAAATCTCCCTCAACATGCTTTAGGAAGATTATCCTCCAGTGCCTGTAGTCCACTCATGAGATGCAGAGAACTGAGAATATCTCCCCATATTTGTTCTTGTGGGAAGTAAAGTGTGTGGGGGTGTCTTTTATGTCATGCTTAGTGCACTAACAGGGAAGAGACAGTGTATCAGTTTCCAAGATCTTATTCCAGAATAAAAAATACATATATTAAAACAAAACAAAAAAAAAGTAAATACCCCTGAACATCATTGAAATAAGGAAAAAAATGCTGGTGCTTGAAATTCCTTGCCACTGTTTATGGCACAGAGGACTGAAGGTAGTTCTGATTTCTACTTTCAGGCTGCAGTTAACAAAGCAGAGCTGTAGAGAATGTCAACTTTTCTCTCTTCTGGCAGATACTATTGATCTCACCATCTACTGGTACTTCTTTTAGTCCACAGTGAACAAGTGTCTATCAATGCATCCCATGCAAATGCAACTGCTTGCATGTGACTCATCAGCTGGGAGGATTGTTTGGCCAGAACAAATAATGTATTACTCCTAAAGGAACAAGTGTACTTTGTACAGTAGAAGGTTTAGAGATGTTATCCCACTTTTGCAAAGGATGAAGCAGGAGAAGATTTCTTACCCTTCCTCCTTCTCCGTCCCTTCTATGGAGAAGAATCTTTCTTCTCCTTATAAAGTGTGTCCTAGAAGAGGCTGCACCAGTACAAGCACTCAAAAAAAAAATGACCGGTGAAAAACAATAATAAGTCCATATGGTGGAATAGTCTTTAAGAAATGTGAGCACAGTGTCAGGTTTTTATGTTTCAAAGTAACTGCTGTTACAAAAGATGAGGGGAGCTTTTTATTAATATTAAAAATATTCCCATACCAAACCTGAAACAAAATGGACTCACAAAGAAATAAAAAACCTGATACAACTGGTATGTAGCATATTTTTATCTATTAAAATCTAAGTAGACTAAGTTTTACATTACCTCATATTCTTTCTTCTCAGGTGTTCATGATTCTGAGATGTAGAGCAAGCAGATTGAACATGTCAAAGTCTGCATTTTCTGTTTATTTTTGTTTATTGCTTTTTTTTCCTTTCTTTCCTGGCTGGACAACAAATATTACACCTAACATTTCAAGTTTAAAGACTACAAGCTGTTCTTGTAATGATCACTGCATTTAGAGAAAAGCATTGAATCTGACAGATTTGTGTAAGAAACGAGTTTTGTAGTTAAGTGTTTTGTGTTTCTTTATCTTTGTGCTTACAATATCAGTAATATATTTTGCTTGAGGTCTAAAAATATAGCCTTTTTTGATTCAGTCCTTAATGAAAACAGAGTATTATACCATGAAAGGTGACCTATTGAAGGCAAAGTGCTAATAAGTTGCAGATTGTTCAGCATGACCTAAACCCTTTTTTTATTGAAAATGAGATCTACAAAGGTACTTTGTAACATGTTTCATAAGGTCTTAATTTTGCCCAGCACTAACAGGGCCATTAAATCTACTTAGAATCTGGATTACAAGAAAACAAGGATATTTGTCTTCTCTTTTACCTTTTTCTGAAAGTAAAAATGCATGCCTTGCATACTGCCTTAAGATGTTTTCTAAAGAAACAAAAGAAACTTGGTAAGACCTCCTCTCTGGGGGAAGACTTACAGAGAAAAAGGCAGGGCCAGGGGGGCAGAGGATGAGCTGTGGAACTGACTTCTTTTTTTACCATTAATTGTGGCTGATTGTGCAACTCACAAGAGGACTAATGGACACTCTAGTTGGCCATGGAGCAGCCACAAAATCTTACACCCTCCATTCCCTGCCTACACCCAAAGCAGTTGTATTTTGGTTTCACCCAAGTCATAAGTGAGTCCATGGCAAGCAGTAAACCTGCTGTCACTGCTGCTCACCAGGGTTTCTGCTGTTGTGCCATTGTGACTTTGCAGGGCCACCCCCCCAACCCTCAGTTCACTTCTCAGACTCACCTGCTAGTGCTGGTTCCACATCTGAACCATTAATGTTTTTCAATGCCACTTTAGGTTTTTAAGAGCTCGTAGTGTTGAGTGTTGGGGTGCCTCAGCTTAGAGATGTCACAAGAAAATAAATCAATATGTTTCATTAGAAATTTCTCCACAGAATCACCATCTGACCCAGTTTACAGCTGTCCCTATTCAGGGAATGCCCACCTGCTCATACAGCACCCTACTAGGGGTCCTCCAATACCTCTTAAAAAATCAAAGGCTGGGTATTTTTCCCTAGATTTACAATCTGTTAGGAGCAATCACCTCCATCATATTTACCTGCAAGAAGGAAAATTAGGTTGGAATCTGTGAGGGAAGTAAATGACTTTTAGAAAGCTTTGAAGGCATCTTCCTCAATGTTCACATCTTTTTTGCTACCATCTTTTCTGCTTCACTTCTTTTCTGTGAAGACCAACTGGCAGGCCAAATGAACTAAGAGAAGAGGACAATGTTTTACTTGGACCCATGATATGGGGGCAAGAGTTTCACTCTTGTCAGCAGCCCTCTTTCTGACCTCAAGCACATCTCTCAGGGCATGAACACCTGAGCAGGGGTGGGTGCAACCCCGGTATCCTCAGAGCATGCTTTACCCTCTGGAATTCGTGCCAGTCATGCATTGTACTGACACTCTCCTATGTAACATCTTGGGAGAACCACTTATTGTTGAGAGAAACCAAAATTCTGAGCAAGATGTGATAGTCCACCTGTCCTTTTCGTCTAATATTCATAACTCCATGAGGGTAGCTCATTTAATATTTAGTGATTATGCACCCAGGGAGAGCTGGAAACTGGGGACTCAGATCTTCTTATGAAATGCAAGGATCCTTGTGGAGTCTCTGGATATTTATGGACCCTCATCCTACTAATTAATTCACATCCCACACATAATTCATTTATAAACATAGCATAAAAATGATTCCTTTACCAGTTTTAAGGTTACCTGAAGTATCTACTCAGATTGCAAAGGAAGATGCAGGAAAATTGTCGGTGGGTATTGTCTTCATGTGGTACCACAGAATCATTACTCCAGTTCCCCACTTGTAAAGCTACCAGTAGCACAATGTGGGCTGTTTGTTCATGCTTTCCTCATCCCAGCAAGCAGGAGAAAAGGTGGAAACTGCCTCATGAAGCTTTCTTGGACCTGTTTCCATTTACAGTGAGCACTGATCATGTATTCTGAACTCCTAGTGCCAATGGGTTTCCTCTCTCCTGATGTGTTTTGGTCTCCCTGGCACTGGGATGTCATTCATGCAACAGCATCAGCTCATGAGCCCAAGGTTATATGAGACCTGTCATATATTCTGGGATGGTTATACTCCTGGTTGTTGCCTTAGTGGGATAAAAGTGGCCAAAGCCTGTGCCCTGACCTCAGCAGCTTGCAGAAGTATAACACAACTGTACACTTGCCTCTTGTGTAAGAACTGAAAGAGCTGATAGGAATAGAGACAGGGTCAGGGTGACACGGAGGTCTCCCAGAAACACATTGTCATGGGGCATTTTGTCAGCACACTGACTCCTGTGGCAAAACCAGCAGTTACCCTCTCCTCAGCCTGAGACAGGCACTTGCTCCCCAGCACAGCTGACACAAAGCTTGGGCAGCACAATTCCATCCCCACTACAGCACAAGAACAGCCACGTGCATGGTGGTTTGCTTACCCCAGGAAAGATGTGCAGCAGAGCAGGGATATGAGGCAGCTCTATTGACTGTCAGGCCTCTGCTCTAACCTCTAGAGCACACTCCATAAATGTTTGAATATTTAATAAAATCTTCTGGGTGTCTGCTTCCTGCAACACTAACTGTTTTAAAGTATTCATGGGTTATTTGTTTATGACTATTAAACAAATCTATTAAACACTCTGCATTATTTTTAGTTAAATTTTGTTTTTTTCCCCTTTCGCTTTAATAATTGATATTGTTTTGGATACATAAATATGTCCTAAGAGTATTTGTCATTTCCTAATGTTTACAGTGGGGATATTTTTTTTTTCTATAAAACTGTGGGATTTTTCTTCCATATAGAGTATGCTTTTCTGTTGCATGCGCATTTCAGAAACAGTCACAGACATTGCATCTGGCAAAGGCATGTGAATTTGCAGGAATTGCAGTTAATGCTGTTTGGAAAACCTCATGCTTTAATTTCTCACTCATCATGTGGTTACAGAGAACAAGGACATCCTTGTATAAAATATTACAGAATTATGTTAAGTGATGGATAAAAAATTTCTGGCATGCTCCTATCTATTTCAAGAACTACTAAATTAGGACTTTGTTCTAACATATTGAGAATAGAGAGGATGGTGCAAAGGAGAAAAAAGAGTACAGAGGAACATAATATTCTCTTAGATAAGGGGCTTATTGCATCAAACTCAGAAATTAAACTGGTTTTAATGAACTGCTTACTTTATGTAAAGAGTGGGCAGAAATCCTGAGCTGCTCTCTAAATTTTGCAGACAGAAATAGTCAGGAAAGTCAATTGAACTTTTCTGACTGTGGTCACCCATATATGCAATGATTTGTGCCAAGAGATTGTTATTTTCCTGGTCAGACTCACCAATATGGCAGTGCTCCATGCAGTCCATGAGTGACATTGGCTTTTGAAGGAATGTTATGTTGCTGCCAGTGGCAAAGGGGACAACTGCAGGGCAGTTGTGGCAGGACAGTTACCCCCCATCATCACCTCCTCCTGTGTGTCCCAGATATCTGTTGCATAAAGAGATAGCCCAAAGGCACAAAGGCCCAGCAGGGGCCATTTCTGGTGCCAGGAGGGCTCAGACCTGACTAAGAATCCACATCTTAGTCTGCAGAGCTGATGAGAGGAGAGATGAAAGGAACTATTGACTAAGAGCCATGGTTTTACCCTATAAAAGATACACAAAATATGACTGAAGCAGAAGCCTCTTACACCATGAAAGGTGTTCGGACTTCTCCCCGAAGTCTGGACGCAGACTTCGTGGTTACTTCTCTGGAGATTGAGGGAAAGGATCTTCATGTGTGCCCCACCAGCAATTGGATGGTAAGATACATTGAATCCTAAGCTTATACTATTTCTTCATTAGCTGTAACTGAAAAGGTACCATTTTTCGTGCACTGTATATTAACTACTAGTATTCTCTTCCTTTTGTTCTATTCCTGTGTAGTGTTTAGTTTACTTTAAGTCTTATGTTTGTTTGTTTCCTCGTCTATTAATAAATAATTTATTCTATAATAGACAGAATCAGTCATCATTAAAAGAACTTACGAATGAGAGTGGGTTTTGGGGTGCTGGCCACCTCAATAAAGTTACTGTCTGCTGCCAGAGGCCTGGGCAGGAGACAGGGTTAATCTAAACCCCCACATCCATTCGTGACAGCAGTCTTGCTCAGGAAAAGTACAAGGAAGAAAAAAAAATATTTTTTTGGCTCCCAAAAGACCGGAAAGAGCGTGAAGCTTTTGGTTTTCATTCCTATGATGTTGACCTTGTGTGGCAGGCAAATATGGGTCTGCTGGGATGCCTGGGACTAGATCCCAAGGGAGGGTTCTAGTTTTTTTGGATGAGACCCTTCACTCCACCTGACGTTCATGTCATCTTGCTCTGCCCTTGCTTCTGTGGCAGAGGAGTGAGAAAGAAACAGGTGGTGACAGTGGAGAATCAACTATTAGGCACTCAGATAACTTCTTGTGATGGCACAGTACCTGGCCTTTGCGCACAAAGGGACAAGACTTTGCAAGGTGTCATTGTCACTTAACACTTATCTATGAGGTTTTCTAAACTAGAAACAGGAGACAATGCATGGATATTGAAGAACACTTGGAATAATGCAACATACAAATTGGATTTGTCTAGTGTCCAATGACTCTCTGAAAAGGCCAAGAGGGAAAAAACCCCACAACTGCATTAAAAAATAAAGGCAAATTAGACCACCATTTGACTTTCTTGAGCAATATTAAGCAAGAGAACAAAAATTACATGTGCTTTTACACATCAGTACTGAAAAATGAGCCAGGAGATATATTTTCTGGAGACAGTAGATGTCTGCTTCCTGCAACAAAAAACCTCAGAAATCACAAGAAAGAAGGGTCTTTTGGATTTAGTCTGGAGTGATGTACAGGACAGAATAGTGACTATAGTACTGAATTTCAAGAAGAGAAACTGTGTAAACAATGGGGTAACTGGTCAAAAATGAACAAATAAAAAAGCAAAAACCTCATAAAAGCAGCTTTCCAAAACAAAAGAAGCCTAGGAGCAGCCTGGAGGCTGTTGAAAAATTAAGTGCTAGAAGCCAGGTAAAAAGTGTACCACAATTCAGAAAGAAAACAAAGCAATCCAGAAAATCCCTTCAAGACTTAACTGGGAAGTTGTGCAGACTATCACATAGAAAAGCATGGGAAAAAAAAAAAAAGAAACAAAGGGAAATCAAAAGAAAAGAAGAACAGTAAAACCCATACACACAGCAAGCTGAAAGTAAATAAAAAAACAAGAATAGCTGAAAAGAAAGTGAAGAGTATGATAAGGAGCTCTCCAAAGGAAGCCATGGCAGGAAGAAGGCCCAGGGGATTAGTGAGATCCTGCGGCCACCTAAGTGTAAAGAGGGGACAGAGGCCAGGGTAACTCCCATGTACTGAAGGGCCTGGAGGGGTCTGGAAGCCACGGCCCCATGCTCTGCCCCCAGTGCTGCCCACCAGCCCCCTGTGCCAGTGCTGGCTGTGCTCAGCAAGGATGTGGGAAAGCAGATGCACAGTAAAAACTGCAAATCTGTCTTAGGAAGACAGCAGATCACTGTCTGTAAAAACCCTAGGAAAACCTCACAAAACAGAATGAGTTGGAAAAAAGGGGGCAGATGAGCTCCAGTACCAAGAAACACAGGATAATGCACCTCAGGAATTGTAATCTAAACCATGTTGGTATGACACTGAAACCTGAGCTGTAAATGCCAGCTGTAACTGAGCTTCAACTACCAAAAAGAGACCATGGAGTCATCACTGGCTGATTTTCTAATTCATTGTCTCAAATGACAGTGAAATATGCAAAAGGGAATAATGTTGGTACCATCGAGCCTAAACATCAGAAAGGCATTATCAGTGAGAGCAAGACAGACTTTTTGCCACCTTATTAAGGTAGAATGTGTCATACTTCAAGTACTGTGTGTGCAGTCCCAGCTATGTGATTCAGGAAGGACTTAGTGGAGTTTGAGATCACTCTGGAGAGAAGCAATAAAAAGGATCCAGGGGATGTAAGGCAATTGGACGGCTTCCAGAAGGATACAAAGTTTTCGGACCCTTCATTTTGAACAGGAAGAATAAACATGTCACCATCAGGAGGGTGCTGTTGCAAAGCTGCAAAGCTGTTTGAACTCGGTGAAGCAAAAAGATGATTTAAAAGCAAGTGCTCTTTTACCAAATGCATATGAACTCTTGTAACTTGTTCCCACAGTGAGGGTGAAGGCAAGCAGTACCAGCAGCCTGAGAAAGGGAGAAGAACAGTTCATGGTCAACAGGTCTATAAACAGATACCAGGAGAACTAGACAGGAAAATACCTCTAACATCTCAAATCAAACAATTGCAGTGCGAAGGAAATGGTCTGGCATGAAGTCACCATGCTTGTGTGTTAAATGCCCAGTCACTGTTTCTGCAGGCAGAGGGCCAGACTGGCTGGACCACCAGTTCTCTTCTATTTGGAATATCTTCTCTCACATTCTCGTATAATGGCAGGATTGGAGTGGGGGAAAGGTATAATTCCAGAGTGCACCAAGGAATATTCCTGTCTGTATTCATCTGTGTACCTAGCTTCAAATTCCATTTGTATTGGGAATTTGAATTTGAAATTTGAAATTGCTGGAAGAAATGGTTATATGCCTGTAGATTGTAACTATCTCAGCTACAGCAGCAGCACATGCCAAAAAGAAATTAAACTACAAATACACCCAGCCTCTAGCTCAAAATTGCTTAGATTTCTTCTATCAGTTGACAGAAAGGTGGTGTCATTGGAATGGAAACAAACAAAAACCTTACTCTAGCAGAAATATGCTTAGTGGTCAAAAATACCTGGAGGGTGAGCTCAGGCCCTTGCATTTGAGGACAGCTTGTGAATTGTTCAACTTCTGAGCTACCTTCTTGTAGAAAGCAGAGCTTTTTCCTACTATTTTTATAGCTATTCCTAATTATCTGCTGTTCTAGCTCTCATGCCTTTACTAGCATTTGCTAGACTCTGTAACTATTTGCTCAGCTTTCTTCCATTTTCCCCTTGACCATATCCAAGCTTTTTTTCTTTACTTCCTTGCTTCTGTGTACTGCACTCAGAGGCAACATACTGATCTGCCAGACCAGGGAAGCTCAGACCACTGCTTTGGCATCTTCTTGGATGAAATGTGAAAGTCACTCCAGGTTGCCAGTTCCTTCCTTCCTTCCTTCCTTCCTTCCTTGCTTCCTTCCTTCCTTGCTTCCTTCCTTGCTTCCTTCCTTCCTGCATGCCTGCATGCCTGCATGCCTGCATGCCTGCCTGCAAGAGGTAGCCACAGACTTCACTCCCTCCCTTGCTATTCTGTCTTCCCTAGATTTATTCCACTTTCACTCTACAGTACCATTTGCTTTCATGGAGTAGAGCATTATACATGTATATATATAGATACAGACACCAGAGGGATGACCATTAGGAATAGCTTTGCTCTTTACCAACAAGATGACTGTTCCTTGAAAAGGCTTGTGTGGTGTTTCTGGGTTTTTACTTCTAAACTAGCCTAGGAATGTGAGGCAGGGCAGTCATTTGGCACAGAGAAGCTGGCTTTCCCAGGTTGGTTTCATATGGGTCAAGTGGGGTGATGGCCCTGTGATGCAAAATCATATTGCCCTTTCATGTCAGGGCAGCTGGCTCATGTCCCCCATTCCCCAGTGCTTGTCTGAATGTGTGTCAATAAATTACTTGATCCATGCTCTTGCACCAGTCTCTTGAGCTTAACTGCCTGAGAAAATTTGGAAGCATGAAAGCAGTCGATCTTTGTGGGCTGTTTAAAGTCTCCTTCTATCAGGAAATATCAGTGTTTGCACAGCAAAAATCAGGGGAGAGAGAATGAAAGGAGAACATGAAAGAGCTACAAATTATGTTAACACTAAAGTCACAAATAAAAAAATTACTATGATGTATTAAAAGCACTTCCTCCTGTAAGCATTTCTATTTCCTCCTTAACTTTCAAACCCATAAAACACATGAGCACTGAAGGGAAAATGGGCAAAGCCCACTGGATACTCATTTACTACCAACACTGACAGCTGCAGACACTACAACCCAGCAGCAGACACACTGCCCCACAATTGTTGCTGCTCCCATGGCACCAAAATGCATGCAGCCCAGACGTTGTCAGTAAATTTGTTTCACATTTTCCTAGAAAGCTCTTAAGGCTGGTTTCTGAAAGAGAACTAACCACCCACTCCTTCTTGGCAGTCCATGGTCCTTGCATGATACAGTGGTGAGGTTGTGCCAATGCTCTTGTTAAGGTCTCTTCCCTACCCATTTTTAACATGAGCTTCAGCTGTCCCTGCTGTCTTTATTTGGGGTAGAATAGACAGCACGTTCAGAGTGATATACTTACTTTAATACTGTCATAAACAGATTTTATGGCAGCAGAATAATTTCCAGCCAGACCTTTGGCAAAACATAAAGAATCCACACTAAGCTTATGATTTCTTCTATGATGTCTCAGACATAAAAAGGGAGAATAGGGTTTTTTTGGTGTGTCTCATACTGAGTGCCTTTCTAGAGCTTCTCAGACACGTGCTGTTTTCCAACTTAATGCTCAAGTATTTCTAAGCCTTAATCTGTTCACTATGCCTTAAAATTGCCTCTTTTGGCATCTCTAATAACACCTCTTCTGGCTCAGAGGCTGTACTTTTTTCTTTTTCTTTCTATCTTTCCACATTATTTTTTCCACAGCAAAGTATGTTCAGGAAATTATATCCTACTTTGAAAGTGGGTTTAAAGCTTGACTATTAGAAGAAGCACAGAGTGGAGAAATTTCATTTTGAGTATCTTAGAGTTGCTGCTGGTTTGGGAGGGGAGATGTTAATGAGGAGGAGAAATGGACAGAATAAAAGAACATAAGAAAATACTTTGGTACCATGAAATGGCGTATTGAGATAGCTTAGATCTTGCGGATTAGCTGGTAGAGTTGGCTTATGGCTCACAGAAATATGTTGCATCTTTTTAGAAAATTAATGCTCCTTAGAGAAGTGAGATTCTATTTTATTGCTTTATACATAACTTCTAAGGCATCTTGAGTAGACAGCTGTGGCTTTGCTATTTTTACTACTGTGCTTGAGAAGTTGTTTCTTACTGCCAGGGCCTGCCACTCAGACCGTGTCAGGTGGGAGGACAGTCTTTGACTGTTGATAACTTTCCCACATTTCCTGCTCTTCTAAATATTCTTGTTTCTTGTCCCTGTTTCCAGTCAGATATGGATATGCAACCCAGTTTGCAAAATGAACAGTTTGGTGTGTGTTTTCCTATAAATATGGTCTGCTTCATTCTTCATCTTTGATGAATGTGAACCCATCTAAGCCTCCACATCCCAAACTCTTCCAAATACAAGTAGAGGTGAAAATACGAGGAGTCAAATTTGCAAAAGAAAACTGAGTACACAAAGGAACCTATTTTGGTTTAGGTTTGAATATTAACCTCTTTTAAATTTTTTCTCTCTCTGGATATTCTTTTTTTAATATTCTAGCTGAATGCAACATGTAGAAGTGACTAAGACTTCCCTTAACTCATGGAGTAAAGGCTTCATGACAGCTGCTTCTGTGAGATTTACACTTTATGCAATTTCAGTCCAAACCTCAAATCTACAAACCAATTCAACTGCTGACGTTGAACCTCTTTCAATACAGAACTTGAATCTAAGCACTTCTTGTTCCCATGTTTAAAATATATGGATCATGTGTAAAAGTAAATGTAATGCAT
This sequence comes from Pachycephala philippinensis, assembly GCA_013397055.1. Taxonomy (NCBI): domain Eukaryota; kingdom Metazoa; phylum Chordata; class Aves; order Passeriformes; genus Pachycephala; species Pachycephala philippinensis. The sequence goes on from VWZT01012496.1 coordinate 308,960, forward strand.
TAATTGCTAACATGCTGTCTCAGTATTCTAAACCCAAGTTTATTTTAACAGCGAAACTCTATTAGTAATTAATATTGATGCTGTTTGATCTCAGAAAATCCTCTGAGTCTAGGGCAATTCAAAGTGCACAGCATATAAAGTTAGGGATGCATGCTGAAACTCTAAAAATAAAACAGAGGATGCAAAGACATGAAAAATAGTCAAGAATTCTGAAAGAATTCACACTCCTATATATGCTCATTTTGAAAAAGAAGCTATAGGAAATACTGAGCTGTGGATTCCAGGGTGACAGGGAAGTTATAAGGTGGGAAGATCAGGAATATAACAAAAAATGTGAGTGCCTTCTACAAGAAATATTTTTTTATTTGAAAGGCAGCAAGGAAAAGAACTCAGTGGATAAACTTTGCCAAAAATTAGAGCATTTCTCTGGCTGATAGAGTACCAGAGCAATATAAAATGGAATAAAAGCTGATGAATCACTGTCATTTCTATTGGTAAAAAAGCAATACAAGATCCTTCAATGTCAACATTAGATATGAAATGCGTTTCTTGCCGTATTAAATTGCATTTTATTGAAAGAGCCAAGGTATGTTTTAACTCTTGACTACTCAGAGTGTTCACTTTTATGCTGCATGACATGGAGCATAACCTTTCTGATAACAAAAGGGTTCACAGGAGACCACAGACCCATTATAGGCAACCTTGTGAGATATCACGTGCTAGATGGGGGTCGTTCCTCTGGGAGAGGAATGAGGTTGCTGGTGATGAGCCCTGGACCAAGGTTCACATTAAAGCTGGCTGGTCTGTGCCTTGGCATCCAGGAGTGCAGGAAGCAGGGAACACCATGGTGAAAATCATGGGCAATCACAAAATGACTAACATTATTTACCTGTTTTTCTGTCTATGGGTTTCTTAAAGAAACTCTTGAGGAAATGCTAAAAGATGTGTAAGGCTTAACCAAGGTACCAAGGAAAAATTGATTGTGAAACATAGGCTTAGGGTTGTGCCTGAAAAGAGTTGTGACTAAAATGTTGGTGGGTGAAAGATAGATGTTGGAGCAGATAAGGAGCTTTACATTGTTTTATTGGGAACTTGAGATGCTTTATAGCACTGAAAGAGGAGAAAATAAAACTGATCGGCGGGAAGACTGGGCCCTCCACACATACACTGTTAGAGATCACGTCCCCAGAGGCATTCCAGCATGGTGAACTTCATCATACAGTATTATTGCCTAGAATCAAAATTGTCTAAGCATTAGAAAACACTGAGTTCAAGTTCCTAAAAAAAAAANATTAAAAAGGGATTTTAAAATGTTTAGAAATTTTCAAAATAAGACTATTTTAAATATCTATTCTTACTGTGATGAGAAATAAAAATAAATAATACCATCGTCATGCTGATGCTGCATGTCAGTTAATCTGTTAGGGGCAGATTCAAAATCCACTGAAGGTGATAATGCAAATTCTACCTGGTTGTTAGGTTCTTAGTAATTTCATATACTTCTCATTACTTTTCTTTCCATGCACAAGCTTTCATTTTTATACCTTTTCTACCTTCTTAACCCACAGAATATATTTATTTTTCCACCTATCAGCAGTGCTTTCTTATTGGCTTTTTGTATGACTGTGGCTTTTTTAAAGACATAAAATGATGCATTATCTTTGCAAGGGGCCTCTCCACTGCCCTGTTGTTCATTACAGAATCCACATACCCATCACCCTCCTATCTACATGGTCTTATTTGCCTGAAAGTAATATAATTACATTTATATGCCATCTATTTAATCTGTGTTTCATGCTAGTTAAATCAGTTTCTTATGCATTTGTTTCATGCATTCACCACAAATTGATATGTATAACCTATGCATATATTCATCTCGTCAAGTATTCATGTACTGGGTTCCTGTGTTCATTATTGACAGAAATTATTCATCCTAACGAATCCATGGGAACACCAGAAAGAGCATATAACACAAAAATAACTTAAATTATACAAAATGTACTAGGAAATGTGTGTGTGTGTGTCCCTGTGTGTCTGTGTATGTGTGTGTGTGTAAAACTAGCTCAGATTGAAAAAGAGAAAACCTAAAAGAACATTTGTGCATGTTGGCTGGATGTATGGATTTATAGAGCTCTTTTACCTTTCCAGCTATGTGATCAGAAGGATCCATGTGCCAAGTGTACAATTTTTTCAGAAAAATGAGCAAACAGCACTCTGCACAGTCATTATGTGGTGGTTAGAGCCCTCCCAAATACAGAAAGGGGAAATCAGCAACCATTAACCCCCTTTAGCTTTCCAAATGTATTCAGTGATTAAAAAATACTTCTAGTATATGTGTGACTGATAACAGAGCTCCTTGGGGTGGTCTGTGGGGATAGTGGCTGTGGGTTGGTTGTTCCTTTTGTGAGAAGTGAGTGTTTAAGTCCAGAGTATATCACTAGGCAGCTTCTCCCAGTTAGAAAGAGCCAGCCCTTGCTGCTGGACTGGCAGCAGTACCCAGGAGTCACAGTATAAGGCAGTGAAGCAGAGCAGGGGACTGATGTGCCTGAAGATGAAAAGGACTGTACTACGATCCCCCTTGTTAGGCTGGTGAGCTTTGCAGGACAGCACAGAGTGGCTGAAGGCAACTCTTACAACTTGCAGCATATGTAGGGTGTGTGGAGGATAATGTTTCTGATATTATGACAAGGCTAGGAGGAGAAAAATGCCCCCTGCAAGCTCCTGCACTATTCTTGTGTGCTAGAAAAGAAACACCTAGCCTCTGTTGTCCCACTATCTTCTCAATTAATTCGTAAGGTTTTTAAGGAAGGGCTACCTAGGCATACAATACTCCATAAAATAAGACTTTGACACTTGCATGGATTGGCCATGTAGTGCTGATTGCCTCTTTTTACTGCTTTGATCCCAAGATCTTAAAGTACTTTATAAATATTAATGAATAAAGACTCAGAAATATTCAGTCATTGTGTTTATGCTGTTGCTCATGTCACAGATGGGGACAAACATATTAAGGCTACAATTTATTCCACCTTGCTTTACGTTTCTGTAGATGAGTGAGTTATTGCAGTTCTCCTTCATATTCAGGGAAGGAAATGAGAATTTTTAAGGTGTGACTCATTTAATCTATTTTATACATTTATTTATAAGGAAAGAAATGATGCTGTAGAACTATCTGTTTCTCTGCATCACCTGTGAAGGGACTCTTAAGGTGACTCACGCAGATTTAGACATCTGCCTTGTGTGACTGTATTTGCTAAGAGAGGGACCATGGCTCAGTTTTAGCTCAGCCCCACTCTCCTAATTCCACTACCATGCTTTGATTATATGACAAATACTACACATATTGCAGAAGGTTCCCTCATATTGTACCAGTGCGTTGGTTAGCATCTGATATGAAAAATAGGAAGATGGTAAATTTTCTGTCAGTATTCAAAAACTAACAGATTACTGGCAAATGTAAAGGTTATTAGACCAATGTCACTCTCTGGAAAATAATGGAAATGCTATCATTAAATGTCATTATTCAAAAAAATGTAGGATTTTATCAACTGTCACTATATTGTTGGGGAAAATGTTAACAAAGAAATTCCTTCTAATTTTTTTTATGCTTGGGTAAAAAGACTTATCACATATAAACATCTAAAAATGTTGCAGAGTACCTTAGAAACATTGCAAAATACAACATTTATATTAGTGAATACTAGTGAAAAACTTACCTGTAATCAAAAATATCATGCCAATCACTGGGTATTTGCCTGAGAAACGGGGAGAATTATTTCTTCCTATAAATATTTTTATAGAGAGAAAATACAGAAAGGTAGAGTTCTAGATTTTTATTGAAGATGCTTCTTAGAAAATACAAAAACTAAGTATCTGTAGACTGAAGGAAAGACAAGGAAGAGAATGACAAGACTGCTGTTTTCCAATTCTGGATGTCAACTTGACTCACAGAAAAGCTGGAAACTCTGATTAAAGTTTCTGGTTGATTTATGCCTCAAAGACAGACTTCAGGTTTTGGCTGCAGACTAAATAAAGCTTCATGTTGTTATTATCATCATTAATTATTTTTGTCTATTGCTTTGTGATTCTTGAGTTAAAGCAAACTGTGAACTCTGCAAAAGTAGTTACTCTGTATCAGACTAACAGACAATGCGGCAATTGCTGAATTTAATTTTTTTTATTAGGACAACAATAAAGCATCTGGTATGAGAGGAAGGTATTAATTATGAGAGGAAGATAGGATAGATACAGAATAATGACAGAGATGCAGAAAGGAATAAACAAAAGATTACAGTCAGCTGAGCTGAGACAGCTATTGATTTGAATTAAGATTCCTAATAGGAATCCGAAAGGTTTGATCTTGGGACTAATGTTATCTAGTACTTACTATTTAGGATTTTCAATAATAACTTCAGCACAGGAGTCAGTAGGTTCCTCAGTTAAGCTGCTGATGACATAGAGGTGGCTGTTATTCTCATTACAGAAGAATATTGAGGAACACATAGGAAGAACCAGCTGATCAGGAGAGCAAGAGAACTAGAAATGTAAGTAGACTAGTATTGAGATCAAGTAAGGACTACCAACAAGAACTTCTGCAAAAGGCTTTAAGATAGAAGAGCCAGATCATGTCCATTAGACAGGATGACACAGGATTGATTTCAGCTGCTAGAATATATACTGCAGGTAAAAAAGACATTGCAGACATCATCTGCATGTATCTGACAACCAGTACTAACTGGGTGAAGAAGTCATGAGAGGTATCTAAGGATCTTAACATGTGTCTGGTTTAGAATGGGGTTGCATATCTTCCAGAGTTGATTGCTTCATTACATTAGCTATGTAAATGAAGCTTCAAGAGTCTGAAGACACAACTTCCAAACCGTTGTCCTAAGATCAATCCCACTCCTTGAGTTTCAGTGACTGTTTAACAATACAGGGAATACTATTTCTCGACCTTGAAAGAAAGTGTTGGCATAAGAAAAAACCAGACATGAACTGACCATAAAATACTGAAGCTTAAAATCAGAAGAAGTTATATAAACATCCCAGGAATGAGAATCTGAACAGTATGCCCAGTAGACATGTAGGGAGTCAACAACCTAAACTAACAAGGGAATTTCATGAGTTTGTGAGCAGATGCTCCTTGTGATTTAACTGATTCCATGACAACAGGGTCTGGAGTCAATGGGGTTTTCATTTCTACATTCACTCTTTCCCTCTTTGGAACAGAATTGTTACTAAATACATTTGTTACCTATTAATTATTAATTGTTTGCACATTGATTGTAAGTGAGAGAGATCCTTTTTTAATATTATATGAACATCCTGAAGTTTTATAGGCTTTCTAAGTGAACAGTGTTCTTTCCAAGAACATCCCTGTAACTGCACAACACGGCTGTTGCCATTTGACTTAAGTAATTCACATGCAGCCACAAATATATCATTTTCTAAAATGAAACATAAAGGTCAAGGATCCAGTAGGTTTTCACAACTTCACGTAGATAAAACCTACCCTAGCATGAAGAAAATCCTTTTTTATGTGTGTCTGGAAATACTAGTACTTTTATGTGAAAGACATCAAAATGTATAATTCTGCATAGCCATGTTTATGTTATTGTATTAGCTTTCCCCTGATTTACATGAGGCAGAGGATAACTATAATACACAAAGTATGTCACAAAGCAATGCACAATGGAACTGCAACAGATGTACAGACTTTATGCTGAGGTACATGCACACATTGCCAGAGAAATGCAAGTTGAAATCTTCTCCACTGTAAAGTTTGAAACTTAAATGGAATTGACTCGATAAAAAGGTTGACTTTTAGCCATTTGAAATTTAAACATCTAGAGTAAACCAATGATCTCAGCTTCTGCCCTAAATGCAGTAGAAGTAGATAAGCATTTCCAGCAGGTGATTCATTCCACCTATCTGAGGAATTTACCATAAGTATTTGCTCTCTGATGATGCCTGTCATTTTCCAGAGAGAGATACTACATGATGCTACTTTATTTATTGCCTTATTTCTGTTAAGCTAACATCAAGTGAAGTGAAATCTATCCATCTGTGAAAAAAAACACATTTCTTTTGTTCCCTACACTAGCCCACAGCTATTTAATTTCTGTAACCACAAGTAAGAACAAGAACCTACACTGAGCCATCCCCACCAATTGTCTAAACAATTTTGGTTATGTCTTTAGCAGCCTGCCAGTGCTGATCTGAGCATCTCATTCTTCCTATGCCGGAAGTGTTTAACTTTCTGTTTCTGTTACTGCAAATACATCCCGTTTACAGGTCAACAGGACAAGTGGCCCAACAGAGCCAAGAAAACACCTTCTTTCAGGGGCAATTCATGAAATGCAATCTCTTTCTAGATCAGTATTGGAGACCTCTGACTTTTGGAAAAAAAAGTAGCATAGTTTGAGGCATGCTTGGCTGTCTGATGAGAATACAACTGATAAAGTTTTGCAATATCTAGCATTATCACTTGGAGCAATTTAAAACATGAAGATACAGTTCCAAATTTTCTATGATTTTTAAAAAATCAGCTGCTTGGCTTTTTGCTCCCACTGTAAGGCATCCCAAGATATCTCTGTGTGACAACACACATTCATGCAAACACAACTTAAGCACTTTGGGGGCTTAGAAATCCTCAGGTAGAAGCAGCAGCTTGTGTCTGAAGGTTTCTGTTAAAAAGGTTAATTGAGCAGGTTTCCATAATGACGTATCTGGTAGGCAACACAGGAGATTCTGCGTTCTTTATATTTGGTTCTGGAACGTTGTAAGCAACCATGTTGGAGGGTTTCTTTTGAGTTTTTAGCTTGACTGGTAAGAAGAGAATCTATGACTAGCTTTTGTAGCTGAATGAAAATTTCCAAATTAATTAGGGTGATGTGGCACAAATGTAAAAGGCTGACTAGAAAGTGGGTGAACAAGGGTAGCTGGCAACCTCTCAATCTAGAATATTCCAGGAGTGTGAAAGGGAATCAAAGACGGGGGGAAATCACCTGTAGAGAGTTTCTGCTTGGGTCAAATTACTGTGATAAGAAGAAATGCCATCATGATAGCTTCCGTAGTGTAACTATGCAGGGACATTAACAGATTCATTGTGCCTTGAAAGCTGCAATTTAAACAGTTAAGAGTCTTCATTTTTTAACCTATCACATTTAAACACTGATCAGGATATACTTTCTGAATAAAAGATTAAGACTTCATATGTGGGGTTACAAGAGTGGGCTGTAGGCAGCCTTGGCCTCATGGCTTGCGGCTGTGTCCCTGGGAGGAGGGAAGGCCAGCATTGAATGCAGGTGTGGTGATTCCTACAACAAGAAGCACATGAGTAGCCCAAGGGATGATGGGTATAAAGGGCTGTGCTGTAGGATCACAGAGCAGCAGATACTGAGCTGAGCTGGAGCTGACTGGGCGGATGCTGAGCTGGTGCCTGTGGATGTCTGCCACTGCTTGCTGATGCCTGCCTCTGCCTGCCACCCTGCTCTATGCTGGACTTTTTGGACTCTGACATCTGGTGCCTGTGTTTGCATGTATCGCGGCGATAACTGGCTGAGCCTTAGAAGCTCTTGAAAGCCTCTGGCAGTATGAGCCTCATGGACTGCAATCCACTTGGGGGAAGTGGAAAAGCCGGCCAGCGCGTAATCCCTGGGCGGGGGTGTGCCCAGGAGAGCCGTGAGTAGCCTACGCATGTAAGTCCGGGATTGGACTGCCTTGGGCGACCGTGCCTCTGGGAAGGACGGTGAGCCGCTGTAGCTCTTCCCATGTGTGATTACTGCAGATGGTGCTGCAATGTTACACTGCAAACTATGTTGGCCTGGTGTAAGGCAATATCTGGAACTATGTTGCCCCAGTGTACGGTGACATTCATATATCAAAAAGACTTGTCCATTCTTCACGCTGCCACAGTGAGATAGCACAGCTGATGGAAGAGGAAATGCCCACTCGGAGGTGTACCTATAACATGTGATTATTACATTTCAGTAGCTGATAGTTTTTGATAAATGCCTGAACACCTGGCAGAGAGAGGGTTTTTTCCCCCCTCTACACAACAGCTGTGTCTTTTGAATCACACAGATTGGCTGAGAGGAGGTGACACTCCATAGGCCAAACATCATTCAGCACCGGCTGAGCTCACTAGAATGTAAATGCATTGTCTTGATAGTCTTGCTTGAAAGACATCTGTAGTCATGGCACAAATATAAAGAGCAAGGGCAGAGTGTGACAGATTACAGTTGTTGGGTAGAAAAATACACGATTCTTGGAAATATTTAAGTGTACTGCAGAAGCAATCACCACCATAATCCCAGTTGCACTGGAATGAGAAGTAGGCCCAAGAATAATTATAGCAAATCTTTGACAATGCACCATGAATTAACTGTGCGTTTGATACAAATAACCTGTGTTACTTTCTGTGTGGTCACAAAGATAAATACTAGAGTGGAGGAAATGTTATCTCTTCTTCTTGGATGATTTGTATTTCTATAGCCTGCTATGAAGATGACACAAAAGATTTATATAGCTGAGGGTGCTTCTCAAAAAGAAATCCGGTCTAAAATCTGAAAGCTACCTAAGTAAATTCCTATCACAAAATTTTGTGAGATTTTCTGTTTACCTCTCTCAGCACTGGTATGTAGGCACCCCGTGTTCTCTTATTCACCTTATGGCAAGGATAAGAATAGTTCAAGAAAAGGGAAAGGACCGTCTGGAATCTCAGGGTTATAGTTAAAATGGTATAATACACCATATGAAAATAGGGTGGGTTTCCTCCTGTACATATAACTGAATGGTCTTCGTCTAGAACAGGATAATCTCATAACTGCCTACTGGAGACAGCCTTTATCTTAGGGATACCCCGATGTCCCTAAGTATTCCTCAAGGCCAACTCAGGAAACAGCTATCCCATATAGGACAGAACCTTGTCAGGGGCTGTGCTAGAAATTTACACTTATGGACATTTGCACATCAGCATGTGAGTCTGTGCACAGGCTCTGTGAAGTTTATTCAAAATCCTGTTGCTGAAGGAAAATGCAGGCAAGGCTACACAGAAGTAGTTTTCACCCTCATCACGACTTTTAATATCTTTGAGAGAAGAGAGTGGCTGCAGATGGCTGCTGCAAAGCAATGTCACAATGTGGGCTTTGCCAGGTACAAAATTTGCAATAACAGGAAAGAGATTGTATGTTTTGCTCCCTTTTCATCTTTGTAGTTCGGTTTGTGGGTACAGGTGAAACCTATTAAACCCCTGTGGCTAAGGTATTCAATTTCTGGGGTATGCTCAGCAGAAGTGGGAGGCATATGGACAAGGAATTCCAGTTACTCCCCTTCTCCTTATTCATTGCCTTCCACTCTAATAGGAATGGTTGATTAAAAGGGAAGGGTTTCCTTGAAAGGTGCCACACACAGAGTTAATCTGCTCTTCAGTGGGAGCTGCACCACCCCACCAACCAGAAACAGCTTCCACCACCACCTGTGCCTATCAGCCGCAGCGCTGCCAAAAGACCATTGTTACCTTAATGGACCATTGAGGAGCTGGCAGTTAGTCCCTGACCCGTGGATGCCTTTCAAGAGCAAAATGACTGGTTAAAAATTAAATGAGTTAGAAGACAGAAGGAGACTTCAAGGCAGTAGGTTTAGTATTGGTGGGAAATAGTGAATGTATTCATTATACATTGTATAATGTGGAGGCTGGTTTTTTTGAAAGTAGAGATGAACAGTACTATCTGGTGCTTTTCTTCTTCATCACAACGTACCTATGTGCCTGTCTTTTGGAAGGAAGTAATTTTTTTTTTCATTTCATGCTCTGTATATTCCTACAGAATTAATATATTGAATTCACATTTTATATTGCCTTCTACTGACCCACTGAATTGATGCTTATCTCCTGCCAGCTACAATGAGCTATATCACACATACACAGTAAATTCCTTCTTAACTCTGAATCTGATGTTTTCTTACAATGGCTCTTTTTCTCTTGAAGCAACTGTTACTTGCTCTGCCTTTTGATGGGCATATTTGTTTCTTGTTTTACCTAAAATATACACTGGTCACACCTATCTTGATATTCACGCAATGGCTGAGGCTCAAAGGCACCTCTGGAGATGGACCAGTACAACACCTGCTCAGGGATGGGTCAGCTAGAACAGATTCCCCAGGATGGTGTCCATCTGAAATTGAGCAGCTACAATGACAAGAGACTCCACAACCTCTCTGAGCAAGCTGTTGCTCTCTCTGTTCACCATGACCAGAACAGATTTCTTTCCTAAGTTAAATGGAATTTCCTGTGTTTCAGTTTCTGACCATTGCTTCTTGTCCTGTCGGTGAGCCCTTGGAGGGGAATCTGGCTCCATCTTCTTTAGCACCCTTCTCTTCCCAATCAGGCATTTACATGCATGGTTAAAATCCCCCTGAGCCTTCATTTCTCCAGGCTGAAAAGGTTCAGATGTCTTTCAGATTCCTTCTGTGATAGATGCTCCAATCCCTTAGTCTCTTCAGGACCTTACACTGGATTCACTCCAGTATGTCTATGTTTTTCTTGTATACATCCACTGCAGCTCTCAACTGTGTGAATTATCCCGTTACATCTCCCTGATCCTAGTGAGTTCATAGCCCTGTAACTGCACGTAGACATCCAATTCCTCCTCTTTTTTAATCCATGCTGCAGACATTATGTGTGTGTCACTTCAGAAAGGTACTTGTGCTAATTTCACTGGCAAAGTGTGTGTGTTTTTCCTCCCCGCCATGCCAGCCTCTTAGCTTTTCTTTTTTTGTGCACAGTTATTTGGTGTGGGCACACTTGTGCCCTGTTTTTTTATTACAAATCTTCCCTGTCCACATCAGCCTGAGCCTATTTGCGAACCCAGTCCACACTGCTTGGATATCCTTGATTTTCCTAGAACAATGTAACTTTCTTAAAGATCTGGTTGTTTTTTATTCATTTTAAAGAGCCCCCAAATTTTCCCCATATGATGGAAATCACTCCAAAAGCAGTTGTTCATTTAATAAAAGACCTTTCCATAATATGGTCCATCTAATGCAAAGTACTAAGAGACTTCCAAAGTTGTCATCTGAGCATGCTAAGAAAGAGTGCAGAAAGCTTGAACAGGATTTCAGAGTGTCAGTAGATATACACCGAAGGTTACAAAACTTCTGGAAACAATGGGAAATTGTTGCCTTTGTCATGCCTTTTATATTTTCCATAAAGGAACATGATTTCGGGGATTAAATTCAGAAAACTAAGAGAGAGTATTACGTTCTAGTGGGTGGCATCCCTGCCCATGGCCAGGTTGGAGAGAGGAGGAGTTGGAATTACATGATCTTTAAGGTCCCTTCCAACGCAAACTGCTCTATCATTCTATGATTTTCAGAGTGATTTCTACCATCTTTATTTTCTATGACAGAGATAAATTACTTTATTCGCTTTCAACATAAGCCTCAATTCTATTATAGTGATCATTTGGACACAAACTTGCTTTGGTTCAACTATTGTAAATGTTTATATTGATTCTTCCTTTCTCTTTTTTTTTTTTTTTGTAAAGACAAGCACCATACACCATTGAGCACTGTACTCCTCGTTCGAGCGCTGTAACATGAAACTATATTCCAAAGGAAAGCCATATCATATTTGGACAGGGAATTTATGTTCTACAGCACTTATGTGACCTTGGCTGTAATGAAAGAAAGGGACTTTAAAGTAGCTAAGGCTTTTGGAGCTTGCTAAGTAGTCAAAACTACAGCCATTGTAGGCATGTGAACTCACAATCACCTTTTTCCTTATTGGCAGGCAGAGATCCTCTGGAGTGCAATAATGAGAAAAAGCCTCTCTGACTCTGTTGTGGCTGCTTTGCTGAGGGTGGTAGTGACAAGATCAAATGCCATTTTGGCACTTATTTTAGGTATGCTGAGTCTCACTAAGTTGTACAAATACACTAGTGGTCTTAGGCTACCGGCCTCCGGATCAGCACAAAATACCGAATGAGATCAAAGAGGTGATGGAATCTACTGAAATAATAAGAATGGATGATGATAAATGACCCTAAAAGAGTCTGGTCAAATATCACAATAACACAAGTTTAAGACAAAAAATCTTAATTTAAATGAGCATGTCCCGTGACAGCTACTTTGTCCTATGATATCCAAGCAGAGACCTTTTCTTTACCTTAATCTCTTGTCTCACGCTACAAAAAATGCAAAAGCAAAATGCTTGATATTATACATCAAAATAATATTCAATATTATTGAAATCTCTTTGTGTGCAACTCAGGTTTAGGAAGGTGAGACCACAGAAACATGGGAAGGAAATTTAAAGTGAGGAAAATAAAATCCATCAGCTCAGTGTGGATGCAACAGGAGCAAAGTACAGCATCAAGAACTGCACTGTACGTTGCAAGGCTGTGAGCTCACATGGAACATAAGTGTGTGTATCTAAACATTTACACACCTAATAAATGGCTCTAGCAGTAAATGTTTTCAAACAGACATTATCAGAAGGAAAACATTTTGAATTTATCTGGCTTCTTTATACTTTAGTTAATTAATTACTTGTTTAACTGGATGGGTCTTTCATATTACATACTAAGTACCAGTCAGACCTCATACTGAGTTATTCCTGCTATCCAGAAATTGAAGAGAGCTGTATTCATCTTAGTCATATTAATTCCAGACAGTAGATCAATTCATCCTAATTCTCTTTAAACTGCCAAAAAAACTTTCTGCTTAAAGATAATTAATATGCACACTAGTGGAGAGTGAACAATTCTAATATTTTGGTAATTTCTATACCCACCCGAAAAACATTTCTAATAACACATACAGAGAAAGAAATGCAGCATTACACAGCAACACTGCAAGGAAGAATGATAATTCTAAAGCCAAAATATTTAGGAAAGGCTCTTGCTATACTCGTATATCTAAGTAACACCTGAATGAAATTAATGAAAAGGCACCTGATATCAGATATACTAACATAACTGCTAAACACTTATTCAAGATCCAGATCCTACACTTCTGTTACTTATTCAAATATTGTTTGTCTATTCACTGATTTCAGCGCTGAAATATTTGCAGCACCCTCCTGGGACACAAATACTGTGTTAAAGTGATGTTAGTAGCTTGCATGTATATGACATATACAGGGAACTGGAAGCCTTCATGTGGGTGGTAGATGATGGATGAATGCCAGTGCAGTGGCAATTCCTGGAATACATATGTTCTGCAATGACAAAAATTGACAGGGAACCATTGCAGACATGCTGTCTGTGTGCCTCAGCCATGTTTCCACTCTGTTTCAGAAGGGAAGGATTATTGCTTGATGACATCATAATAGAAGTTTTTCTCTACTCACAATTTGCATCTTACTTACAAAGGCCATAACTCAGCTCCCAGTCAGCAGGTACGTTTTATTACTGTGTGTGGAAACAGTTCCTACAAATAAATTCAGCAGACTGTAGACTACCAAAAAAAAAAAAAATACAGAAAACTGAAAAAAAACAAAAAAAAAAAAAAAAAAAAAAAAAAAATCTAACAGCAGTCAGTAGTAGCACTCAAGAAGATGCTCCATCAAGAGTTCTAAAAGTAGCACAACATGTTTTTCCAAGTAAGTGGCTTATTTTACAAAGTTAAGCAGGTTTTTGTCTGTGTTGTTTTTGTCCCATTTGTGGGAGTGTTGATGTTTCTTTTGGTGTCTAATTTAACACATGGACATTCCAGCCAGTTTTCACTGACTGCTTCATACAGCCCTGTGGATTATGCACTTGGCTTTGTTTCAGGAATCTATGAATACAAAGCCTGTTGAGTATGTGATTTCATACAAAATTCTATCCATACTTATTTGCTTTCTATGAGCACTGAAATGGGTGAATGCATTCTTGCTATTTAATTATGCTGCTATCAAACCACTGCCCCCAAGAAACTTTGATATCTGATAAAAAATATTTGACATCAATAAAAAAAGCAAGTTAGAAAACTGTACGGTCATACAAAAGGTGTGATAGCTACAAAGAGAGCCAACTTACAAAGGGGTTAGTGATTCACCCAGCCAAGTTAAACAAGACACAATTGGGGCTAATTGACTTCCCTCCTTCGACCTCCCAAGTAAGAGTTTATGAAAGCCTGGAAAGCTAAATTAACCCCAATTGTGTCTTGTTTGACTTGGCTATTTAGGTTAAATGGATAACCCTTTTGTGACTTGGCTTTTTTTGTAGATATAACACCTTCGGATAATTAACATTCCCTCTTTCCCACCTTTCTAAAACAGCTTTTCCCTTAGTTTACATGTTTTGATTGTGATGAAAGGAGAAGCAAAACTGCATTTTTGAGAAGACAAGCTTCTTACAGAATAAAGCAAAAAAAGAAACATGAAAGCACATTAGGAATAATTGCAAGGTATCAATTCACAGCAGGGATTCAAGGATGATATGGGGACTGCAGCAAGAAACTGGCACAACATAAAGTAGGTAAGGTATAACTACATAAAAGAAGAAATCTCACCTTCTATACATTTATCAAATAGCACATAATATCAAAGTTCCCAATTCACCCTGTTTTACCTAAATTCACACTTTTACTGGTAAACATGTATGAAGATGTTCCCTCTGACTTCAGTAGATGTTGTTAAGCACTCAGAGTATCCCAGGATATGATTATACCTGAAATGCTCCAACAGGGGCTGAAGAGTCTTGTGTAGGTTCTATCTGCTCAGAAAATTCGTTTTTATTGCGGTATGAACTTTGGGGGTTGATTCAGTATTGTGACTTCATATGAACTGAAGGTAGCTATAGAATGATTTGGGTTGGAAGGGACCTTAAAGATTATCTAGTTTCAAAGCCCATGCCATGGGCCAGGACACCATGAAAAGGAATTTAGATGTCGTCATGAACCATTGGTGGATTTAAAAGCCAACTCCTCTCAAGCTAATGGTATGAAAATACAGAAGGTAGATTTGAGGCAGTGAAAGTTCCATGGATTTTACCTGTGGAATTTTCTCTGTGTCAGTATCTGAAAAGCTGCAGTGTTCTCTGACCTTGCAAGGCATCTGAATGAACAACATGCCCATGGCAGGAGCAGCATCTGGAGATGGTTGTGTAAGATAGGTACTGAGGTAAATCACTGTCTGGAGATGCTTCTCATGTTCCTGTGACTATAGGAGGAGCCCAGATGACTGGCTTCAATAGATCAGGTTATTGAAATAAATCCACCCTGAAGCACTCAATATGGGCCATACATCAGCATTCCTGAAATTATACCTGCCTAGTAGAATCAGGTCCATAATACTTAAAGAAAATGAATATGTTAAATGAACATAGGGTGTGTTAGTGGAATATCCTTCTGTGGTTTATTTAATGATAACCGTGATCCTGGGAACACACATCTTTGTAAAATCTGGGAAGGATGAAGCATAAGAACTCAAAGCTGTCCACTGACATTTTTTAATGATCAGATATTGTATAAAAGCCTTTTTGTATAAGGAGTTTTATGAGCCATGCTCTTTTGTGAAACCAGCAAGAATGAAAGACTAAAAAATATGTTGTTAGTTGCCCAAATACAATCTAGCTCATACAGAAGTCTAAATGTGCAAAGCTTTGAAAGGAAGAGAAAAGGATGTGTTACCTCTAACATAACAGACATGTTTATATACTCATATCAGAGGGTCTTTGTAGTTGTACTAAAGACTCTTCTGAGACTTTCTTAGCAATCTATTAAAAATCCAGACCATAATATTAATAGCAAGTATAGAGACAAATGTAGTTACTAATTTTAAGGATTAGTCATAATACATTGGTTTGGAAAATTATGTGAGCTTCAAAAAGAAGAAATGGGACTTCCGAAGAGTTTATCAGTGTGAAGAGATTCAGAGTTGGTGCTGTTTTCATCTTTCCTTGCCTGGTTTTGCAATCAGCTAGTTTTCTAAGAACATTTAATTCCTGATTAGGACCTGAGGTTATCTCAGCTTCCTACAGTTCAAGCTGAGCTTTAACAGCTGCTCCCATCAGGTGTCTCCGTGGATCAGCTCAGAGTTTGGTATGTATGCAGTAGATATCCACTGCTGGCCAGGTGAATGCTGTGACTTTCAGAACCACAGAGGTGTAAAACTGGTGTTAAGAAGGTTGCTATCAGTTTCTGAGGTCAGAAGAGTTCATTTGTTCTTTCTATGGTAGAATTTGTCAATAGATTTTTTTTGTCTATTATGCAAAATAATGTGATGATAACTAAAACCTGTAGTGTCTCAGCTCAGCCTAGTTTACATAGGTATATTAGAGAGAAATGTGTTCCTTCAGTGACCTTTTTTGTCAGTACTGAAATTTCTGTACTGATTAAATCTTAACTCATTATTTTGTACACTCAAGGTGTTCTATACTTCAAGAGAGAAAAAACACAGAATCCAAACTGTCTTGACTTTCTGGATGGGAAAAGTCACAAAGTTCTGTCTGGATCTGGCTTTTAAATAGTGCTCATACAAATGGAATAATGACTTTAAATTCCATTTTTAGACCCTAGAGCATTCAAAGTAGGAAAATTCAGGTTTAGTGCTTACAGTCTGAGCCCCTCTTAATTTAAATGGAAAGCTTTCCAGTACTAACAGAGGATTAAAAAAACAGAGCAAACAATTTATTTGGAAAGTAAAGCTGCCTTGATATCTCATGTCATCCCACTGCTTTTGAGTGAAAGGTATTCTGGAAACAGATGCAAGTTTTAACCAGAGAGCTTGTGCTGGAAGTCTGCTTGCCAAATGTCCCACCGTTCAGTTTATGTGTCCACAGTTAAAATAAAGGCAGAGAATGAGTTAGAAAATATGATTCTTTTTGAACGTTCTCCAACAGTTGCTGCAGAATTGGTTTTAATTTTTTGGATTTTTTTTTTTTTATATTGAAATATAGTCAGTGAAAATTATTACTTGTAATGAGCTTTTCAAATTTTCTTCCCAAAGGTGCCATAGTTCAGGAGGCATCTCCCTTCCACACTGTCCCATTCCAGCTACCAAGCACTTTCCTTTCATGAATATAATGATTATCAACTTATTTTTCAGCTAAGGGGGAAGAGGAGGGGGAATTTAAACTGCCTGCCTGACAATGCTTTCAAATGGTGATGAAATGTCTTCTTCGTATCTGAAGAGAACATGATTATTAGCACTGAATCTGACAGACACGATTTCTGAATATTTTTGTGGCATTAATTTAAATCAATGTAATGTTTGAAAACATTTCAGCCCCTCAAACAGCTGATGCAGCTTAGATTCAATTATAACAAATTGCAACACACTGTCAAGTCTTTTTACCAAGTCATTAGTCAGGGATTTTGAATGCACGGCCTCCGAACGGAGTTCGACTGGCTGACAGCTCTAATTGTTGGGAACCGCTAAAGGATTGCTAATGAACTGGGGGATCTGTTGGGCCTGTAGCTTTCTTCAAGGATGAAATTTTTGAAAACTTTCACAAGATCAAAGCGGCATAACATGGACCATTTGCTAAATTGTCAGCAGTGGAGTGAAGCAGTCTGAGTCCCAGCTTTAAAGCTCAAGCTTCAGTAGAAAACACCATGTGCCTCCTGCCCCTGAGCTTTTTTCATGTGTCAGTAAAACCATAGTGAGAAACAACGACTTGAAGAAAGAGCCCCAGAGCCACCATGGCTGCTATGGCTTAATTAGGAGGAGCAGGAAGGGAGATGAAAATTCCTCTCTGTTAGTGGGTGCAAGAAGGATGAAGTGTCCAGCACTGTTACAAACAGGCCCCACAGTTACTTAGCCTGCAGCTTCTAAACCTGTTAATGGTCAGAGAGGCATATGATAGCACAGGAGCAACATAAAGGCTTCCTCCCCAAGAAGACTGGCAGTGGAGTTGCCAGATTTGCCTTCAGGACCCAAGGAGAGGTTGGTTTCACCAAAGACCTTGCCATCAATGTCAGGGAGACCAGACCATTTCCCTCCAGCACCTGCTCCAGCACCCACAGCAGGCAGCAGGAATGTTCCCATTGAGCTGTGCTGGACACCAAATCCATCCCTGTTGTGGCTGGCCAGCATTCTGCAGCCAGTGAATCGCTCCCAGCTGCTGCTGCTGCTGAACAAATATGTTGCCTCATGTTACTCAGCGGCAGAAAGCCAATGCAGTGAAGGGAAACTTTTAAACCGATCTTAAAAGAAAAGAAAGATATGAAAACCTGTCTCCATCACTCCCATCTGGTTTATATTTTCCTTTCATATTCAAGTCTTATTTAAGTCTGTTCATTTTTTTTTGCTCCTTCTCGTTGAAATTTACTATGGTATCCTTTTACCAAAAGAAAATAATGCCTGCTGAGCTACAGTAACATTGGTCAATTACCCAAATGTCTTAATATAGAAGTCTGCCGGGGGGAAAGAATGTTTGAAATAAGATTTACATTATTACTTCTTTAAATTAACACTTCAACAGGACTCAAGGAAAAACAAACTCTTTCCTCCTCACACTGTGTGAGGTACAGTACCAAGCTGCTGTTATCCTCCCCAAGTCAAACTGTATTTAAAAAACAACACAGAAGGGCATACAGTGAACAATTTTTGGAGTTCCTGAAATGGAGACAGTGATTTTGAACATCATTATAGTGTGTAGTGCCTTGAATATGAATTTTGTATCTCACACCTCCTTCTAGAAACATACTTCATGTCTCTATTACACTCCCTCTCTCTTTCTGCCAGATACACATCAGCCATATGAACTTTCTAAAGTAATATTGCTTAGTCTTTCTATAGGGCTTCTATAGGTTCTGGTCAGCAGATGTGGAAGAGATTTCCTTGAAAAAACTTGTCAGGGAGATACGAGCAATATATACCTGTCCTCTGCTATAACTTTCATTTATAGTCAAATATTCAATCTAAAAATAGGATTTGTTTACTTAATTTTTTTAAAAAATAGAATTCTTAAATTAGACATTTAGCAACTGATGTAACCTGCAAGAGAGTTGCAGTAGTATAACAGTCACTATAAATTTTCAACAGATCATCAAGGAAGAGAGGAATCCCATTCATTTGTACATGGGGACTGGTTTATACACCCAATCTACCGCTGATTTAATAGCAGCAGAAAATTCACAAAAAGATCTAATACTGCTTGGTTTAGCATTTAGTGCACCAATAGCCACAGATACTGAGTTGTATTTTAGATGAAAACTTCAATTGCCAAACTAACTTGAAACATTCAGTTTTCATTAGGAAAACCCATATGGGTAGTTTTCCTCTCTCCTAATTTTAGACATCTAGACTGAGCTAATGAGCAAGATTCCCTCTATACTTGTTGAGTAAGTCACCCTATTTGTCTTCAACACATATCCTGTGACTGAAAAAATGTGGTAGAGCATCTGTCTTCCTCAGTTGGCTCTAGAGGGAGCCCAAATGACAAAGTTGGACTACACACCCAATTTTTAGAGTTGAAGTTAGGGCATAGAAAATCCAGCTGAAACAGCCTAATGACCTGGTTTTGGACTCACTGAGAAGTCATTCAGTTCAGTTCGAGCAAGACATTGCTGGTGCAGGTGGAAGAACGGTGAAGTGAAGACAATACCAAATCACAATTACAACAGGGTACACTCCGCTGCCTCTCAAAGTTTCACATTGACAATCTTCTCTAACTTGTCTTAGAGTCCCACTGGGACATTATCACAATGTTCTTTTCCTGGGTTTTTCATGCCAGTCCAGGCTGAGTGAGTATTGTCAACACTGAGCACTGCAACAAACATGAGCTGTAGTAGTGTTACCCAACTGCTTTGTTTTTGGAGCATCGAACTAAAGTGTAGGAGTGCTTGTATAACCAAGAGTGACCGTAAGCCTTGATTCACAAGTTAAGATGCTCCAGTCAGTTCACTCTCATGGATTTTATATTTTTATATCGAGCAGCTTCTGTCCAGGTTGTCCCACAGCCTGGGAACTGGGACACTTCAATTCTAGTCTGTGATCCAGTAAATGCTTACTATGAAATATGTGGTGAAGGAATAGTTTCAGCATAATACTACTGGAAAAAAATTAATGTCTGAATTCAAAGTGAAGCCTGGATTTCAGAAATTAGCAGTCAGAGTGCAGTTTATTTTAGAACAAGCTTCTCTCTCTAGCCACCCTACTGAATAACACAGGCAGCTCTTGTCAGGCTGTATTTTGCAGATCACTATCAGGGATGCCTCAGTCTCCTGGAGCCTCTATAGGAACTCCATAAACCTAATCCAGGACTCTGAATTAGTCAAGTGATCAAAGGCCTGACGTTTATTGCAGGGCAAGTGCTATAGCAACTGACTTCTCCTGTGGGTCTAGCCTCAGTGAGCGCTGATACTCAGCTGTGTGCAACCCACTGAGCTCCTGGGACACACCACCTACTTCCCTGATGTCTGGGCCAGCTCCCTCAGCTCTCTGACACAAAACCCAGGAACGCTTTGGAGGCAGCTCACTCTGGAAAGCAGGCTGGACAGGCTAGGATCAAGTTTGCCTTCTCCTAGTTAAGACACCCCAACACTGTTTCAGAGGAATTTGTACTGACCACCGGTTACATGCTTTCTGGCTACACCTAGCACATGCTACATGTGCCCTCAGTATCAAGCTACAAAAACATTGTTCTGGCTGGCTTCAGCACAGTGCCTCTTTATTTCATGCACTCTGAACTAACTCATCACACAAAAAATATGTATCATGGGTTGGGACACTGGAACTTTGAAGAAATATAGGACCAAGTACTGTGTAATACCAATGCAGCTCTAGAGGAGGTTGATCCCAAGCAGCCAGGACACATCCACTGTATGCCACATGTCCTCAAGCCCAGAGGTGAGTCCCTCTCCCTGTTTTTATTTGCTGATATAGATATCTTATAGAATCATAGAATCACGGAGGTCAAAAAAGACCTTTAAGATTATCAAGCCTAAAGGTCAGCCTAGCACCACCACCATGTTCACCTTTAAACCATGTCCTCAAGTGCCCTGTCCACATGTTTTTTGAACACTTGCAGGGATGGTGACTTCACCAGTTCCCTAGGCACTCTGTTCCAATGCATTGCAACCCTTTCCATCAATTCTTTTTCCTAATAGTTAATCTAAACCTCCCTTGGTGCAACTTAGAGCTATTTCCTCTCATCCTGTCACTGTTGCCTGGGAGAAGAGACTGACACCCACCTCACTACAACTGCCTTTCAAGTAGCTGTAGAGCAGTAAGGTCTCCCCTAAGCCTCTTTTTCTCCAGGCTAAAAAAAAACCACTTTCCTCAGTTGCTCCTCATCAGACTTATGCTCCAGACCTTCACCAGCACCACTGCCCTTGTCTGGGCCAGCCCCAGCACCTCAGTTTCTTTCTTGTACTGAGGGGCCCAGAACTGAGCACAGGATTCTAGGCGTGGCCTCACCAGTGCTGAGTACAAGGGCTGCCCTGGTCCTGCTGGACACACTACTTCTGATACAGGCCAGGATGCCATTGGCCTTCTTGGCCATCTGTGTTGTTTTCAATATGTGGTACGTACAGATCATAATGGTTTTGAGTTGCCCGTCTTTATCTGAAAACTAGGAATGGTTATACTTCTTTACACCCCACCTAGATGCTGTAAAGTACCAAGATGCTTATTTAGTAACCCTTTACAAGGATTAAGCACAAAGTGTACACCGTAGTGGAAGACACTAGTTTGGTTCAGCAGCTCTTGGAGGAAGTGGCACAAGTCTTGATGCCTAGTCAGAAGTTGTTACTTATACCTGAATCTCACAGCTCTGGTAGAATCTCAACAAAGACCAAGAGCTTAACTTCAGTAGTCAGTTAGAACAATGTTCAGTAATGGCTTTCCTTCCTGTTTTTTCCTGTTCCTCTTGTGCTTCCTCAGAAAAGAACTCAGACCTGAATCTGTTTACAGAAACTGCTGTTTACCAACTGTTGTAAAGTGTTACCTCTTCTATTTAATTCCAATTTACTAATAAAAAATATCCTTTCTGTCAGGAAAAAGCAATTTCCCTCTATCTGTGTCTTGAAACATAAGAAAACAAAACAGATGCTTGTTGCATTTAATAAAGAACATGCATATGCATTGAAAAAACTTCTAGCTTATTTTTGTGATGCCAATATTTAATTATGTTCATTTTGCATTTTTAATTAGAAGGCAGAACAGATGGTGAAGGCGCAAAGTAAAGGAAAATGTCCATTCATATAACCTGCTACGTGATGCCAGCAAATTCCTGTGCTTAGAGCCTGATCCAAGCTCTGCTGAATCCAGCACAGGCATATCTGTCGAATATCAGGGGTCTGGAGGAGACCACAGAGCAGGACTGTCCTGGAATCAGTTTTTCTGATGTGTACATGATGAATATATTTTTCTCACAGTTGGGTTGTTTTTCTGATTTTAAGGCAAATTTTGGTTCAGGTTCCTATGGGTGACCTTATTTCTTGCTTGCTTTCCTGTAAATAAAAATTAACTGTTTGTGTAGAATTAATTTCAATTCCAAGCCTTAGTTGGGAAAAATGTCTCACTGTATATTGTTCCCTAACAATAACAATTCATGCAGTTAATGGCATAAGTCACAGAGAGAGCCAGATAGAAGTTATTTAGATCGTTTTCAGCATCACTGAGCAGTGGAAGCTGAAACGGATCAAAATTTGGGTTCTGCATTTCATTCAAAAACACATAAAATGAACCACTGTACTTACTTATTTTACGAATGAAACATGTTTCTTTCTCTTTTTAAAAATATGCCAATTTTAACCAAAGAATTTTAAATAGATCAAGTAGACACCAATACATACTAGAAAAGAAAATGGATTTTTCAGCCAAATGGAATATTTGCATTGACCCAAATTGAATTTCTGTGTGCATGTGTTATGGGTGTGTTTGACTGCAACTTTTTTTAAGTGTGTGTGATTCATCATTTGTCTGACATCAGTCACAATGATATTTCTCCTGATCTCCAGGCAGGAAATGGATGTTCTTAATCAATATGTCATGAACTTTAGCTATATAAATGGCACTGCTGAGACTGACAGTAGAATATTAAAGCATGTCAACAAATTTAAGAGTGTTCAGAAGAAACTATTATTTGAGGGCTTCAAAACAGGCTTACAGTAAACTCGATCTGTTTAGCTCATGGAAAGGATCAAGAGGTAACTTGATTGTGATGTGTAAGTTATTAATAAGAACTATTAAAGGGAAATTAAAGCCTTTGAGACAAGTTCATATTATTAGGAAGAAACATTTCTAACAGAGAGTGTAATTAAGTATTGGAAAAACATACCAAGAGCAGTGCATTGTCTTCTGCCTCTTGAAGTCACCCAATCAAGAATGAACAGAAAAGGTAATTTAATCCAATCATTTCTAGTCATCTTTGATTCATAGTAGAAGGAGAAGAAAGAATCAATCCCCATATAGTGAATTTAAGTCTATTGAAAATATGCTTCCTTTTCTCGATAATCTTTTGCAGATCCTCTTAAAAGGGGTCTGCCACTTTGAGTCAAGCACAAATTATTACTCTCAATTCTGGGGAAACTGACTCTACAGATGTTCTGAGTAGGTGGTCTCCTGGTGCTCTCTGACCTTT
Source organism: Pachycephala philippinensis (assembly GCA_013397055.1). Classification (NCBI taxonomy): domain Eukaryota; kingdom Metazoa; phylum Chordata; class Aves; order Passeriformes; genus Pachycephala; species Pachycephala philippinensis. The sequence goes on from VWZT01012496.1 coordinate 332,476, forward strand.
AAAGTCCATGAATCAGGAATTTTTCATATATATGTATTTATTTATAAAATATCATTACATATAGGTACAACTGCATTGATTAATTACATATGCTCTTCAATAATAGCAAAGAACTACAAGCACAGTACAAACAGCAAATTACTAACATTTTCAGGAAAAAAATTCAATGAGCTTCAGACACAGAATTAGTCACTGAAGAGATCTGTGCATAATTTGGCAATAACTAATAAGCCCAAGAATTTTGCAGTCTATTTGAGAACAATTTGCAAAGAGAAAACAAAGCAAAATTCTTCAGATAAATTATTCATTTGAATTAGTCATTTAGCTCTAGTAAGGAGTTGTAGACTTTTTGAAAATATGTGGCAAGGGGATACAGTTTTAAAGAGGTTGAAGCAAAAATACTCTGCTCTTCTAGAGTTTGTTTCATCACATGTTCTCAAGGCACTTAATCATTAATTATGCTGAATATTAATTATAACCATTTTACATTTGAATAAACTGAGGCACACACGGTGCCTTGCCTATGCTCACACAGCAAGTGGGGATAAAAGTTGGGAAAAAAGTCTGTCATCTCACTTACCATTAAATGTGCTCCCTGTCACGATTCTCTTAAACTTTGCTACCCCCTTACATTGTTAAACTTTATTTCTGAGGGAAACAAGTGTTGTGTGACCACTGTGGGTTTTTATTGTCTTACTGATGAGGGCAGAAAAATTTCAGAAGACAGATCTCACAATTATTGAGGAAGGGATTTACCTGAGAAGCTATAGAAATCTTTTTTGCAGGGGTCTACATCTGAATCTGTCACTATAAACTCTTTTTAAGGTCAGGGGCAAGGAATAGGCACATACAGGGTTGGTCACCCTAGGGTTGGTGCCTACATTTGCCGCATGTGCCCCAGAATGCCCCCGGGGTAGTCATTTCAGATGTAAGCAGAACCACGGAGTCCGACGCGTTGGGAAGGGCCCCTGTGGATCACCTGCTCCTGCTGAGACAACCACTAACTTAGATAAGGTTGCCCAGGGCAGCTGGTTTCTGGATAGATACAACGATGTTTTTGAGGATATGGCTAAAGCTAGATGCAGTGATCCCGACTGTGATTTGTAACACTCTTTGAAAGGCAGCCTGACAGAACAGAGATCCAAGACAACCATGTGAGCTAAAACAATATATTGAGCACAAAAAATTCAGTCAGCTAAACAGGTGCTATGGAGTGCAGAAAGGTGCGGGTCTTCCTTTCTTTCTTCATACCTGCCAATCTGTGCAGATTTCTCTGATGCTCTTAAAGCAACTCAAATGGCCTGGGGTGCCTATTCCTTATGCAAGAGCATGCTGTCTGGATTGTAGCAGCTCAAGATTCAGACACCTGGACACTGAATTCAGCAGTGGCCATGTCTAGGTGTGATCTAGGTGTCTACTCTCCCACTATCATTAATACAGAACATTAAGAGATGTTTCACTCTGCCTAAGATAGACATGCATCTTTGAGGAGCTGAATAACTTCTCAGATTTATTATTCTGTACTAAGTCTGGAACTTAGTTCTAGAACACAGAACCAGTGCTGGAATCTGGAACTAAATCCCAGGTGCCTTGAGCTCCCAGACTTACCAAATAGCCAGAATACACTTTTGTATTTTCATGTGATATATAATCCATGATACTTAGGAAGCATGTTGAGAAGTAGATGAGTAAATGCAGGTGTTATATGTTTACAACTGATTAAGGTGACAATGCTAAATATTGTGATCTGATATAGATAACTGCAAAAAAATGTGGGACCTGGGTCTCGAAGCATCTGCCAACATTGGACGTGTTTGGATGCAGGCAGAGCTCCAAAATTACTACCACTGTTACTGCAAAACTAGCAAAGAATCCTGATTCAGAAGTAAAATACACATCCTTTTATTTATAAACCAAGAGCAAGGGTAAAGAACATGTCTTTGTACACATTCGTTAACACTGTGATTTTGAAAAGATGAAGTGAGTAGTCATTCAAACCCTGGCCCCATTTTCTCCGAGCTTCTGATGTGATCCATCAGTACTACCATTTGTCCTCTAAATTCAGGTTTTTTAGGTTTTAAGGACAAAGTTATGCCTTGGTCATAATTTGGAAAACATATTGCTTACATAATGAAATATTTCTAGGAAGGAGTTTACAAATTATTTAAGAGTCTGTTTAGCTTGAACCACAGTTTATAGAGGTGTCACCATGATTCAGCACATCATAAACTCTTCATTGTTTCAAAGTGTGTGAGAGATCAAAAGATGCCCTTCAGCCCTTCTCCAAATTGTTGTTTTGAGCCCTTCTTTGATTAAGAGAGTTCCTTATCTAGTTCCTGAAGGTTCAAAGGAATGTTTCTTTCTGGGTGCGTTGACCAAATAAGATTTGATTTTAGTGTCAAGTAGTGCCTCAGGTACTTCCTATGACACAGGTTTCATTGTAAACACGTTTTCATCCCAAACATAGAAAAAAGTACCTTATGAACACTCCCACATATTCTATGTCACTGCTTCAAATTCTTCTGTCTATATGCAACAATAGATTTATTCCTGATTTGTGAATTTATTTGTAGCTATTGTAATTTCAAATTCCTTTTTCTTGGCTTCAAGTTTATAGAACACAGTTAACCAGACAATGCTTTACTTATTACTATCAAGTGAATAAAATCTGTCTAGTTGCTAAAGCTTTAAATATTTGACATGTCTGTTACCATACAGTTCCTATTCTTCATTTCTGCTTCCAAGTCTTCTCTTACTTTGGATGTCTTCCTCTCATAATTGTTGATTTTTTTGTATTATGGACCTTCATATTTAGGGCACTCTGGAAGCCATACAGGAACAGTTCCCATTTTGGAGTTAGTTAAAAAAAACCTGAAAAGTTTTGCTGAAGTATGGCCCAGAAACCTCCTGGAAACATAAGTACTAAAGAATGGTAGTTGTATGAAAGATGTTCCAGCAATGTATGAGAGGAAGTAATGCAGAAGTGCTTATTATAAAAAAATTAAATAAAAGCCCCTGTATATTTTATTTGCTGTATTTCTTTCATATGTGCTGCAAAATCTACTTTGATCTGTACAGTATATTTTCAAGTCATATGGCAGTGTAAAATACCATCGCTTATGAAAAAGGCACACATATATTATAAATATATAAGTAGCACAAGTATGTCAATTTTTTCCTGTATGATAATAGATTACTATAAGGTTCCAGTCATGAAGTTAAACATCCTGGAGTAGTTAAACAGGAATTTTACCCCAAAGCAAGTGTATGAGCTATGTGAATATTAAGAAGCCAGATGACATGCACAGATAGCTGAAGAAGGCTGGATGGATCAATGACGAGCTCCATCAGCTCTGTTTTCTAGAGTGTGAAGCTTTGAAGAAGAAAAGAAAAGACTTGGTTTTGGTATAAGGAAATGGTTACTCTCATGAGAAATTTGATCCAGCACTTGTAATGTCTTTTCTCGTTATTAAGTCACATCAATAATACTGTCTGGTAATATTTTCCTTAAAGTAAATATAGTGAGGTGCTATTAGTGTTACATGTGTGTGTATGCAACCCAAACAATAAAAGGAGAAGATGCTTAACAGCTCATTTAACCCTCTTAATAATGTTTACGTGATGATCTATGTATTATGACAAGGTAAAACAATGGTTGAAAATAACATGAGGAAAATATAAGTTGGTTTTTTTTTTTAAATCAATCAGATATAAAGACTTCTAACATCCTCAGGCTTGTTCCTGTTATTTAAAGAAAAATCAATGGGAAATATAAGGAGCATTAGTGCTTTTGAAAGAACATGGTATCATCTGGAGGTTGTTTCTAGCCTCACGAATTCACTAACACATTTTTCATGATAGTTTCATCTCAGATATTTCACCAGCAGTTATTCAGAAGGAATGTAATATGTGCTACAGCAGAGTAAGCAAGGACCACTGAGGCATGGTCTTCTGATATGAAGAGAAGCTTCAGTGCCAGACACTTAAGTCTCTCTCTCACTGCAACCCTCAGTAATTTCTTCCTGTAGAAGTATTTATATATTCTGAGCAATTACATAAAGCGCTCCTTGATGGAAAACAAGTAAACAAAAGAGAAACGCTTGTTAGTGTGGACATAAAAATAATTTACAGCAAGACGAGTTAACATATGAACCAATAATTACTCCTCTGTAAGTTCACACCTTAAAGCATTTGCTTTAAATTTTTCAAGGTTCTTTTCTTCAGCCATCAAAATATCTTTGTAGTTCTTCCTTTAACTTGTCAGAAAATTTCAACACCATTTTTGAAATTCAACCTGTAATCACAAGTGCCTCTGTGGTTTAAAACTAAAGCATTTTTCCCCTCATCATCTCATTTGTGATTCATTTTTCCAGATAAGCAAACCTTCTACATTCAACCCATTTCCTCTGCAAAGCCCATCTTCAAATTGTGTTGTCCTTTTGGGTCCCACAGTATGGCAAGGGGGGATTCCTAAATGCTGCTCTCAGGACTGTGCTAATAGAACTAGAGAATATAGTGGAAAAAAACTTTAAAATCCCAGCTTAGTCCGTGAAGTTCATTGGCTCACAAGTCACAGTAGCAATCTAAAGTTTCAAGTAATCTCAGGTATCTATTTGTTCTTTTATCTTTCCTAAGCAATGTAATAATATGCATATCAAAATTGATAATCTATTGTAAGGAGTAGATCTAGGGGAATTCTGAAAACACCAGGCTTCCCTTCCAAAATTAAAAATTCACTTAGGAGATGACTTAAACCTATTTCCTCAGTTTTATAGATGAGTTCCTTCAATGCATTTCTCCTGTATCACAAAAATTTGCAAGTTTAGATTTTGTTATTTGATTCAGAGAGCAACCAATCATTTTTTAATTTCAGGATAGATTCCACAGATGAGGCAATAGATTTCCCTAATGTGATACTTTCTATTGTTAGTTGGAACAGTAGATAAGCAACTTGGATACAACACAACAGGGTTGCTTTGATTTATTGTCTACAGTAGAGGGCCAATATTTTTTTTAGTAAATGGAAGCCAATTTTGGAAGAAAAAAAAAGCTCAAAATAAAATAAAATCCCCTGGCATTAATTTGGTGAGTCAATTCATGATCTGGTAAGACAGCATTCACTGTAGCTGATAATATATTCCAAGGATGGACAAGCACACCAGGCCTGATCCAGGGCCAAGGGAAAGCTACAGATGGTCCTTCCGTGAAAGGGATGGGATTAAATCTGACTGGTATTTTAAAGCTAAGATAGAAAACTGGAGATGGGAAAGATAAATGCAAAATTCATTATATTATCCTGTGAAAGAATGCTTATTATTTCTGTTCAGCCTCCAGTCCCATGGCTTACTCTTCCTGACCTTTTTGAAGACAGAGGTAAGCACTTGTTTTCCTCCAGTCCTCAGGCGCTTCTCCTATTTGTCATGACCATTCTTCACAATGACATCTGCCAGATCCCTTTGCACTCTTGAGTTCATCCCACCAGGGTCTAAGAACTTAAATGTGTCCAACTTGCTCACATATTCTCTAACCTGGTACTCTTCCATCGTCAGGGTTAAGTCTACACTGCTCCAGGCTTTCCCTGTGGTTGTCAGTGCCTGGGTTTTATGAAGGTTACTCTTACTGGTAGAGCTTGAGGTGAAGAAAGTATTTAATACCTGTGTCACCAGGTCCTCTGCCCCCATTCAGCAATGAACCCACATTTTCCACATCTTTCCCTTTGCCACTTAGGTAGGTACAGAAGTCTTTCCTGTTGTCTTTTACAACCATTAGAAAATTCAACTTCAGGTGGCCTTCCTAACCACATCTCATGCTTGGACAGTGCACCTGCACTCTCATACTGTCTGTACCTTCTTTCACCCCTTGTATGCTTCATTTTTTATTTTTAAGTTTGGCCAGGAGCTCCTTGTTTATCTGTGCAGATTGTCTGGTAATTTTGCCTGTCTTTCCCATGAATCCTGTATCCCCTCCAGCCAAGCAAATGTTCAGAGCATCAGCACTGAAAGTCATAGACAATGCAGTAGGTTAGGAAGTGGTCATCAATTATTCCAACTGCTTATGGGAATAAATTCTGTGACACAGAGTTGTTAACACAGTAATTGCAGTGAAGACCCACACAACGTACATATATTTTGCTGTAAAGAGCAAACGAATCACCCTGGTTTAGCTGACTTTTTGGTAAATATAATTATAAAAAGTTAGCAAACACACCATACATAGTTTCTCTCAGCTTTCTCATTCAACATTTAGCGGCTTTTTTATTTTCTATGGCCAGCTGGATTTCCAGGTCCTGTGAGATATGAATCAGGATAACAGAGTGGTAGAGGGGAAACCTTGTCATGCATGCAGTGTATGAAAATTATACAAATATATCATTACTCTTACATAGAAGAGACATCATTTAAAGTTCATATATTTACTACTAAAAATTATATAGTAATTAGATAGTACTATTCAACAAGTATAAAAGGTGCCAACCATTAGTGCTTTTTTTAACTCTGAAGTTTTGATTCTTTCTTCTCTTAGTTTAAAAGGTCTTAGAGGAAGAACATTTAAACATACACAAATTCATACACTCATCTAACATTAAAATTATAGCACAAAAATACAATCCAGGAAGATAGAATTCCCTTTTATTTCAGAGAAAAAGATTTAGAATTTATCTGATAATGTGGTAATATTCATTGTCAATTATTTGTATAATATATTACTTTATTCGTAAGTGTCTCTTAAGCGTTTGTACGAGATTCAACTGACTGGATGTCAGAAGGTATAGCCCAGATGTCTACATCTTTGTTAATCAATGTGAGTCTATTTATAGCTAATGGAAAGAAACAGGCATTTCTAGAAAATCATTAGTCTGGTTCCAAAGTAGACATCTATATTTAGTGAAAACTGTCACCTCTGGAAACTGTGTTTCTGTCATTAGTGTAGAGGGAGTTCAGGATTATTAGGCCATATGTAGGCACCCACAATCAGATGTAGACATTTAAAATCAGGATAGTGAAGATTTCCTTTCACGCCCTCTGTGCCAATGACCTAAATGTCAGGTGTTATCATGCAGCTTAGCGCAGTCTAGGCTGTTCCAAACTGCATGATATACCTTGATGTTAAATGGTGTGCAAATTTAAAACAGGGACTCCTAAATTACAAAAAGTCTTGTATTCAACAACACTACATCTTCTTTTATAGCTTTTCTGTCCTTTTGCCTTGTACTGGACTGGAGCATTAGCAGGTAAGGTTGCTAGCACCAGAAGGATTATGGGATGATGGTTCAGGAATACACGTGTGTGTTTCATTTCCAGAGCTCCCTAGGTTTAAAACCTTCCTATTAGCCGAAAGCTTAGAGAAAGCTTCTGTCTTCATCCAATTTGTGAAACTGTATCCTTGTTTACTTTATTTTTATAAAAGCTTTATAATTTTCTTTCTTTCACCATTCTTTCTAACTAAAAACTAAATTTTCCGCATAATTCAAAGACAACATACCCTCAAAGGGTGTATCACTCCATTAAGGGTTTCAATGTAAGTTCAAGTACTTGGTCTCTAAGACTTAAGTTGTGGGAGATGGAAATTTTTCTGTTCTCATGAGTCCATTTACACACACCTGCCATGTCTCAACTGAACCTTGGATATATAGAGAGAATTATCCTTTTCTTTTTGGCCTCAGCTATTCCTGACCCATTTTGTTTTGGTTTGGTTTCTGGAAAGGTGCAAGCTCTTGTGTGTAAATTAGATAGGAGCCCTGATGCAGTTCACTTTAGTACCCAGCAGAGACATCTGATGGATTACATTTTTCAGATGTTTCACTACATCTCCTAGACCTGGTTTTGCGATTAAAAGCTTAAGGAGGTGGTGGCGGGAAGAGTCGTCTCAATGACATCCCAGAATAGAACTGGTTTCTTTATTTTGAGAAATGATACACAAGGCAAGTCCAGCTCAGAGTAGAGGGCAAGGAGCAAAGAAGTATGCATCACTGAGTTATCACTGTGGGGAGAGCTGGCTAAGCAGACCTCAGTTTCTCAAATTACATTTAGACAGGTCTAACACCTAGGGCTTCTCAGGAAGACTTGTCAGGTAAGAAAAGAAAATACTGGCATGATTCTCAATTGTTTCTCATTTGTTAGTGGTCACTCTAACTCACTGTGACAAGAGGATGTCTGCAAGTAGGTGTGACTGAGTCCTGCCTGACTGAAAGGGGATATATTTGCACAACTGCAGAAGAATGAATACCATTACCAAGAGACTGCAGAATGTGTATAAATTAGGGCACTGAGCTATGGGAAAAGGTACAGGTCCAGTGCTGAATGGCCCCAGACCTTGTGTATGTTTCAGTTTGAATCCATGTTTAAAAATAACAGGAGAGTTATGGAAGCATACATTACTCCATCTCCCAGAAAAGCCCTAAGGAACTGTATGTTTACAAGATTCTGTTAGTTATCCAGTGACTTTTCCCCACTAAATAGTACAAGAAGGTTTTGGTTTTTTTTTTATTATATGTGATAGTGATATAGAAATATGAACATTTCATGGAACTGATTCATTAGCTCAGCTAGTAGAGATCCATTTGTGTCTGCAACATCAAAACATTCCTATTTTTCCATTAATTAATGTGTAGACATTTACAGTACCTCCACATATAAGTGGCAGCAAACTTCTGAAGCTGTTATATGACCTAGAATATTTGCGTGTTTTGTCTGGTAAGGAATATTGACAAGTGCCAATGGGTGCAGTAAAAGAAATTGACAGTATAAAGCCAGCCTTTCTTCCTCACTGTCTGTGGGGATTAGAGAAACAAGGCACTGAACACAAGAGAGGATTTTTTCTTTCCTGATGTAATAACTCTATGTAAATGATGTTTCAGGTAGCCTAGTGAAATTGGCATCTGAAATGGAAAGGAGGTAATTTAAAATCTAGATGTGAATAAATTCGCAGCATCTGATACAGAATGCTGTGACTAAGTGTTTAACTTTCAAATAACCTGTAATTTAATGTAAAGGTTTTAAATTAAATGAATACATTTTTAGGGCATAGTGTGGAATTCAGGATTTCCAACTCCCGCCCCAAAACCCAGCCATTAGAATCCAAGCTTCCAATTAATTTTGAGCTGCATGCAGTACAGCACTGGTTTAACAATTCTGAACAGAAAGGTTTGAAACTAGATAACAACCTGTGGGCTGTAAACAGAGTAGGCTTAACTCTTGCTGATTTTAATGTGGTCTGATCAAGCAGACTGCAAATGAAAGACTCTGCTGTAGTTTGCCCACTAATTTGAATTGTGCTCATTTGACTTGTTTCCAATACCAGCATTATTACCTAAACATTTATAGGATCATAAATGAAGAATGAAAAATATCCTGAAAGATGTATGATGGGATTTTCTTCTTAAACTAAATATGCATTAAAAAATATTCCTGGAGATGAAATGGAGACTTTGTAGCAAAAAAATAGGCTATTCTCTAACAATATTCCCTTATTGTTTATGAAATTTCCCACTAATTGCCTATTCAACCAACCTTTCCCTGACCCCTATACTTCTTTACTTTTTTTTCACCACTTTTGTGGGGTTACTGGTCAGATGGAGTGTGTTTAATGGAAGCTGAGGGACATGCAAAGTTTGGATGGAAGAAAACTGAAAACAAAAAAAAAAAAAAACAACAATCCTCTTTAAAAATATTTCAGAACCCAGGAGTGTGCTGATAGAGCCACCTGACTGGGGAAAGTTTTTACAGGCTGCCATCATTGCCTAGATTTATTCATATTTACTGCTAGCAAGAGTTACTGCACTGTTATCATAAGCTACTAAGCCACATGGTAGATATTTCCTCAGTAAGCCCTTCCTCCTTCACATGGGACAAAAATTGCTTTTGCAGGGTGAGATACCACAGAACAATAAGACATTTTGTGAAGCCAAGACGTCGCTGACTGTGTCCTTTTTACTGGCATGTAACTTCGCTGCTTCATTGCCAAACCGTTCCCTATGAAGTGAATGTCAAGACAAAAGCAGTGTGAGGACAGGCACTCCCCCCACTGTGGGAGCTGCTTTTGTTTTGGGACAGCGGGCTAAATCTGAGGTGCTGCCTCACCACTCTCCATGGCTCTTGTTCCAGCATTGCTCCCGTTGCTGCTTTCCTTGTCATTTCATCATCGTGAAAACACTACCTAGCAAAAAAGGATATCCATGAAAGTTTTCTTGCTGGAGGAGCAGCTCCACCTGGTCTTCTGAGGTCTTGGGAGTGTGAAAATGCAAGACAATTTCGGTAACTCCGCAAGGAGTGAACCAGTTTGGTGAGGGAACGGGTAAATCACAAGTCCTGGCTTGAGGCTTTGTCCAGATGGAATGCTGGAGGCAGCTTCCCATGGTCACAAAATTGGTGGGATGTAGAGGTAGCACTCTTCTGAGGCTTGCACAGCGAGATGGATGAGGAGATGCTGTGAGGTTGTGGTCTAAGGATGTGGATCTGGCAAGAACACTACAAATCAGGAACACATATATCTGGAAATTATCCTATTTCCCTATGAAACACAGATGGAAGAATAAAATGAAATAACATACCATAAGAGAATATAAAATTAACAATAAATAAGCAACTGCCTGCTCGGTTCTACTCTTCTCTGCAAAACAGATACTTAAACAAAGCCAGACAGATACTCAGGTTTCTCACTGAGCACAAAATGTTTGGTATTTTGACACCTGTTTTGATCTATACAGGCACAGCAGGTTATGAAATAACATGAATAACACAGACGATACAAAAATGAAAACCAAATCATTGTATAAATTTAATTTTGATTTACTCGTATGGCATATCAACATTATCTGAAACAAAGCCAACTTTTGATATATTTTCCTTCCATATAAAAGCAAAGGTTAGCCCATGATCACTGGAATTAATGCAGCCTCCTATCCTGTGGTTTTATAATCTTTGAGTCATCAACTATCTCATGATAACAATAATTTCCATTCCCTTCTGTGTGTTCTCTGGTTAACAGACAACTCCTGGCTCACCTGGAGATAAACCTGTTATTTTCAGGTTTTCAGCTGAGCAGTCCTTTTGTGCCTGTTAAGTCATACCTGGCAGTGGAGGTGCTGCTTTCAATCTCCTCTGACATGACACTGGTTTGCCTAAAAATTACAGAATGTAATTAACTTTGAATAATCTGCTCCCATTTGTGAGGGTTGTTTTCTTTGGTTGGTAGGTTGTTTTCTTCACCTATTTTAATAAAAATTGTCCAGTATGCTGGGAAATTACTTAAGAAGAGTGACAAGTGAGATGATTATACAGCATAGTCCTCTAAGTTTATAGCTTTGGGGATTAAAAAATTCCATTTGGGTATGTTTGGTTTTTGGGATTTTGGGTTTTTTTAAATTAAAAATGTATTTCTGTTGAAGTTTTTTTTATCATGACTACCTAATACTGAAAGTCTCCATGGCATGTGTGGCTATAGTCTATTAAACACGTAGTTCTTTAGAAAATTACAGTTAATCATCATCTGGTTCATAACACGATGGCAAAAAAAAAGAAACTGTTTGCATAAGCCTTTCATCAGAAACATCCTGAAAAGGTAAACATTTGTTCATGTTTTAAGTGGAAAATAAATGATGAAAAAATAAGAAAACAAACAAATATACAGACTGAATTAATTGCCTAAATTAATTAATTTGGCCAACATAACTACAGATAATTGATTTGGCTAACATAGCCACAGCCCCAGATGAGCTTTCAGGCAAAAAAAAATAATGCTTGAGTTTTTTTAAGCTTGCCAAGTGTGCAACTGGATACAGCCTTTACAGGGGCAGGACATTGGCTTTCGCTTCAAACCGAGACAGCAGCTCTGCTTGCAAGGCTGCTCCAAACATTCAGGGCACTGCTGCCCATCAGGGTCGGGGTGTGTCACATGTGTCCCTTTGCCTTGTGACCGTGACCACTTCCTGCTGTATCCTGAGCTCCCTTTGGAGACCTGGTGTGCAATCCTAACCCTCAGCCCAACCCTGATGTCATTTAACGTGTGAGCGCTGATGAAGCATTGTACAATTGCCCTACATGGCATCATTTCAGCTCAAAGGAATTTACATAAATTCCAGTGGAAGAAAGAATGCTTGCTGTCCATCCAGTAAACAAGAAATGAGGAATCCTGTGTTGGAGATATTTGATTGAATGTCTACCAGTTTTCTGCAGTATTTGTAGAATGTCTCGAAGCTTGGAGTTTCCACCTCGCCTTATTCTGACGCTTCATTGTTTAATTTTTCTGTGCTTTAGAACGAAAATAAATCCCAAGAAATGGGACTCATAAAAATGTAATAATTTCTTTCCAGAGCATTATATTGCCTTTTGTTATGCACCGCTTACATTATTCACTGCATTGTTTAGCACACTATATAGTGACATCTCAAAAGGCAACAGCAAAATAAGTAACACAGCCTATTTAACTTTAGAGTGTTTTCAAAAATGTTTATGAACCACTAGTTGGTCATGTTTAAAACATTTTTTCTCAAGAAAGCAGCATTAGCAAATCAGTTTTGCTGATATCATTAGGCATTTTGCAAATGTTTGCTGAATATATTGAATATTTATATTAGTTTCTGTAGAAAGTTGACTTCAATAATTTTAAAAATTTTGTTTTAAACCAGATTCTTAATATAGTATGACATGGTCATGTATTCATATTTTTGACTGTCTGGAGTGCACATAGTATACCTTATTTATTTATTGGGATAAAAATGATCCATAATTTCTAAGAAAAATTCTTAAATGTTAAAAAAATATTAATAGTATTGGGATTACATGTGATACAAACCCAGCCAGTAAATTAGAAATTTGGTAGAAACAAGTAATAAAAGGTTTGTTTACTTTGTATTCTTGGACTACCACTCCTAAACCAGCACTATCAGAAGATAAAACAATGAAGGTAATTACCTTCTGATGTTATTAACTGATAGAATTTATGATATTTCCCAGGTTTCAGATAAAATATTAAATTTTCAGGCATCAAGCAATAAGCATCCCAAACTTCTGCTACAGAATTTTACTCATTTTTAAACTAAGCCTTTAATTGTGAATACATCCATACCATTTATGTTTATGAAGCTCTGCAGGATGCCTCTGTTTTTCTATTGGCAGAAATAAAAACTTTTTTTTTGACCCACATTCTTTGCAGTTTATAGAGTAGTCCTCTATTTCATTATCATGAAAACACCGAAGTCTACAACCAGAACAGGAAATTTCACACACCTCTCTCTCTAGAGTGCAGCAACCATAATGGTTTCGTTATCCTCAGATGCTATGTGCAGCAACTGGTCCTTTCAGGAGGGGATTTGGTTTGCTGCTTAGCATGTTCCAGTTGACTGTAATTGCTCAATACCTACACACATTTCTTAAGCTTTCGGGCTTACTCTCATAGTAGATCTCCATTTGTCTACCACAGCAGGAAGTTAAACCAGGTTCCTGGTAATTGGTTTATTTCCTTGGGGCTAAATTATGGTTTCTACATTTTGAGGCACAGGGGGATGACTAGCAGACTTGACTTTTAGCTGTGAAGAAGGAGGTGTTATGACTGGAACATGTTACTGTAGGAAGTGAACTTCAAAGCACAAAGGAGGAGAAGTGCCAAGTCGCCCTCTTGACAGCCACCTCAACCACCACATAAACAGACCTCCCACTTAACTAAACTCAGGATAATATTGAATTATATCACGGGAAAACTGTGCCCTCTTTCCTTTAGCTGTGCAGCTGCAGCACCTTTGCTTTCCCAAATACTATACGTATATATTTACATACTTACAGACTTTGTCTCTCTTCCTCAATGGCAGAATATCACTGGCAATATAACCCAGCTGGAGCACACATACCTACATAAATTGACACATGGCTTTTTTGAAAAATTACTTCTGGGTTTGCTGGTTTTTGTTAGAAAAAAACTGGCAGCATAGTAAGAAGTAAGATATTGTCATTTATTTATCCTCTTCAAGGAGATCAGCACAAAATGAGCAGAACTGAACAAAACTCTATCGGTATTTCTGCCTTGTTTATGTATACTACTGATTTTCTTTACTAAGTCTTTAATTCCTTTCCTGTACTTTATTTAAGAGTTTAATTTGTGCTTTCAATCAATAGCATTTCTGTGGTCTACTAGGAGGTTTTGTTTGGGTTTGTTTAGACCTTTTTTAAATGATTTTGAGAAATTGTTTCACAGCAAACTAAATTTTTTTACTTTCCTGGTGGTTTAAAATGTTTTTATGGGAAAATGCAGCTTTTCTTATAATGTAAGTTATTTTAATGTATTACTTGCTCTTAGTTTTCACTTCTGAAAATCAAAAGGAGTAAAACTACATTTTTGAAAGGCAGTTAAAAACTGTGTGACAGTGAAGCAAAATCTATTTTGGCACAACATCACCATTTGAAATCTCTAGAAATGTAGCATAATTTTAGCAAATCGAGGTATTTGGTAAGTACATGAAAAGGATCTTCTATACTTAACAATTTATCCACAGGAATATACTTTTTTTCCCTTGTTTTTCCTTTTTTTTTTAAGATGGAAAAAGTATATGATTTTATTCAGCTAGAGAGATTGTTGAGAAAAGATGTACTGATAAAGTTAAAACTATGCAATTCCTTACCTTCCTATGCACTTCTGCACTTCCTAACTGGGACACAGTTATTTATTAGCAAAACAAGACTTTAGGTTAATAAAAATATTTTTTGATAAGGACAGAATTAACACATTATTGGTTTGGGAGGACATCTTTATGCAGTTGTCACTACAGTGATGCTATGGGATGCACCCTTTTCCCCCCCTTCTTGTATGTGGAAGTTTGCCTCATTTAAATATGAATTATCACAATAGTCACAATTACTTTTGTATGGAAATTAAACTTGACTAATAGATGAGCCTGAAAACAGCATCCTCTAAATGAACATTTACATTTTAGGAGGTACATTCAGAACAGGTCTAGGCCTTTTGTTACAAGATAAAGGAAGTGAATGCCCCATCATGCCCCTGTAAGATACCCACAAGAGAGTGGAAACCTCCTCCAAGTCAGGCATGAAGGGTATTTGAATTTAGGTGCTTTATCACGTGACTGCTCTCCAACATGTACCAAGCTTCAGGGTTTCCTTGGAAAAATATCAAAGATAGTGCCAAAATTTACACATGAGGTTGGTTATCTGCACAGCTACCTGTGACCCTGATCACCAATGTCTGGCTCTAGTCACATCCAGGGAAAACACTCTTCATGGACTTCTAGGAGCTCAGTGTCTTCTTTTCAACTTGGCAGAAGGTCATCTCTCATTCAAACCCCAGAATAAATTTTCCAGACTGTCTTTCTACCAAAGATTAATTCATGCAAGTTTCCTTAAGAAGCCTCTGCTTACAAACCTTTGAAAGCAGGGCCTGCTTTCCTCATTCTGCTGTGCTGGGTCATGCCACACCCATGGGGCTGGAATGCCCCGGTGTGCCTGGGGAAAAGACTGATCTTCGGGGTGGTGAACAGGCAGCTACCTGGGTCAGAGGATCTGCACCCACATCTAAAGGGTTGAGAATTGCCTCTGTAACTGGGCAAGTAACCTGAGCAAGTCAAGGTATTCAAATTCAGTAGACAGTCTTATAATGGGGTGACAGAATGATGATGTGTGGTTACTGTTTTTGAGGAAGTTCCACAGCTCTTGCGAATAATTTATAAGGAAGACCTTGAACACAAACATTCAGACAACAGTCACTGGTTGTGACTCCGGTCTCATCTCATGCTTCTTCTTAACACCTGTTTTTCTTCATCCAGATCCAGAAGATTTAGAAAGATTTGTCTTTCCCAGATTAGGCTATACTTCTGAAAATGTTTTGGCATGTTGCATATACACTGACTGAAATCTTATGGGCCTGCTTGCAAAACCAAAATTATAACTTCTGCAAGTTCATTTTATAATCACAGACCTGGAGAGAAACATATTTTTGTCCTCTGACATTTTGCACAGTAAAGACTTTGTTCTCATAAATGAATTCATGGCAGTTTTATAGCTCATAATGTACTATTTGTATGTGTAAGGCTGCTCAAGTTGCTGTTTGGGCAGTTACAGTTGCTAAAGCCTGTGAAAAATCATTTATTTAATGGTATGTTATTAGACCTGTTTATTCAAAAAGAAGGATAACATCAGAGCTGTTGTCCAAACAGATTGACTGCAGGTTTGCATTTAGGCATCATTATAAATATTGACAATGTTTTGTAAAGCCCCTTGAATTCGTGTTTTATGGTAGAAAGACCTACGTCTTGCAGGAAGGAAACAAAACTGGGAAACTACCATTAGGCTCAGATAAAAACTGATGTGCCTCTTTTATGCCCAAATATTTCAACTTTAATAAGGGTTCCTGCTGCATATACCATATAAATTAGAAACAAGATTTTCATCCTTTTCCTCAATACTTGTCCATCATCTCTACTGATGAAGCATTACTGCCCCAAAACCTGAAAAATGTATTTCTTTTAAAAAATAAAACTTTGTTTAAAGAGGACTGCAGGGGGATGAAGCAGTCTCAGTTTCCTAATGTTCAGAAGACACTCAAGATGTGCGCTTGGCTCTAGCATTGTTCCAGCTCCCTTACCAGGAAAACAGGAACATTAGAAGTAATTACAGAATTCCCGCAGCTCCCATTGACAGCAGAATCGTGTTGTATCCCTACTCAGTAAGCAGAGACTAAGAGAGTGCCTTGCAGAGCTCCCAGTCAAAAGAGACAAGACAAACTGAAAACAGGACAAAGCTTTTTGCTTGTCATAATTGTCATTTTTACTACCAAAAGGTAACAGTACTTATAACAATACCTTAATTAGTACAACCACTGAAGAGAAAATATGCCGACAAGACACTTGGAAAGGAAAATGAAGGGCCTAAGTTAAAAGGAATAATTTTTACATTTTCTCATTTACCACCAAAGTTTTATAAAAACAGACCTTTTGTTTAGAATATTTCAGAAAAAATAAAGAATGTGTGTTTCTTTTCCCTTACATGAATGAAAATATACAAGCATTATTTTGAAATCTTCACTGGAGAGCCTCCTTTCTCCTGAGCTTCACCTGTAATTTATTGAACTAAAAGACAATGTCTTACTGAGCTCCCATTCATCTTTCGAAACTTCACTGAGCTTCAATTACACTACGTTCTTTTGAGTTTGCTTGCTGTGGTTCATTTCCAAAGAGCTATGTATTCATTCAAATATAATGAAAAAAATAGAAGGTCCCTTTTATTTGAGTGTTTTTGTGTAATCAAGTCACCACTGCCAAGGATAAAGCATTTGTCATTGTGTGGTAAGAATCTCGTGGTAAGAATCTTTACATAGCAGGCACGCTATTTGTTGGGGAAGTAATTCCACATACACAAAAAACTGCAGCCAACAGAAACCAGAAACATTCATCAGTGGCCACTAAATATCACTCCTTAGTCACAACGTTTTCTGCGCTTTCCAACTTTCTGGAAGAGAAACCTGACAGGGAACCTGAGAGCTGCCCTCTATTCCACTTCCCAGTCTGCACAGTAATAAATTGAGAGCATTTCTGCATTACATGAAAACATGTTTTTCTCTTCCCTACAAGTGTTTGTCAGATAATGGGAGGGTCCCCCAACCCTGTCTTCACCTACCACTACAGATTTTCAGAAGGCCCCACGTTATCTGACCGCTGAGCTTGTCTCACACTCCTGGTGACATCCAGATCACATTGAGCTGCCTGAGAATGCCAAATAGGTACCATTATTCAACCAAACCTTACTAACCAGCTTGCATAACACCTCGGGTTTCCAGATATCAAGACTATCACCCTTGTGTATGCCTGGTGCAATGGAAACAGGCAGTTCTGTATTTTCTTCTCCCATGTTCCTAACCACATAGGTGCATATCACACATTTAGTTCAAATTGGAAGTGTTCTCCATTATTAAGTCCATCAGATAGCTGGCAAGGTTCTGTTCCTCAAAAAGTCTCTCTGAATGCTCAGGCTCTTGAATCTTTTGTATTGTTCTTTCTTTTTTTGCATGTTCTTCCTACTGAGAACAAAACCTTTGAAAACTGGGCATCCTCTAAATACTTATAACACAAGAATACTGGTGCATGCGCTGCACAAGATGCCTACGCTCAGACCATAAATCCAGCACTGTCTGAGATACTTCAGATTTATTTCATAGGCCCAGATTAATTGCAAGGAGTGCTTTCAGCATGTCAGGTGCTATCTGGGACTGCTGTACAGGCAGCTTCATGGGCAGGTGTTCAAAGACTGGGCCTAACACAGGCCACGAGTCTGGTGTTTTCTGAAAGGATTCACTGAGCTCATACTGTAGAACTGTATTGGATGGGTGATGTAGATTTCTCTGGCAGCCTTTTATACCTATCATAAAGGCTTAACTACATCTGACTTAATAGTTTTAGCAAAATCTCTCTCATTCTTGGAGGAGGGGAGAACGAAAAAAAAAAAAAGAAAATCCATTAGGACAAATCACAGAAAATTGTGAGGGTAAAATAAAAGGACTTTTTGTGTATTGGTCTGAAATAAATGCATTTTCTTACCCTTTCTTGTCGATGCTATCAGTATATCCTTGTCTTTGCATGCAGCAGAAGGAACACATGCTCTCTCACCTTCCATGTTTCCTTTTCCTTTACCAATAACTCTCAACCCAACGCAATTTAATCAAACAATCTCGAGTCTTTTTTAAAGACTATTGTAGTGGTTTCTGCACAAAGAAAGTTTGCGTAAATTGTTGGGATAAAGGAGATTGCAGTGGGAGGCACTGATAGGATAAGATGAGCCAGCTGGCAGATTTTATTTTAGCTAAGGCAAACACCAGTTTCAATACAATCAGCCAGGAAACTCGAGCAGCCCTTGAAAACTCAGGACATTCCCAGAAATAGTAACATCTGGTCATCATAAAGATTACATTGGTAGATTCCAGTTATATTTGAGATAGGACCTCTGTAAGGCGAGCACTTACAGTAATTGTTTCATTTCTTTTTTTTTTTCTCCTGCAGTACTTCTTGAACAGCTTAAATAGGAAACTTGATCTTCACTGGGTACTTTGCCATTGTCTGCTTCACAGCAAATTTCCTCTGAAGGCCTAACTTGGGTTTATTTGCTGGAGTTTCATTTCCCTGTAAAACCTGCCCTGCAACATGGAGAGGAAATTAAGGTACTGGTCTTTCCACTTTTCCTCTTCATCACTTTCCCTTGTGGTAAGAAACACTGATTAAAAAGAAAAAGTTTATTTAGCCAAAGTGAAAATCAATAGCATCAGTCAGGTATCTGTTAAAAATAAATAAATTATACCTCTCTTTGCCTTCTATCAGCTACCTTTTCTTTTCAGGACCTGCAAACAAGATGTAGTAACAACTCACTCTGGCTTACCTGCCGTAGTCCTAATAACTTTCTGGTAATAAATTAGGCCTGGAATTTATTTATTTACTCTAGAAGTTCTGCTACCTAAATCGCTTTTGCAATATAAGACAGCACTTGTTCATAACTAAGTAACTCATTGTGCCTGACAACGGGTTAATGGGCCAAAACAACTCATTTTGAGAGTGTCGGGTGTTTTGGTCCAGCAAACTGGTTCCAGAATCTCACACATCCCACATTCCCTTCGCACATCTGGACTCTGCACAGACAAAGTTTTCTTTCATATAAACTGTTTATTGTTCTGTGAGATTGATGCCGTTAATATTGGCTTTCAGAATGACAGATTAGCATCACCAGTTAATCAGGGCTATTAGCAGATAAATATCTGTAATTTAATCACTACAGGAATTTCTTTTCCAATAATAAGATTTACAAATGCAAGTGATTAAGTAATTAGCTTACATCTCCATAGATTACAATTCCTCTGAGCTTTCTTCTCTCACTTTTTTTCCCAAAAGATTTCAGTATTTAATTAAAGTAACTACTCCCTCCTTTACATCGTCTTTGTACACACATGTGAGAAGTGGGGTAGTTTTTTTTCAAACCAAACTGCACCTTTTGTACATAATCCCACAAGGATCCTCCATTTCCGGACCTCTTCCATCTCTCTCCAAGGGTTAATACCCACCCTGCCTGTCTTTGCAGCTATAATCTTTCCCAGTACTTTTCCCAATCCATGCAGCAAGTGGGGTGCACAAGGGGAAAGAATAATTTACAGGAAGGGGGGAAAAATTGCCAATGGAAAAATTGTGTGCACTTGATAAAATAAGAGCCTGGCTTGCTAAAACAGTCTGTCCAAACACTTCTCAAGGATCCCTTTGTTGCCTTTCCACTGACTTGGCCCTAGGGCAAAAGGCAAGTTCTACTCCTTCCAAACTTATATTCTCCTATTTGCAGAGTAATTTGACAGTTACTGTTAATTTCCTAAATGCAACATGAAAGCTGTTGAGGGAAGCCTGAAAAAGGGGTGGGGAGGGGGGGAAGAAGAAATTCATAAAGAACAGCAGAGAATATGGACAAAATTGCTTCCATGTGTGGTGCAGAGGCACAGCTTGGGCAGAGATCTCTGGCCTTCCCAGAGTCTGACCTCTTGAGGCAGTGCCAGTTTACAGGAGAAAAAGCATTGCTCTTTAATGAAGGCCTAATTTTTATTGCCACTCCATGGACTTCAAAGTGCTTCAGGTTGCCAAACATAATTTCACTGGAGGTATTTTCAGGTGCAGAGCAAATACTTCATAAATAATTTCCTCATTAGATTACAAATTCCATTTAAAAAGTGAAAGGGGGGGCTTGCTTTTCGAAGGCTTTCTTGGAAGCTGATTAAAAAATCTTTCAGAGGGATTCTTTATGACTTTAATTCTGAAAGAAAATAATTAAACAGTTTTAATTTTTTATTTATATTTTTAAATGAACATGTAGCTTGGTAAGATGACCAAGTATGGTGAAGATGTTTTAATATGCTCTCAATTAAAACATATAATCCAATGCCTGTGTGCCTTTCCTTTTCCTTCTTCTCATCCTCAAATTGCTACTAAGCCTTAAGTGCCAGCAACCCAGTGTCAGCCTCATTGGGGCCTCAATTAACTATGTAGATCTGTCATACTTCTACATTTTTCATGTTTACTTCCTCTCCTCGAGTAAAAATGTCTGTAATTGAAATACACTTCCATACATCCTCTTTTCACACACCCCCTGTGAAGCAGGCGCAGGGAGCTGCTGAGTGCTGCTGTCAGTCAGAGGGACCTGGCATGATTTGGATGGTGTTTATGTTTAACACACTTTGCAGGCTGAGATGGGCCCACTATCAAGGCGGAAGGGAGGCTGGTGGGGAGGGGCTGGAAGTCAGCAAAGCTCCCATCCCAGCACTTCCCATGAATTACAGCAGCAGCAGTCCACGTCTCCCCGCCTGTCACTGCAGTGTCCTGTCAGAGCCACTGCTGTGACGGTGCTAAACTTTAACACCTGAGCATTTGTAAGCCACCTTCTACTCACTGGACAGAAATAGAAATGCCAGCTAGTACCTGGGCACAGATCAGGTCTATCACTTTTTGGTTTAGTCTGCTTTCTCTTGCCAATAATGCTGCAAATTTAACTGGTTATAGTTTTTCACTATTTCCTCTCATAAAGGTTCAGTTACCCTAGAACACCAGGAACAAGTGAAAACCATTTATAAGAAGAAAGGTAGGGAATTACTGGCTGTTTTGATAGTGTTAAATTAATTTTCCATTTCTTTTTCAGGGGAGTGCTGGTTGGAAGATGAAAGTTAGCATAAATATTGCAGAAAATATTTTCTTATGTTGTCACCTTGAAAACCAGCTGGGTTTGATTAGATTATAGACTTTTAAAACTGGTAGATACAGCAGTTTATATACTGCAGCTGTATACATGCAGTAGGGCTTGTTAGAGACTTCTTATCTCTAAATCTGCACTGAGCAGGCTCCAGTCCCAAATCCTGGTGTCTGAGCCTTTGCTTGACTACCCAACACCCATCCTAAAAAAAAAAAAAAATAAAATTCACAGCTCATATCAAAAGTAATCCTCTTGATGCTTCAAAACCAGTGAAATGGTGAATTTTTTTTACTGATTGTGGATAATTGCACTCATTTTGTTGTTTCACACTTCTGAAGTGCACTCTGCTAGCATCCTGCAATTAGGTTACAAAGTTAGACAGCTGTGGAGTTGCTAGGAGTCCCTTTCTGGTGGTTCTTTTGGAGTGTGTGTCTCCCACTCAGGATGAATGTATCAGGAAAAATGCTTGACTGCTCTCTACAGCAAAGAGGCTACAAAAAATAAAGTTGAGATTCATGGTTTTTTATGTTCCTTTGACATATAACAAAGGCTTGGCATAAGGCACTGAGAAAGTAGTTATAACTCAGAGAGAGTGGCAGCTTTCTATTTCCACCAGTTACTTCTTTAGCTTAAATTATAGAGATATGTGTGATGGATCTAAAAGGATCTCTGATTCAGACAGCTGAAAAACAATTTTGTCTTTCAGCCTAAAACAATTTTGCTGAAAAAACCCAAACAAACTCGAAACCTTAAACATATAGCCAAGATAAAACAAAGCTTAAGATGAAGAGACATTCTGCTCTAGGAGAAATGAGAAATACGTTGGTTTAGTTATTCTGAGCACGAGATACACTATTCAAGTATAGCATCGCACCACTTTTGCTGAGAAGGGATGGCAGAAAGGATAGATGAATATAAGTGGCAGAATATCTTTTTGTGTATTTTCACTGGCTAATTAAGATAGTGGGTTACTTTGGGTGCATCTGCATTAGCATTTCAATTCATATCTGGAGTTTATCTTTCAACCAAAACCCTCCAGTTTCCCCATTTGCTGTTATTTAGTTCATACCACAGAATGGCTCAGAGTGCTAAAACTGCATCAGATGAAACTAAACTGAGGGATGCAGTCGAGGAACATGTCTAACACAGTGCAGCCTTAGCAGGAATTTAGTTTACAGGCTGATTTAGTTCACAGATTTAGTTTAAGTCAAAGTTTCATAGAGTGAGGACCTCAGTTCTTCAGCCCCAACTGCTTCACTCTGTAGACCTGCTACTTTTCATCTTTATTGTCCTGACTGAGGGATACCACGTAGCCCTGTAACACCACAGAAGGCAGGACTGAGATTGCAGAAATTGCTTTTCTTCTGCCATGTCAAAAATTTGATTCCAGTTATCTTCAGTTATTCATTTAGCCTATTTTTTTCAAGCTATTTGTGCTTGTGTGCTATGTCAGAGGGAACAGAAAGGTCTAAACTGGAATGAAATTGATGAGAATTACACAATACTAAGGAGAAATTTAGGCTCCATGCACAGAGACAAGAATATGGGACCTACTGGAAGGGGAACTCTCAGAGAGTAAAGCACCATCTGCATTGCTGGCCATGCAAAACTGGGAAGATGAATGAAGTTGCAGTGGAAATTCAGTGTAGGGCCATTTTTTTCTGAGGAGATAGCTGAATGTGATATTTCCATTTTTCTTCTCTTTTAAGTCTAATTTAAATTCTAATGACTAACGTTTTACATAAGAGGTTCCTGCTACAGCCATAAAAATATTGGACTTTTTCACTAATATTGCGCAGTACATTGCTATATTAGCCAAATGCTGCTGTGATACAGCCAGGTTCAGATCATACAATCTATAATACAGAACGTCTGCAATTTTTCTTGTTTCCCTGGTAACAGCTGTAAATGCACTGGCTCCCTGGACTGCTCCACCCCTCCTGCTGCTGATGTCAGGCACAGGAGAGGCACATGTGCAACTCAGCTCTGTACCTGTCAAACCAGGCGGACGTTCTGTTTGATCACCCATGGTTTGGTCCCACAAAGACCATTCGTTTGGTGATCAGAGGGCAGTGTTAATTTAGTCAGATATCAGGATACTGGGCTGGGGGCAGGGTGGCGGGGCAGGGGGGAGAAAAAAATTCACCCACTTGTGCTTTGGTTTTAATCAACAAAGAGAATGGGGAGGCTAAGAGAGCTATCATGTGGCTAGAATTGAGGCAAAGTACTCCTTGCTGATAAAATGAGGATCAGCGCCATTTCTGTTAATGTCAGTAATTTCTGATAATTGGGTGCTGCTCAATGCCAAAATATTCTCAAATTCCATACTCTGTTGCACACATGCCAGCAGGGTTTGGCATGAATAATGTTAATACAATGAAGAGGGAAGGAATGAATGAGGATTTTCCATGTGTTAGCTGACAGGATCACTTTGAAACAAATGACCAGTCCTTATTAATGCAGCTATTATTTTGATAAACCAACAAGAATGAATGTGGTATTCACGAAAATGTGATATGCAACATTGTAGGAATCCCACTGTAATTTTACAATTAATTAAGGTACCTGTAGCCGTTATTGGAAAAGATTATGATCTGACCTTAATACTCATGTACTAAGCTGGCACACTGCCTATTTTCAGCTCAGCATTAATGAAGATGAGCATTTGTATGCAAGTCTGTCTCTTATCGTCATTTTGTTCTGTGTGAGTTTATTTAGATAATTCAACATTTGCCTTAGCAATTACGAGTCATCATACTGCAACAGTGAGTTTCTGTGTGCTAAGGTTTATTTTATTTTCCATCATCACCCATGGAAGTGCATACAGTTCACCATGATAATGCTGAAGTTCATTTGGTGACTATGAATCACAATAGTAACCTTTTTTTTTGCAGTGGCCATCCATCCTGCTTCCCTTCTTTTTTGACAATACATGGTACTCCTGATGAAAAATTTCAGTTTGAATGTTTTAAAAAGGAAAAAAAAAAAACAACCTTCTTATTAAGGGGGCATTTCTCAAAACAAAAATTAGTTATTTTCATTTTCAAAAAGGATTTTATCTAACACATCTGGCAATATAAAGCTGGTTTTTTTTTAATTTAAAAACGTTTTAGCTAGCTTAGTAAAATGAAGTTCAGTTATTAGCAGCTGTAAGTAGCAGCAGTAGGAATTTTAAAAATACTATTACAAGAAATTTGCCGTAATGCTCAGAACTTTCGGTCAAGATCACTGTGCTGGGGACTAACAAAAGAGACGATCACTCAAGGAAGTGACAGGCTATATTCTCTACTCTTCAGAATTTAAGCAAGACTAGATATGTGTGCAGTTGTGATGGCAGTGGAGTCACTGGTCTTCCAAGATGTCCACATCACTGAATAACAGAGTGGAAGCAGAAACCAACAAAATGTTGTGAAGGTTATCCTCTTTTAGAGGATAGAGTGTCTGCTGCAGGAGGAGATTGAGTGGCCCTACTCAACCAGACCAAAATGCAGGAACTGAAAAGAAATAATTCAGGCAGGATAAAATACCTGAGAAATTGTAGTTCAAAAATTCCTCAGGCAGGCACAGATGCCTGAATAGTAAGAAAGCTGGGCCTTTTCAGCTTTCCAAGAGTAGATGGCAAACCTTGAGATAAAGTATAATACAGACTATCTTCCAGGCTCCTCTGTTTTCCAAAGCTTCATTGCTATTATGCGGAGTAACAAGTATTTTTGCCAGAAGAAGGTTGTTTGGTTATTCTGTTCACCTCTGTTGGTAGAATCTCAAAGGGGAAAGTTGCAGATACAGTTCTTTCAAGGATATACATACCTTTTACTGGCAATCAGAAGCATTCTCTTCCTAGACTCCAGGCTACATGGATGAAAATTAATTCCAGATTGAAACCATCTAGCTGCAGCTAATGCTATACTGTGTTCCAGGCAAAAAGCTCATTCAGCCTGTTCAGCTGAGCTCTCATGACACGTAGAGAAAATGGGCATGTTAAATCTGTTATTTGGTGCCTGTTTGGAATTCACTCCTGGGTAAACAATTTGAACTATAGTACCCTATTCCATCAGCCTTCCATAAGCACCATTGTTCTGTGACTGTTCTGAAAAAAAAAACAAACCAAAAACAACTGGGATTGCATCCAATTCCAGATTCAACATCTAAATAAGAGTGTCAGCATCCGAGCCAAGTGTCCAAATACCCATATAGTGTCAATGGGGAACAAACACAACAATGAGTGGGGTACAGACAGCTATTAAGCTGGTTAAATGTGAGGACTTGATTGTCTATACATGGTGGTTTAACATCACATGAGACACCACTGTGGCCCATACAGACCTCCTGGACATATTGTAGAACCTACGAGATACCTTGCCTTTCTGAATTGACAGCTGGAGGCCAATCAAAGTTCCAGTAGACATTAAAAAAGCACCAGACACTCGAGTGTGGCTGAATAAATTGAACTCTAGTTGCATTTTTCTGGCTGCTCTGAATAGCCCTTAAGATAGTTTGAATCCATCTTCAGTGGGAGCATAGACACCTTACTCACATGTGGATGTCTCTGGCATGGAAACCTAAATTTTGGTTCCAGAATCTAAAGCCTGAATTTCACTCTCGGTATGCAATTCAGCTGCCTGGCAAGTAACAAGTGGATACACTGCAAAGTGTCTTCCTTGTGTTCCAGCTGCCCAGAGATGTCCCTGGGGTCTTCCATAGATCATGAGTGTATTTTCCAGGCATCAATATCCGTGGTGCCCCAGGTAATCCCAGGCGTCATCGATGTCTGTGTTCAGGTAACAGAACTGAAACACTGAACCCCTGCTTGTTGGTTTCCCGACTCATATGTTTCCTCACAATTTGGATACGGCGCAAAATAAAGAATGCAGAAGTCCCAATATGGAATATATTTCAACATGGAGGTAATGTGCACAAAAAGTTCTGATGCCCATAATTTTAAGATATACCAAAATGGCATAGAAAATTGCAGTAGCCAATTATAAGTACTAGTTTCACATAAAGAAAACATTTATCAGCCCCCTTCAAGTGTGGACACTCACTAAATACAGCTTAATTTTTCCAATACTTGTAAACACCCCAAAATGGGTTGACACACCACTGGCTGAAATGAGAATTTAATGCATGCTCCAATTATCTTCATCACCAAATTACTCAAATATTTTTCTTTTTTCTTTTTTTCTTCTTCCTTTTTTTTTAAACCTACCAACAGGGATTCAGAAGTTGCTGTAGTGCTATCCAACTTCTAATATTAAAAATTCTGTCTCATAAAAAGTGGATCTAACAGGCATCAAAGACTTGCATTCCACTGCGATTTGAATGGTAAAAAATGTAAAAGTGCAGATCTACACACCTTAATATTCTCAATAAGACTTTCCATCTTACATCTTTTCATCCTTTAACTGGATATGACTGCCAATTGGGTTCATATTAAAAAGTAATAAACTCGCACCGGACATAGTATAGGTATTTTTATAGGTATCTTTATGTAATTGAGGACAAATGACATCTTTATTAAATTATAATTCAAGTAGACACATTTCAATAGCATTATTTTTTCCACTTATCTACATTAGTCATTTAACATTTAGTCTCTTCCACCTCATCCATTTGCCTGCATTTCCACTGAGATCTCAATGAATTCTGTCTATTCTACAACAGGGTTGCCTAATAAATGCTGTTTATTGATCTCATGACATGCACTGTCCTCAAGATCGAATTTATTTGAACAAATTCTTTTTCTATTGTAGCTTCTCTTACAAATCATAAGTATAATTATATATAGTATATCTTTAATTCATTACAATAGCATGCATGTATCTATTACTCCATATACCTGTAGAATAAATCAAAATTTTCCACAGCAAACTCATATAAGAAGAATTTAATTAAACACATATCATCTATCATCCATGTAAAAGAACAAATCTTAGATTCTTTCAGCTGTCCTACATGACCATTCTCCCTTTCCCAAACTGCCTACAAAACTAGGGAGGAATTTTACCACATGTTCTCATCATTGACAAATCATTCCTGGCACATCAAGGAAGGAAAGTTAATTGCTGAGACAGTTAAACCTGTTTTTCATGGGCTTCAGAATAGAACCCTATCTTGAATATTTGGACTGTTTATGGTTATTGAAATTCTGGCCAAAAGGTATTCTAAACAACTTAAAGACTAAAACTGATCTGCACAAACTATTACAGAATTCACTCCAGGAATTTCTGCTTATAAGTTTTGATGTCAATCTGAGAAGCATTAATGAAAAAAAAGTGCCCAATGAGAGTTCCAAAGGAATGAGCCTCATTTCATTCCTTCTGATATCAAGGTATGGGTTTCCAAGCAAGCAGTACAAGAAGCAAACCCACAAAATAATAGAAGAAGGAAAAAAACCAGCAGTGGATTTGGGCTTTACACCTGGAGGAAACAGCTGCATCTTCTTTACCAAGTGGAGACGGAAAAAAGCTCCTATCCATTTCTGTTACTGAAAAGGACTGATGTAAGTTCTAACATGCTCCTTCAGCTGTAAACCTGAGTGAAAGCTGGCAAATACACTTTGCAGTATAAAATGCTGGTATGATCTTCAGAAGTTTTTCTTGAAGTTCTTTTCAGTAAAACCCTCAAGTTATAACAGAAACTAAATTTTTCCAGTTTTGTAGTGATTCTGTCACATACTTTCCCC
The DNA here is from genome assembly GCA_013397055.1 of Pachycephala philippinensis. Lineage (NCBI taxonomy): Eukaryota > Metazoa > Chordata > Aves > Passeriformes > Pachycephala > Pachycephala philippinensis. Next base: position 360,862 of record VWZT01012496.1, read on the forward strand.
AAAGTAAATTTTTTATTGTTTAAACAATACTCTGAATACCATTTTATGTTTAGTAGTTTCATAGTAATTCTTAATACTCAGTTTCCAGACAGACTTATAATACATTTTTGCTGGATTGTGAATTTTTTTACCTAGAAGGCCTATGCTCCCCTATGTCCAACCCAAAATTCCCACTTTCTGTCCAGTGATGATATTAAACTCTTAAGAAATTATTTCTTCCTAAATGAAGCCACCTCACTTCTTCACCAAGGGAAGAACTTCTCTAGCCAAGTTCTTAATTTATACTAACTGCTGACATCAGAGAGGTCTATCACTTGTAGTCCTGTACACCTTCCCACCTCGCCCCTGCCCCCCCCCCAAAAAAGCCCCTCAGACAAGCCAAAACCATAGCATTACTTCATTGAGAAAAAAGAAAAATGTGAAAATAGCACATTAGTATTTTTCAGGACTGGTCATAAAGCCAGGTTACTTTTGTTTCCCCAATCAAAGTCATATTATGCAGAATAATTAAACAATAAAATAAGATAATCAGAATTTAGTGGAACTTTTGAAAATGGCAAGGTTAAAAGTACTTTTGCACAATGACAGATTTTGTGCAAAATACCAGTGAGCACAGTATGGGACAGTAGTACTAGAGCAAAAGTTTTAATTTTCTTGCAGCATCCATTTGCTTTTCTAGGGAAATACTCTTCAATTGACTATTTATCTTTGTCAATGTTGAATACATGTTTTCCCAAGAAATTAGTCTTTTGACAAGTAACATGAGGATGCTGCTGCAGTGAAATGATTTGTCCAGTCATTTACTCATTTACACTTTAGTAGCTTTGTAAATACCAGATGAAGTTTGTTGGACTTAGGCTCATTTCCAAAACCAACCTCTTTTCTCTCTCCTGTAGGTCTCAAGAAAAACTTTGCTTTTATTTACAAATTGGCCTGTATTTTTGAGGGTAAGAGGTCCTTCTGGGATTTTGTTTTAATTACCACAGCATATCTCCCACAAAGCTTGTTTCTGTTCTCCTGTGAGCCTTTGTAAAATTCTTTCTCCAGCCTCGTTAACCAGCCCACCTGGCTACATTAGGGAAGGGCAAAAAAACTGAATAATGCTGGAGCTGTGATGTTCTAGGGGTGAACAATGGTACCCTCCAGCCAAAATCAGGGCAGATATGTAATGTTGCATGTGCCTAGCCAGAAACCTTGTGTCTCCTAGGTTATTTTGACTGATGTCAGCGTGTTTTGGTTGGGGGTCTTTCTGTCCTTTTCCAAAGATTACAACTCCAGCCCCAGGGAGACAATACTGTTGTGCCAAAAATCTGATTAAAAGTTATTAATAGGTAATACTTAATACTACTCGTTGGCAAGAATAGTTTTCCTCTTTCTAGATATATTGTAAGAGAGGTTTTGAGGATTTTTATATTATTCCAGTCATTTCTGATACCTTATGTGACTGATTTACAGTTAATCATCTCCATGCTATCTTCTCTCATATCACCCCTCTACTAAATTCAATAAAATATTACTTTAATAATTTCCATTTGTCTCATCTCAGAGTAAACAACACTCCAGAAGTAATTACACACTTAGTAAGGTCAGTTGCTAAGTTCTACCCTTCCAACCACTACAAATCTTTATGGAAAAATCTAAAATTACTGTGCACAATCTGACAGGTCAGGGTTTTGCCCTCTGAGACAGAGAAATTATTTGAATGAGAAAAAAAAATAAAAAGGAAGAACAAAACCGTAAGGGATAAAGATTAGTATTATATAGGGGTAAGCTTAGCGTGGAATACAAATACATATCTCCTGACAAGTTTTTTTAAGACTGAACAAAGATAAGTGCAAAAATCCTTCCTTCCCAAGGCAAGAGATTCCAGAAAGGTGATTAATTCCACCAGTAGGGGAACGTGTTCTTTTCTTTGGAAAGTAATGAAAGAAAGAAAGTCTGCCAATACTCTGAAAGCTGTCATGAAGTAAAAAGGAACAGATACTAAATGGAGTTCTTCCTCTATCATAGAACTAGACACTGTCCTACCTCTAGGAATCATGAACACAAGTCTTACTGAGATTTGTCCTACTTTATTTTTTTATTACAAACAATCTTACACCTATATTTTATTTCTCTTCTTTTTAGAAGCAAATCTGAGACAATTTTTTTCCAATGTTCTTAAAAAAAAGACCAAATTTATTTATTTACAACTAACCACTGGTAATTCTATTCTAACCTCGGCTTATAACAGGGCTATCAGTTAGAAAAAGAAGCTAACTTCTTGATTAATTTCCTTCTTTGTCCCTAGAGTTTCTCAGAAGTCATATTTAGGTGTACAGATAAGACTTTGAGCTGTATTGAAGGCTAAAATTTCAAAAAATGAAGTGTGCTGACACAATTAGACAATCAAAAAATTGCACAGATCTCTCCTGTTTTGAACTAGATTGTCTAAACCAACCAGTGTTGTGTTTTCACGAAGTGAGCATGAGGTTGCCTAAAACGAGCCAGCAGCTGATCACAGGTATCTCTGATCCAGTACACCAAGGTAAAGCAACGTTGGGAAGAAGACTTTCCCTTGGTCAAGGGGGATTACATTAGAGAACACCTAGGAAAGCTTGACACCCACAAGTCCATGGGCCCTGATGGGATTCATCCACGAGTGCTGAGAGAGCTGGCAGACACCATAGCTAGGCTGCTCATGATCATCTTTGAAAGGTCATGGAGAAAAGGAGAGGTTCCTGAGGACTGAAAAAAATAAATGTCACCCCGGTCTTTCAAAAAGGGCAAGAAAGACGCAAGGAACTACCAGCCAGTCAGCCTCACCTCAGTCTCTGGAGAGGTGATAGAGTTCCTCATTTTTGAGTCCATATCTATCCATGTGGATGACAAGAAGGTGAGCAAGAGCAGTCAGCATACTAATTGATTTACACTAAAGGTAAATCATGCTTGACTTATTCTACAATGAAACAACTACCTCAGTGGGTGAGGGGAGAGCAGTGGATATTGTCTACATCAACTTCAGCAATGCTTTCAACACTGTTTCAACATCCTCATAGGCAAACTCAGGAAGTGTGGACTGGAATAGGGGACAGTTTGAGAACTGGCTGAACAACAAATGCAAAAGAGTCAGATCAATGGCAGAGAGTCTAGTTGGAGACCTGTCACTAGTTGTGTCCCCCAAGGTTCAACACTGGGTCCAGTATTGTTTAACTTACTTATCGATGACTTGGATGAAGGGGCAGATGCCTCCTCATTGAGTTCGCTGACAACACCAAGCTGGGAGGAGTTGCTGAGGTCCCAGTGTGCTGCGTGTGCAGCCCTTCAGAAGGATTTTGACAGACTGGAGAGAGGGGCAGAGAAGAACCATCTGAAATGCAGCAAAGGCAAATGCAGGGTCCTGCACCTGGGGCAGAATAACCTCAGGCACCAACACAGACTGGGGGCTGACCCGCTGGGAAGCAGCTCTGTGGAAAAGGACCTGAGGGTCATGGTGGACTTGGGGAAAGTTTCAGATTTCTACACAGTTTTGAAAGGTGATGGAGCCTACAGAGAGTGAGCGTCTTACTTCCCCAAGTCAGAGTACTTTGTGCTAGGTAATGTGCTCAACATACAGAACTTGAAAGCCTAGAAATAGGTGATTATTCTGAATTTTGCTATCTCTAGAGCAAAATCTAAGCAAAACTACCTTACAATAAGGTTTTAAGTTTCTCTGATGTTCATTTTAAATGCTAAAATACAGTGATATGTCTCTGCTGATCTAAGATTTTTTTTCACTGGGTACACATTACATTTACAACTTAATTGTTATGGAAGTTAGTGGCTCTGTTTCATCAGGAAAAGACATGAGAGCATTCTTGAGCAATTGTTTTGTAAAAGTGACAGTTAGTTATATCATACCTCATGCCAAAAATACATGAGATATGGATGTCTATGGAAGATACATAATTCCCTAAAGGAAAAAAAAAAAAAAAAAAAACACACACAAAAAAGAAAAAGTCTGCATTGTTTGTTTTGGTTACCAAAAATTCTCTCAAGTGTCTTAAGATACTTGAAGATTTGATGAAAAACTGTCAAGAGAGTTTTGCTTTTCTCTGGTCACAAATAGCATTCCCCACTGAACTATACATTCAGGATAAATCTCATAATTAATATAGACATGTCCAGGTTTGGGGATTTTACTGTCAATAATATAACCTAATTTGGTTTTACCCCAAGTTCCTCTTTTCTTTTCCTCTCAGTAGAATTCAAGGACATTTTTGGAGGATGATCTTTTTTCTTGGGAAGTGGCCAAGGTTCTGAAAAATAAAATGTGACAATAATTAAAAAATAGTTTGAGTGGGCTAATGAACGATGATCCACTGAGTCATGGGTTTCAGAGCAGGTGTCTGACTGCAAGCCAGCTGTGAGGTTTGTTTTTTCTAGTCACGTGTCAAGGTATGTTGTATCGTCTGGGTCTCTCTTGGAAGCAGATGTGATTTTTTAGTGTTGCTTTCTGCTTTTTTGTTTTTATCCAAGATCTGTATTGTCAATTTGTTTGCTTTTCCCTAAACCCAGAATACCTCATTTTCATTTTGCTTGAAATGGAATTAAATCCGTAAGTGGACTGATGAAAAGAGGATGATCTGGAGTTATTTGGGTTTAAGTAACCTTCTAAACTGAGGACATGAAACTGAGAAGGCGAATTTGACTTCAATTTATTATATATTATTTCAGGGAGACACAGGGAAAAAAATAGTATTATATGTCCTATATATTCTTGAAGAGGAATGGCTGCGAAGCAACACTTGGGAAACATCCATTAATGTCTTTCCTGAGAAAGAACAAGTTTCTCAGAGCCTTCCAGAGGCATAAGATGAGGCTTAAGTGAATCTGAGTCACTTCTGGTAAAAATGCCCATCAAACCTGCCAAAATCAACCCACGCAGCAATGCTGATTACTCTGTGGACTAGGATTATGATTTCCATTTAAGTGTGTGTGGTCACTTCCAGCACTATATATTGATATACCTGCACTGAATGTGAACCAATGTATGAGCCCCGAAAGACAGCAAGTGCCAGATGACTGGACTAGGAAATGCAGAGAAGAGACTGGTGTCTAAAATCCTACAGAAAGACTGTGAGGCTGCCTCAGAGTAGCCCACTCACCATTCCATGCACCTTGAAGCCTACAACCCCTATGTACTTGCTGCGGTTTAACCCCTGTAAGCAGCTAAGCACCACCTATTTGCTTGCTCACTCCTTCCCTTGGGTGGGATGGGGGAAAGAATTGGGAGAGTAAAAGCACAAAACTTCATGGGATGAGATAAAGAGCTCTTAATAGATAAAGGAAAAGCCACACACACAAGCAAAGCAAAGTAACGGTTTCATTCAGTACTTTGCATTGGAAAGCAGATTTTTAGCCATTTCCACAGGCAGGGCTTCATGGCACCTAATGGTTGCATGGGAAGACAAACAACATGACTCCAAACATCTCCTCTTCCCCACCTTCTTTCCCTATCTTTTTTGCCAAGAACAGCATTATATGGTATGGAATACTCCTTTGGTCAGTTGGAGTCAGCTGCCCTAGCTGTGTCCCCTCCCCATTTTTTTGTACACCCCCAGCCTATTCAGTGATAGGGCAGTGTGAGGAGCAGAAAAGGCCTTGACTCTGTCCAAGCCCTGCTCAGCAATAGCTAAAACATCCTTATATTATCCACCCTCCTTTGTTCACAAATCCAAAACATGGCACCGTGCAAGATACTATGAGGAACATTAACTCTATCCAGCTGAAAGGGGTAGAGTACTAATGGGCTCTCAGATTGTGCATTCAGCTCTTCCACAGAATCCCATCTGCCCCCTTCAGAGTGTGCAAATCTCCCAGAGATGAAATTTGGTTTAGGTAGTGCACAGCTTTAACATAAGGCCCTGAGAAGCTGCTACATCCAAATGCTGCAAAAGTGCCCTGGGATGCTGCAACTTACTCTAGAACAGCTTATACACCTTGTTATACATGACTATGCTCTGCAGCAGCTCTGCAGCTCCCTATATGCTGACAGGATCTTTTCAGTTACAGTATGTGTTTTGTACAATTACATTTGGAAAGGGAAATATTGCTAAAGCTCAAGTAATGTCCGATTTCATATCCAAATCAGACCACATGATGAGCTGTGTCTGATTTCTGCACAGAAACATGAAATGTTTCATTCCAACAAGGCATTAAACCAGGCTTGATTCACATGGCGTATACTTTTGTTTTGAACTTTTGCAGAATTCTGTTCTGTATCTCATTACCAGTCCCCTAGAGACACCCCGTCTCTAGCCCTTAAATGGGGATTTTGTCAGGAAGTGTCTCATATACCACAAAGCAAGGTTTCAGGTTTTGGCAAATCAGATATCTGAAGGAAAGTGGATAAATGGTGTCGGAGATGAGCTTTCATAAACAATTTATGTGTGTGCATTTCTCATGGAGCAACAATGAGGAAATAATTTGAAATAACACAAGGGTACATCTCTAAATGTGTTTTGCAAGATTATAAAGATAGCAGTATTAACCCATGTTAGACTAGACTGCAATATTTGGTATATTTATTGCCTGGCTCTTGCCATAGGACTGTTTGTATGCTCTTTTGCTAAGCTAATCAGGTGCCACTACAATCTTCATCTTCTTGTGGCCAGGTGTCCAGACTTTCTGTATTGGAAACAGAATGTTTTGCTTTAGACTAACACTGCTTAAAGGTGTGAATTACAGGCTTTCTGAAATCTCAATCTCCAGAAAAATCTGACTATGTATTTTGTAATCAGAGCAGCAAATGAAATTGTTCTGTGGGAAAATAATAGGAAAAACACAAACTCATACTGCACTCCTGCCTACCAGAATGATATCTCACAAAATAGAAACAAATTCTTTTTTTTTTTAAACAACTCATACATCCTGCAATCTTAAATGCTTCCAGGCTTACAGATTTAAATTGAATTACTTGCTCCAAAAGGGTTCACTGTTTTCCTCAGATTTTTTCTTTGTAGCCCAGAGATTCAAACAGTTGCTGAATCCCTTAAGGTCACCAGCCAGCTACCTATGCAGGGTACAGTAAGGTTTTCCAAGCATCTTTTACATTCCTCTTCTATATTACTCATTTTTCTTAATCTAAGTTCCCTTTTTCTTATTATTTTATTGTAAAATGTCAGCAACAGCAAACAGGGTAAACTTCTGTTTGCTTTCATGCTTGAGGCTCACTGGAGACCATCCAAAAGTCCTGGATGTTGCTCATGCACTGTGTAGTGCTCCTGGTTGGGTGAACTATGTTAATGTTAGCACAACCTCTCCAGTTCATAGGTAGTTATTCCTCCAGTTCATAGGTAGTTATTCTAAAAGCAGTAGGCATAAAGAGATAGCAAAGTGAGCAAAATATTAGGTAGATTAACTGTAAATCCAATGTTAAAAAGACAGTAGATCCAGACTTGACATGTATATATACAAATTCTATACTAGGGTGTGAAACTATGAGCTGTAGCCGTTATTATAGTGCTGTGTTTATTTGAGTAAATAAGGTTACTCTTGGGATGTACTTTTAGCATTCTAGGAATAATTCACAACCATTTCTGTAATGTATGTATAAATGTTTTCTCGCACACCGTTCCACATGTATGTGTTACATGTCTCTTTGCAACTAACCTTTGCAGCATGAATTAAGGAGCAATCAAAGCACTAGACTGTGTTTCTTTTGAGGCAATTGCCTCAGATTTGATAGGAAAAGGAATTTTCAAGATTTTCTATCTCCTTCTCTTTCAACTTATTATAGCATAGTGCAACCCCAGCAATATTTGACCTCAGCTTACACTGGTCTCATCTCCTGTTAGCCGTGAGCTCTTTGAAGGCTTCAGTGACCTTCATTTTAAACATTGCTTCTCATATGAACAACAGTGGATATATTCAAATGTAATTGTTTCAAACAGCTGATTGAACAGGACAAAGTCATATCTTATCCAAAATGCTTTCTGATTCATTGCTACTGTTTGAAGACTACATTTATCAGCCTGATTGGGTTAGCAGAGCAGCTAATAAACCAATGTGCTTACTCTTTGACAGCCACAGGTAAATATGTATGGGTAAGAACCAAGATTAAAAACCTGCTTTGTAACAGACGCTGAAACTAGTTCAAAGCAAACATTTGTAAAAAAAGAATTAGAATTATTATAAGGTGCAGCAGGTAGCCTAGAAATTATTTAATAGTTTCTGGCACAGAGGATGCACAGTAATATTGCCTGTCCTGAAGTGATTAAAAAGCCATATACCCTACATCCACCACTACAGAATTTTCTCAAATTCAATCACTGTTTAACAGTTGAAAATAATACTTTTCAACAGGTTAGGAAAAGAGAGGAAGAACTATATAATCTCCAGCTAATATTCCAGAGACTGTTGAAAATTACAGCAATGGCTTTTGGGCAAGATGCCAGTAGTACAAAGTTCAAAACTATAATGTTATTTAAATATGCTGGAAATTTTCATACCCACAAAAAGTTAGTGCATAGATTTTACATGTTATCCCAAGCTATGTTTGCCACTTCAATGTTGCTGCCTCTTGTGGAAACACAGATGAATTAGTAGCATTGAGTTGTAAACACAGTATGTGTGTACGTATATATATATATATATATATAGCATGTGTGTATGTATATATATAGCATATATATATATATAGCATGTATTTAGATATGAACAAACCCTCTAAGACATGGGTAGACATGGCAATTCTTTCAGCTTGATGGAAATCTCATGTCTGTAATCTTCCATATCCAGCAGAATTTCAATAATTTGACCAGTTGAGGGCAGAAGATTAAAATTACTTCTGAGTATACTGATCCTGGTGAGTGAAAAAGAGCCAAAGATCAGACTACTTTCAGAGAGCAGTCTTATCCTCACCTTTCACATCTTTTAGATGTTAGGCCACTCTCTGACTGGTTAGGGATGTGCCACCTTCCCCAAGACAAAACCTTTGGATCATTGAGAAGCCGATTTCCACTGGTAACGACTTTAATCCAAGAAGACTGGATTAAAGTGAAGCAGTTTGGCTCCCCCATTCAAGTTGAGTTCAAGAATCCTGCCTCAACACAACGAAAGCACTCATTGGCTTTTATGTTCAGAGCTGTGATGAACTGGATGTATCCCAATGGTCTAGTGAGTTACAGGTGGAATTGTGTGGCACTTGTTTTATTTTATTTTATTGTATTATTTTTTAAGGTAATTTGAATCTGAAAGCATGGAAGAGCTAAAAAGAACAGCAAACATCTGTATAAGTCTGAGATGCATGTGTCACCTGGGATATTGCAAAGTAAGTATGTTTCTGCATGTGATCTGTCTTACTGAAACAATTTACCCCCATAAAGAAGATGCACAATGCAGTTACTTGCCTAGGCACTAGTGAGCAATTCCCTGTATAGACCACCTGGCACAGGCTGGAGGACCTCAGAGGCACAGGAGAAGTTAATTCAAGAAAAGGCTCTGTGGGAAGACCACAAGTGCCTTCGTAGGTGAAGCCATTCTCTACAGTCAGAAGGGGTGGCCACATCAACTCCATTTTCCAGCCTCCTTCTAAGGATGAATTACATACTTCCTCTCCATTGCTTCAGTAATATTTCACTTCTTGTCAGCTCAGGGACTGTAATTCTGAGTCTGGAGTTAATATTGTATCCTCAGCTTTGACTTAGAGTACATCTGCAGAGAAGTGGGAGCAGTCTTCACATCAGCTAAGTGCTCTGTTCAGGCTGAGGAGGGGAGAAGAATGCTTTCATTACATTCAATGAGAGTCTGCTGCACTCATGTGGTTAGAGTTGCTGGTATTTAAGACAACTTGGGTATCTCTGCACACCACTGCACTCTTCTGGGTAGAGCTTCCATGTTGCTTGATGTGCTCCTTCCAGCCCACATTGTCAAAGAGCTCCTACGTATGGTCTTCAGACATTTCACAGAAAAAACACCAGAGAAAATAAAAACCAAGCAAACAGACAGGGCTAACTGTTTTTGAGTTTTTTTTCTCACTTCTCCAAAAAGTCCAGGAGTTAGAAAATAACAGAGTAGAAAGTGTTGTGAGACCTCTCATTCATGTTCATTTCATGGTAGGTTTTCAGAGCGATTTCATTTTCACACCAGCAAAATGAGCCTTCTCTCAGCATCACAGATGTATTTCTTGGGGTTATCCTTTTCACTCTATTTACCTTATGACTATTGTGTATGCCCCCTTGCACCTGCTCAGAAGCAGACATCAAATGAACCTTGGAAACAGTAAACTGCTAACTTCCATTCAGATCTCTGTTCAATACTCCAGTGACTGCTGGGCGGGGTATCTTGTCCTTACTGACTGGGTTCGTTTGAACTAGCAGCTTAGAGATGAGTTATCATTCCCCTGAGCTATCCTTTACTCCCTTTCATTTTTAATCCATACAGTTTTGTCCACCAATTCGGCTGGTCGCATTTTTACTTTCACAGGAAATAATATATATCCTAGTGCTGAAAGTTCCCTTCTTTCTTTCTAAGTAAAAATTCCCGATTTCCTTTTCCCCTTCTAATTAATTTTCCTCAACAATCTCCACCCCTTTTAGCTGTCTAGTCATAGTATTCCCTAAGTTAACATTAATTTACATGCCTTATCCAAATGTACTTCATATTTTAAATAGATTAGGACTCCATTCCTTTGAAGTAGTCGTGATATTTGACAAGAAGCTTTCTCTTCCCCTTCCCCACCCCCTCCCCAAATGAATGCAATACCCTTGGAAAGGTCTGGATGCTCCACTGCAGTCTAGGGGGAGGGAGGAAGACATCTGTGTGTATACATAGGTACACTTACAGATTTGCATATGTTTGCATGTGTACTTGTGTATTTGGCCATTCTGAAAATCCGAACCTGCCACAAAGTCAAAGCAGCGCAGGGGCCTCCCGCACTGCTGAGCCAACAGTCCTTGGCCCTGACCTGAAGAGATCTCCTCTGTAGATGCAAAACATTTGCATCTTATTAAGGAAGAAGATAAGCTACTTTTCTAGAACTGTAAAGTTTGTGCAGCATGAAAGGGTAACTAATTTGTGAGCAGGAAAAGAGTAGAGCCACATTTCTGTCAAGAGAGAGGGGTAGAGAGGAAAGAGGTACTGCATATTATTAAGCTACTTGATCACATATGTCTTTTCAAAGGAGAGAAGGAGACATTAGCAGCAAACAGAGGAACACTGTCATCTGCAAACATAAATATTTCAGATTTCAGGTACACTGGGAATGTCATTAATGTAAAACTGACAGGAAAGGGCCCTGGAGTCAGCAATGACCGTGGGAGGCACTTCAAGAGACAGAAGAAGGGGCTCTGACAACAAGCACTGTAGTAATAATAATAAACTCCTTTGAAAGTCATGCAGGAGAAAGATAGAGAATCAGGACAGAGAAGCTGTATCCTTGCATTTCAGTTCGAGTTTGGAGGGGCAGAGGAGTGGAAAGGAAGAACCTGTTCCTTGCGCTAACTGCTCTTGTTGCTGGGGGTTAAGTAAGTTAGTGCCTGTGGCATGCCCTCCATCCTACAACAGAGAAAAGGTGATCAATACACTCACATAGACCCTGGCCAGAGAGCTGGTGAGATGAAGAGAAGACATAAATGGAGCAATTAATTAGAAATAATTTAGATTTAAGGTGGAGACGAATAATATTACTTGCCAACAGGGTCAACAGATAGAGATTAAATAGGAACTTCAGCCACATGATGTGTTATTCCCTGTCAGCCAGAATATTGTCCTGGAAGGCTGGAGAGGCAACAGAATAAAAGAGGTGAAAGGGTCAGCAGTTGCTGTAGAGAGTATAGGCTAATTCCTTATTGAATGAACATCTAAGTAGGATGGTCAGGGTCTTTCTTCTTGGTCCCATTCCACATCTAAAGTGCTCATTTTAATGAACTAAACGGACATTAAACTGCTTAGCAAAATTTTTAAAAAATCAAACAAAAAAATACAACAGGTTGTATGAGAAATTTTGATTCCTTATGTGAACAAAAGCTATTCATATATGAACTTGGGATATGAGTGTTCAGTACTGAAAGAACCTCCACATTATTCACCATCAGGGTTAACAAGGACTATTTATTTCATATCTACATTATAGAATTACGCAGACATCCTTATGTAGTTATTGGAGAGTTTAGACCTATAATTAAAAAAATAAAATGAACATAATAAGTAATATTTTTGTCAGCTGTCATTTAGTTTTTCATTACTTACAACGAAATTACATCACATACTAGTAAATGTGCTTTGGCATGCTTTAGTATATTTTTAATGAAGTCTTAATGGTTCTGAATCTCAGTACGACACCCTGCTCTTATATATTTTCTGAGAAATAGGAAGAGACAAATCAAAATATTACAGATGCAAATTATCACATGGTAGGGAGTGAGGACCCCCAGTATTATTACTGCCACTTCTTCAAGCAAGAAATTTATCCATTTCTTGCGGGGAAGGGAGGGGGGGGGAGGG
>VWZT01012496.1:374819-424111 GCA_013397055.1 Pachycephala philippinensis
AAAGGAAAAGAGTTTCCTTCTAAGAATTGCAAAATGTAGGACAGTGCAATAGCGAAATACAACCCATGAGACAAGATCTTCCCTCTACATGACATATGGTGCTGCCAAAATATGCGTAGGAAAAGGAAAGAATGGGTTCACTCACAAAATTGTTTCTATGTATAAATATCAGCTGCATGAGAGTTAACAGGCTGGAAAAAAAAGAAGTGAGAATGCATTGTGTGTTTTTATGTCATCAAACTTTTTCTCTGTTTGTCCTTCCCACCTACTCTACCAGTAACTCCTAAATCTATTGCTCAGTTTCAATGTCCTTGATGGGGAGTAATATTTCAAAGATATTACGTACCTATACATATTCTTAAAATAAATGTTCAGATAACAGAGATACCCTGCTCAGAGAAAAAATATAGGATGAGTCAGAAAACTGAATGTACACAGGAGAAAGACATTACAATGCTAAAATCATGGAAGAAGAGTTGTAATTTGAGCAGGGGACTGTATCTTATTAGATATTAGACAATATAAACACAAGGAACTAATTCATTAAAAAAAAAAAAAAAAAGACCCCCACAAAAAAGCAAACAACTGCAGACTGATGAGTCCAAGAAGTTTGTGTCCAGATGTAGTTACAAGGAAGCTTTCCAAGCTCTCATCAGTGAAGATCTAGTGAATCTCCCCCACAGTCTGGAGAGCTGTGCAGCTCACCTCCACTGGTGCCTACTCCAGGCTGAGCTGAGAGCATCTTCAGACGAGTTTGACTTTATTGACTAGATGCTCATAGGCTGAAATAGCAATGGTCTTCCGTGGCATTAGACAAATATATTTAGGCAACAGAACTGAGCTCTGAAAACTATCTTAAACTTTATTTGTTCCACTGATAGTAGAACTGCTAGCATTTCTGTGCTTTCTAAACATTTTTCTTCCTGTTCTTTCACTGTTGTCATTCTGCCGTGATCAGATTACTGCAATAAGAACATCTGTCACTGCCATCTTCGTAGGCTACCATCTCTGCACAAGTTTTATACATTTCTTTTTACCTGCCACATTTTCTTGTGTGGCCATGGGCACATAACAGCCATAGACATCCTTGAGCATGCACCACAAAACAGATTACCACAGCTTTAGAATACATGTGAATAAGATTACAGTGAGCAAATTGTTACTGCAACTCAAGGACTTTTTAAGCAAAATATATTTGCAGACTTCATAATAATTCTGAGGGCATAAATAGTATTTAATATATCTAGGATTTTGTTGCTTATCACACACTCTTATTTTGCTGATTTTTTAATGCCTTTGATGTAGTCATATGCATCTATTCAAATCAGTACTCTTATAAAAACATAGCTTCAGATATCCTCATATACATTTGAAAATTTTTAAAGACCACCTTCCATGACAAAGATCTAGAGAAAATACTTTTTAACATTATTTTTTCCTGACATGTTTGTGTACATAGTGAGAAAAAATTTAAACAGCAAGCTGGAACAGAATGCAAAAATTTTTTGAGAGAAAGTACCCCCCATGATTTGTAAATATTTTTGATTTCTCTGCAATTGGAATTGAGACTGTAGGACCCACCAAAACACTTCCTTGTACTTAAGTGAGAAAAGTTTTAGAAGACTGAAAGTGAGGACCAATGTAGCAAGAGCAAATAATATTTAAAAAAATGAGCTTCCTTAGTGACCAAAATGAACAAGGACATTTATGTCACATGGTCATTGATGATTTGATGCCTTGTGGTAGGTCTCAGAGTGTGAAAATACAGAGGAGTTCTTCAGGAAAGAAGTGATTGATGTACTGCACCTGGACAACAAACTACATTGATCAGTTTAATCCATTTGTCTAAAGAAAAAGAAGGATAAACTTGGAGTTCATCAGTGCCTTTTAAATTCCAAGGGTGATGTTAGCTCATACATGGACATCTTTTACATTCTGCACCAGGGGGCAAAGCAGCAAAGTGTACCTAAAGATGGTTTTCAAAGATGCAGAGCCACAAACATGGAGAGATGAACAGTCAGAAAAATGGTGACTCTTGTGATGGAGAGATGAATCCATGCCCATTCACATACAAGGGGTTTAACCTGCTGCAAAAATGGGATAGGGCAACTAAATGAGCAAAAAGTTGTGTTAGGCAAAATTAGGTTGTTCACCTACAGTCTGGCAGGATTAATCCTCACACAGTTCACCTACCCAAATTCTGTTTGTTCGGGCTTTGTGCCAAGATGAGAGAAGTATTTCCGATAGGCAGACTGCAGGCTTCAAGTATTTATAAACAGAGGGAAAGAAAAGGATCTGAAAGATCCTTCAGATTGCTCACATAACTATTAAACTCATGTGGAACATGGTGTCAATCCCTGAATGCACTGAGAAAAGGAAGCATTCAATGAGGAAAATTTAATAAAAACAAACATATTCTGATAGGATTACAGCATCAAAAGTGCATGTGTTCCACATGTTTTTATTTCTCTTTAAAATTAGAAAAAGTATCTTTGCTTGATGCATCCTGTAGGGCACTAAGCCAGAAAACACTATTATACTATTTCTTGCTTCATAAAGAATCTCATTTAAACTATGAACCTTGTGATAGGTAATTATATGCAGGAAGCAGAGCACATATGAATTTTATATTTATGGTCTACACTGAGGTCACAATTTAAATTCTAAAAACTGCCTTCAGAAATACCAGTTAGTGTGTCGTTTTTATTTTAATTGCATTTCCTCCCCTCTGGTACAGCATGATCAACTGAAAATCAGAACACATGTTTTATGTAACATATTTAAAATCTAGCAATAAACTATTACCATCCATATAAACATTAAACCCATTTGGAATGCTGCTAACGGAGAAGGGGGGAGGTCGTGGGAGGTGCTAGTAGATCCTTTTGCCCAGGAGAAGAAAACAGCATTAAAAAATTTTCACATGCTCCTCATAACAACTGCTGTTAATGAACTACTCTCCCTCTTCCCATGGTGCAATCACTATAACTTTTTATTTCCAACTACAGATAAAAAAGATTTACCAAATTATTTTTTTTATTCCAGTGAAATAGAGCTGTCAGTTCCTTTTGTTGCAGTAAGTAATGGCCCAGAACCAGCTGGGGCTCAGAGAGGATCTAGTTCCACATCCCATCCAGTCAGAAGTATGGGACTGCCAGTATTAGAGGTTGTGTTGTTTTTCCCCAAGGGTCTATTTTTTCAAAGTTTAATACTGTGGTCTCAAATTTGGGAGCTGAACTTGAACCATAATGGTGACCCTGTACTGGCTGTATACAGTACTCATAAAACTCAGAGTGCCCTTTGCCTACTGACTTTTGCATGTGGGCTGTGGCTGATCTCCAAAATGTTGGCAGTCACTGCTCTTACCCAAGATGGTTGTGGTTACAACACTGTCATGGCAAGGGATGTGTTCTGCCAATTACCGTGAGGAGTCTTGCTGAGTCCACCTTCTGCTCTCTGTGTCCAGGTTTGAATCCTCCACTCTGCAAAAACTCTGTGGGCAGGCTGGGGCATTCATCTAGATTCCTCCTGTACTCAAGGAGAAAAACAAAATCCACTGGAGGGAGATTCAACTCATCACAAAACCTGTTAACTCCCCGGGCAGACGTGATAAGTGTCACCACTGAAAGCCCAGGACAACACCCTGAGAGTTAAAAGACCACAGTCAAGTGGAACGAATCTTATGCAAAACAGCTAAATAGTTGTTAAATAAACATCTTTCAGACTACCTTAATTCATGTGACCAGAGTTTTTAACTCTGGCCTGGAAGAACACATTCTAAAGAGGAGAAGTTTAGCTTCTGTGATCCTTTTGGTCTCTTCACTGGGAGTGATGACAGGACTAGACATTGCAATGACATTTTTATGTGACAAATTTTCACTAAAATCCAGTGAGCTATCAGTTCTTTGTGACAGCTCAGGGCAGCAATCAAACAGGGATGGTCAGACAGTTTCAGATTATTTTAATTTAATTTTTTTTTTTTTTGTATTTTCTTATCCACTATTCTAAAGGAAATGTCCAGATGTTCAAGACTCAGTCACTGTGATTGGAACAGGATATACACCTTTGACCTTGAATTTTAAAATACACCATATAACACAACTCCCTGCCATCTAGTTTCTATCATACCTTCATCATTTGTCATAGAAAATTTTTTGATTGACTTAACATTGATACTTAACATACATATGCTGAAGCTGAAAGAGCCAGTTCCTCAACTGGTACAAGTCAGACTGGTTCTATTAACATAAATTGAAGCTGACTGATTTATACCACCTGACAAAAGAGACCAGTATGTAATAAAAATCTGAAAAGCCCTTACATTTTACCTGACACTTACAGAGGTTTTAATCAAATTCTACATTTTCTTGTTTGATTTTTGGCATAAGAGAATTTTTTACTTAGTATATATCGTGCTTCAGGATTAAAACAAAAAAAGCCCAAAAACCAAAACCACATAGTAAAATGTTACAATTCATGAGTAAGTTATCTGTGTGATAATTAAAAACAAAAAGAAGCTGTGAGCAAAAGCCAAATTAAACTGCCAGTTGACATACATCTGAGAGCAATGACATCTTATTATATAGGGGATTCACATGTTCCCTTCTGCCTCAGTGAGACTTTTCATGACGTGGAGATAACTACACATGGGAATAGAAATATTTACCCGGATGAAAATGAATGCCAGCTCTTTAAAAACAAAATAATATTTTTTGAGACAGTATTGTCTGAGTTTCCTGATGAAATCACAGGAAACATTGAAAAATATGATCTTGGGTTTTTTAATTTTCACTACATAATTTTTAATACAAAGACATTACCTATGGCTAAGGAAGTCCTAGAACCATAAATCACTAAGGAAGCCGTAAATCACTAAGAAAGGATGAGAGGATATTTTGGAAAACTATAGTGGTATATCAGTCTTGTTCTTGAATCACTCCCTAGGCATTTGTTATAGGCTGTATGTGGATAAGGACATTGGGCTTGTTGGGCTTTGGTCTGATCCAGTAAAATTACGATTGTGCTCTTCCTTTCAACTGACAACCAAATAACATGTGACCTCACAGTCCGAAAATAAATTAAATCCCCAAAAGTACTAATGAAATAGGATTGTAAATTGATTGAAACTTTTTACTTGAAGTTCGTAGTATTGCATTTGAAATTCTCTGATTTTTTAATGACATTTTCAAAGAAATAAAAATAAATGAAAGAGAAAAAACAAAACAGTGTATTTGGCAACACTATCAAATTTTTGCCTTTTAAAAAATTTTCCAGTGGGATAGAAAACCAGCAAATTTTGACACTGAATATTTTTAAAAGATATTTCAAATTCTGAAGAATTAGCCATTTTCAAGACTGAAATGAACACTTTAAGATCAGTTGAAGCAGAGTCAGAAATACCCCTTTTTCCCACATGATCACGGCATTTGCACACAGCTGACAATATTAGCACTTTCAGTTTGTAAAGTGACTGGATCACTGAAAGATCTGAGTCTTCTAAATCTTAGGTGGTAGGAAAACATTGGTTTTGTGTCCCTGTTCTCTATCCAACATAATATTAGGGATATAGCAAAGTATGACATCTGAAGTCCAGAAACCACACTCAGTAATTTGAGCACATGTACGAATGCAAACAATAGAAAAGAGGGAATCCCACAAGGCAGGGTAAAGACTATTTAAAGGATTGGTATCTAATTCATATATACTACAGTTTCCTTTATGGAGAATCTGTAAATAACTTTTCATTGTAATATGTTATGAGGCACAAGAACATATGCTGTGTTGAATTCCAAACACATGACCTCTGCTGCATTCCTTTCATCTAATCATTATATAATTCTGTCAGCAAGAACAATCAAGTTTGATGTGCTTAAGTGTTCGCAGAAATGAGCTTGAGTACTCTGAGAGTTCATTCCCCTAACATGGGTATCATAATTTTGGGAAATTACTCAATCTCTTAGAATAGTAAATAAATGGATTTTTTTTTTCTAATTACTATAATAGTTTGGTTGTTTAATTTTGAACCATTACTTTCTCCATTAAAAAATGATCAGCAATACTGAAGTTAGTTAATTTTCGTTGTAATTCAGGATCCGCATTTCTTGGTTGAGCCAACAGAAATGGAATTCTGAGCCAATCAGAAATGGCAGTTCACAAAGTTTTACAGCGGTCAGCAGAAGCTGCTCAATATACATCTGAAGAAGAGCTGGTTTTTAAGATGATTGAATATTTCCACAACTTCTTTCTATCACACCAGTGAAACATAACTCACAGAAATTATCTTAATTAATTCAAGTTGTGCATGAAAAGACAATGATTATAGATTATACAAATGCCATAGTGATCAGAGGATCATGTGACAGAAATCATGTTATAAATGAACAATTATGGCCCTGCTGTATTTTCTAATATTTTCAAAGTGTGAGAGAGGCCTTTTAAACCTGGGCAACTAAAACTTAGCTAAAACGTTTCTAATGATGAAGGTTTACCTGACTCAATAATGACAATCCTGATCTCTGTAACTCAGTTGGTTACTCCAGGCTCCTGTTACAGACAACTGAAAGAAGCAGGCACTTCATTCTTTTGCAAACAGTGTCTGAAACAGGTCAGATGAACAGTGACCTCAGGGTGCCTGTTCCTCTCCATTTCACTAGGTAGCATAAGAAAGCACAGCTCTGAGAGTTTTGCTGTTCTTACCACATTCCCTAGAGCTGAATTTTCATCCATATTTTGCTCTGTTTATCTGAATAAAATGGAAAAGCAGGATGGCCTTCCTTTTTAGACATTCTCATTCTTTCAAAATCTTTAATAAACTATTACTAAATGAGTTTTCTTTTAGTATCTGATGTTCTTCTCTTTCTTTACAAATAAACCACCTTGCAGAATATCTCGCCTTCAACTTTTCCTTTGGAATAATAATAATAGTAATAGTAATAGTAATAGCAATAGCAATAATAATTTTGTCTAAAGAACAGGAGAGTTAATGACTCATAACTTTGAAATAGTTTGTAATAGTTCACCTGAGTTTTATCTGATGTAGTTTGTACTTTAGGAGAGCTGGAACTAAAGAAAAGAGACTATGATATAGATGTAATATATGCACATGTTTATTCACCTGAAGCCACTACTACATTTGCACCAGCAGAAAAGAGAACAGAATCATGGCACAGATGCCAGTGCTTTGCTCTCCAAAATTTTTTAAAATCTTCTGTACACCTAATTATGTCTACTTTTAAATTTTTGTCTAGGAGATACAGAGAGGAGTCAGGCTCAAAGCCAGTTTGAGAGGTACTGCTTTATACAAACTGCAGTAGATCCAACACAAAGAATTGCTCTTGATAGGCAGGAACAAGAACTCAGCTGTAGGTCTCCTTAGGCATCACCTGGGCTGTTCAAAGAGTAGTTCCTCTGGTGTGATTTGTTCTCATTTTTCATAGAAACATTTTAAAAATTTTTGGAATGGAAACAGGAAATTTCTTAACATCTTGGAATTTTTATAAGAGGGGAACGTCATTTCCCCTCAGGTTTTATGAGTAGCTGCTTTTACTTTTTTAACTATATATTTATAACCAATACAAGTAATTATGAAAAGATAAACTAAACACTTGGTGGGTCACTCAACCAGAATCAACCATGAATGAAAAAATAATAATTTTGCTATAGTGGAAAGTAGAAACCTAATTAGCGAGAATTGCTTCCAGTTCTGGCATGCAAAAGAGTAAGAAATTAAAAAAAAAAAAAAAAAAANAAGAAAACCCAAACCAAAATAAAACAAACCAAAAATAAAAGTACAAATGTATTTATATAATCCACATTAGCAGAAGAATCTAAGTATTGATTACTTACTGGCCATTGATTAGAAACATCACCAGCATGTTCATACCCCAAACTGCGTATTATCCTGAGAATTTATTCCAGAAAAAACCAAATTCGATTACTTACAGTTGTTACATGAGAAAGCAGAAAAAGGTTTGCAATTCTTATAAAAATTCAACACAGAAAACCCATTTCTTTTAAGATTGGGAGCAACCCATTTCACACCAGAAAATGATCTGTGGTTAATAAACTCAGAGTCAACTACTATAGCAATTTTAAGTTCCCATGCTTCCTGTAGAAATCTCATCTTTCACTTTGCTTCTTGGAAAGAAGCATAACCTCTTCAGACAAGTATCCAAATGAAAGAAAAGGGGCTCCTACAGATATGGAAGTCCTTCAGTGGAGCTGGGCAGGATAGACCTTCCAGTAACACTCCAGCATCTGTCTTCCTGGTCCTTCTGCTGGATAAAGAACATGCAAGGTGGTACAGTGCCTCTCACTACAGTTTCCAAAGAGAGACTCAGCATCAAATCACCTAGGCAAGCCACATGAAGAAGAAGATTTTTCCAAGAAGCCCCTGTGTGTCAGGACAGAGCTGGAAAGAGCCCCTGTGCACAGCCACGCTCCCGAGCAGCAGCTGCCACCAGCCAGCCATCCCTGCAGAGAGCAGCTGCCTAAAGCAGCATCTACTCTTCCATACACCAGTGTTAATAGTACAGCACAACAGCAGACACAGGTCTGACCCCTTCTGCCATGTGCCAGGCATCAGCCACCATTTTGGGCAGAAACAGGAACATGTCTCTGCTTTCTGTCCCCTGCATGGTGCTCCCAAAACGGGGTCTGCTCTGGGTACCTCCCAAAAGGCAGGCTGCATCCTCCAAGTGTATCAGGACATACACCCAGCTGCCTGTGTGCACTGCCTCTGCACCTCCTATTCAGGATGTAAGTGTTCTTATCAGACTCTTTCCTTGTTTTGACCTTGTCCCTGTCCCCTTGCTGTTCCCGCGCTCAAGATATCAGAACCACAGGTCTGAAAAATCAAGCCCTTTACACAGCAGACTCCTTTACTGTAATGGCAGGTGCAGAGAGAGGAAAGAAGGGAAATGTACTTTTAGTCACAGTTGTGGAAATGTAGTATATTGCAGGTACAAGTAAATATTTCTGGGTAATTAACTGAAATTAGTTTGCAGAGGTGTTTCAAAGTGCCTAGAGCTGCAAAATATTTTTAATAATTTTATCAAGATTCTTAACTCTGTGTTCAAACCAATTATTATCATTGTTTATTTATTTTCCACTGGTCATTGAAAAGATCTAGACACCTCATATATAACACAAGGATCATAAATTGGGCAGCAGCCTGAATTTCCTCTGTTCAAACCTATCTCACCTACACTTGAGAAACCTCTTGAATATTTCCCATGCACAGCTCAGCCAGAATTGGCAAGTACTGAAAATCTCAGGAGAATCCCGTATCTTATCAGATGTTCTAAGAAGGTTTAGTGAAGTCTGGATAAACAAGCAGTGTTTTAGTTGTCTTACTAAACTATATTTTCGAAGTTCACCCATCACTTATCATAGTCTGATAGCTTGTCAGAGATCATTGCAAAGAATTCCCCACTGTAAATAAAAGCTGTATGAATACAACTAGTTATAATACTTTGGATTTAAATGGATGTATTTTTGGCTAGAGGGTTCTGTCAACATTTATCAGGGAGATGGGCGTTCATTTTATGTTGTTTTGGTTCCACAGCTAATTTGGACAGCAAAATGAGATTTCTTTGTAATGAGTACAAAGCCACCTGCTTTGTCTCTTTGGAGGAATTTAAAATATTTAGCATATGAAGTATAAGTATATCATAAGAGTTCTCATAAATATCAGCAGGAAAGCTGTCTAGGCATAGACATCTCCTGAGTAAAAGAATCAGTATTTAATAGCTCCCTTAATCTCACTTAATGTTAATGGACAATTGGAGGAAACTACTCATCTGGAAATTACTTTAGCAAATTAAACATGGCCAAACATTTTTGCTTAAGTGAATCTGAAAGGAAATCATCCATCTTAGATGGGATTTTAGAGAAGTATCCACAATCTGAGGACTGTATGTCAGCTTAGTAAATGAAAATCACTTATGAGCTTACATCAACGTACTGCATGCTCAATCCATGACTAGACGGAGCTCAATTACCCATCTCTTAGCTGACAAACTCCACTTACGAGCAATGTGCCTCAAAAACTAATGAGAAACATGAGCTTTTCAGTGCTGTACTAACTCTATACATGTTATTCAGTGTTTTAAAATTATTTCCTTCAGACAAGACTTGCTCAAGTTCCTTGCTCATGTTTGGTACAGTGCTATCACCCCAAGGGTTAATTATTATGTATATCATGCCATCTTCTACCTCCACAAGGACATCACTGAATTTCACAAATATGTACCACTTTCATGTAATTAAAAACGGTCTTATACAGCATAAAAATATGCGTGTTTACCCACCTTCCTTACTAATCAGTATATCTGAAAGTATTTTGGTAAGGTGAATAAATATTACTCAGAACCATTTTGCTAAGAAAGAAGTTGAGGTACAGTGCAATCACCTGCTTTGAAAAAGGTACCTATAGACATGGTCCTGAATTCATGGTCTGTCTTTAGGAAAGGCAGCACGTTGTGCTTCTAACCCCAGTGCATGACTGAAGGGGTGTGCAATGATCAGGCAGGAGGTGTGAAAGGCTGTGAAGCCATGGTTTGTCTTCACATGGAACACGACTCTGCCAGGGAAGGCACGGGCACAGGACACCAGGGAGGCCAAATATATGTGTGTTGAAACATTTTACAGGCACCTGGAGCATTGGTGGCTATCAGCATCATGGAGATGGTATGATCTCTGCCTCGGGAAGTCTCTGAATTGCTAATTGAAAGAAAAACCCCTGTATTTGGCAGAAATTACTCTAAGTATGATCTGCTTGAAACTCTTTCATAAGCATCTGTCAACTGCTGTTGAAAAAGCATTAGACTGTCCAGAAAAGACATGCTCCTGTAAACTTCCATTAAAAAACCCAACCAGATCAGTGGGGGTGCTGTAGACAAGGAGGATGAAAGTTTGAAAAATTGTGGACCTCATTAATTTTATACTTGTCTTTTCTTCCTGCACACATTCTTCATTTCTTTAAGGTTCAAGTCTTTGAATTTCAAATAAATGCAAAATTTGTATAAGTAAAAGCTATGTATACTAATTTATTGCTTTTAATGAGTCCAATGAGCTACTTATATAACCCTTTATTTCATCACTTGTTTTAGCCTGTAATCTTCCAAGGGAAGTTTTGATCATTGACTTAAATTCAGCTCACAAAGTAAATCAGAGAACATTTTTGACAGTAGGAGACCACATTTACTCCTAGAAAATTCTAATCACTTTTAGTTAAATTACACTCAACATGAATTTTGACTGGAGTGTTTATTTATTTTGAAATGGATAAACAAATTTTTAAGTGCCTACTAATAACTCCATTTAGGTGTCTGATGATAAATTAATTCTTCATGTAGCTCTGTGGAAACCAGTGGGGATGAACTTGATCTATTTAATTTCTATTTGAGAAGAAGGATTTGGAACCATACCGTACATTAGTTTTCGAGCACTCACCTAGATTTTTGCACTGTAACTGGTAGAAATGAATATGCATATGTTGATTATATGATGAAGGAAAGGGGGTACCAAATCTGTGCATAATACATCAAAAGAGGCCTGCCAGATTCAAGGATCTATAAAAATTATTAGAAAGAAGAAAATTTAAATTATTTTTTATTTCTGATCGTTCAAATAAGATCCAAGT
Organism: Pachycephala philippinensis; assembly: GCA_013397055.1. Taxonomy (NCBI): domain Eukaryota; kingdom Metazoa; phylum Chordata; class Aves; order Passeriformes; genus Pachycephala; species Pachycephala philippinensis. The sequence goes on from VWZT01012496.1 coordinate 386,464, forward strand.
GTTGACATGGGTACACCCTTCATAATTTCTCTAACATATTAAAAGAATTAATGGTATCCTGGAAGTACATGATCAACCACCACAGCAGAGTATTAAAAGGCCGATATCTGCTCTAATTCCACTGTTTAAGTCTAATTCCACTGTAAATCAACAGAATTAGATACATTTAATAAAATTATTTAATTTAGATTGTTGACCCCCAGCTTTGCAAGCAGACTGTACAATTGTCTTGCAAAAGGAAAAAATACACTCAAGTTCTAAAATAATTTTCTAGCAGTATTGTTGTGTATCTATAACTTTAAACACATTTTAAAAACTGACATAACTGAGTTTATATACAGTATTTTATCTTTTTAGCCAATCATTCTCTTATAGGAGTTCATGTGTTTCTAGGTTTCATTATTGTCATCCTATTACCAAAAAAATCTAGAAAATAAATCTCAGCATGTAAACACTGTATTAAGCTTGAGCTTCTCATTTTTCCAGAATTTATCAGATAAATTTAAAATGAGATTAGTATCATATCTTTGGACATTTGGTTCATGTTCTTTACAGTTCTTATGTATTTATCAGCTTTTCATTGAAGAAGTCTCTGGTGTATTTTTAATCTCTTTTCAGTTCATGCTTTTTCAATTTTCAGTTGATATGAAGGATAGATATTTAAACATAGTTTGCAGCTGGATTTAAAGAAGCTGTTTCTCCTTCTTAGACTAAACTCATGTAAACATATTCCATTGTTCTTCAAATTAGGAACAGAACTTCTTATATAGAAAAAAAAAAGAAATCTAGAGTATATCTTGAAGGAAGAGAGTCAAAAAAGGAAAAATAATTGGTCTGATTCATGCAAAAGCATCTCACATCTAGTTTTAGTTTTCACTTTCCCCTGAGTAAACTTATCCTTTCTTATATATCCTTTGCTATGAAATGAAGGATATCTGACATGCAGGACAAAGAAATGTACAAAGAAATGAGTAGCTTATGATGTAATCAGGAAAATCTTGCTTAATGTAGAATCAGGCCATGGCTGAGTAAATCATAAACTAATCATATCCAAATATAGTATAACCTGCCTTTTTGATGGTAAATAATCCAGTGTGGGAAGTGAAATGAGGAAGGGTAAATTGTTAGAACGAGGTAAGTACTGTGGGGGAACTTCCATCAGGCTTCAACCTCACATGACAACAATTTTTCACGGCCATGTAACGCCAACAAAAATAACTAGTTTATTCTGTGAACCTTGAATAAAGTTTTTGGTGAATCAAATCCAAACTTCTTTTTGCCTGGTAAGAAAACTCATGATAGCGCTTGTTCTCTCAGTAATTTACTGGCATGCTTAGAGGTGTATCTAGGATGAGGCACTGTTTTTCTTGCAGAGAAAGTGTCCAGCTTTACTAATGTATTAACAAGACTCATTTCCTGTAGTACTTGTGTAATACACCAAAGAAGGAAGCCGTGTGTCCAGAGGTTTTGGCCTAAGTCTAGGCTGAGTATGTAGGCACATGTTTTTTCTCTCCAGGTTGGCACACCATAGCATAGCAACGTGCCAGCTGTTTTCCCTTGCTGGCTGAAAACCTTATCACCACGCAAAGCATACCAAACACAGTCGAAAACCTCAAAGTGCTGTAGCAGGCTCCACCTCGCCCGCGTGCTGGAAACAGAGTTTGAGTCCTCCACCACCAAAGGTTGCTACAGGATGTGTTACAGACCTGATGACAGCAGCAGACCCAAGTCGTCCTTGCCTTGTTCATGGACAAGTGGCATTTAGCTCACCTTGAGTTGTAACTTACATGTGAATTTCAGGGAGCTCGTGTCTCGGCCTCCACCCATTAACAAGAACCAATTACTCAGACAAAAGCTCTCTTCAGAAAAGTAATGAAATATTATGCCAAGCCAGTTCTCCCTTTGTGGAGAGCAGAGAAACAGGTAACTGTGTCATAAGTCAAAACTGAAATCGCTATTCAGCCTAAAATAGTTTATAAACAGCTAAATACTGCAGAAAATTGTAATTCTAAATGCTGATGTGAATGGGCTTTTGGCAAATCCATGTGAAATCTCTGCTCTACCATCATGCCTGGTCTGACAGCTGCCATTGCTTGACAGTCATTTCAGTAAACATGAATATTATTTTTTTCTTCTACCAGTAAAAATAATGTTTTACATTTACAGTATATACATTCTCTTTTTCATTTATAACAATAAAAGCATATACTTCTTGAAGAAATGCTACCTGTATTAACAAAGGGGGAAGGGAAAATCAGGTTAAAACACCAATATCTTGCCTACCAATAAAAAGACAAAAGAATCAAAATAGTTCTTATTACAAAGTGGTTTGTTTTTTTTTGTTGTTGTTGTTGTTGTTTTTTTCAAAACATACTGACAATTTATGCTGAAAAATGAAGAAACTGGTCACTCACATACAGCTCTTCCTTGCAGGAGATAGAGTACATACTTAAAGGTTTTAGACACTTAGGGTGAAATCCACAGCAACTAAATTTAACACCTAGAATATGCCCAAATTGTTCTTCTTGATGCACGGTCCTGATGTCTAGGCTCTCTAGAGCTGCTGCAGAAATAGGCAGATGTCTCCAACAGGCAGATGCCCATATTTTCAGCCTAAATTAGATGGACTGGATTTCATTAGATGGACACAAATTTTTGCGTCTGTTTGTCTGACCTGTCCTTCTCTGATCTCAAAAGCAATCTAGGCCAAGTTTTGAGAAATTTTTAGGAATTATAAAACCAAGGACTAGCTCAGGTTTTTTAACAAAAAGCTAAAATCAAGCAGTGGGAAAAGTTCCCTTTCAGTCCCAACATCCTGCTGACATTGCAGTAGAAACAATAATTCTGTAAGTGGTGCTTATTTTTAACCCCAAATTTTGCAGTCTCTCATTGAAAAACGGGCAGGATGGATACACAACATGTATACTGCTGGAGGAATTAATTTCCAAAGAGAAAGCTGTACAGTGGGATGCTCCCTGGATGGGGCCATACATCTTTTCCACCAGATGTGCCAGGAGTCATTCACAGGAATAAGAAGTACAGCCACTAACCACATCCTCCTGAAAGATCAGGCCCTCAGGAATCTGACCCAATTGCTACGAAAACATTTTGCAGTGGCTGAAGAACATGTGCTCCCACACATACTTAAGGAGTGTTTTGCTTTCTTTTTTGTTTAATTTTTTTCTACGTGACTCAGAAGAGCAGCTGCAAGTCACACTAATGCTGCCTAGGGAAGGTACAATACTTGAAGCCACCCAAATGACAGCAACTGTATCCCAACACACTTTGCCAAGCAGTACATGTTCTGGGCTCCAGGAAATCCCATGTCAGTGCATGTGAAATGTAAAAGACGCATATGCTCTATTACGAGTTGGCTCCTCAGCTGATTAAAAGAAAGGAGTCAGTTCACTGAAGTCAGTACAGCTGCAATAATTTATATTAGCTCAGAACCCAGCCTAAGCTTCTTTAATGCATGTGGTTTTATTTCTTAATAATTTATTAAGCATGGTTTAAAAGACAAATCATTGATGGTGATTCCTGTCAGAGAGAAAGCTTTCATGCTAGCTGCATTGTGTCTGACAAGGCAACACATACGGTGGTCCGGCTTCTATCGTACACGAAGGGTGGAATTCAATTGCTTAAACATTGGCATCTGTTGCCCCTTGAGACATCTCAGGCGACCCCACCTGGTCTCCAGCTGCCTGTCTGGGAGGACACAGGTCTCCTGTAAGTCCTGTGACATACCTGTCCGCCCAATGCAGATGTCTTGGGTATCCTGGGGTATATCAGACAGCACTACTCACTTATGTTCAGGCTACTGAATCACTCCCGAGGACTGCTAGGATAGCCAAAATAATGTGTATTACACCAGTCCTCCTGCTTTGTTGTCCGCTTCTTTTACTGTTTTAAAGAACTTTTGCTAGCAGACTTGAACTCACTACCATTTTTGTAAGATAAATTTTTTTAATCAAAGGGTTTTTTTTGCAATGCTTTAGCTCTGCTGGGGGCTATGCAAAATATAAAATATTATGCAGCTCAGTAAGTCAAAAATAAAGCAAACAGGTAGCTCAGCTTTCTAACCCCATGGCAGACTATCATCTGTAAAAGCATAAGCTTGCTAAAATGACAGATTTTATTTACCAGTTTACTAGAAACAAAATTAATTCCCCCTAGCTTTGGAAAAAAGGATTCACCACCAGATTGCAGATAGCTAAGAACCAAATGTAAGTAGGTGTTTACATCTGAGACAGGTGTGAAAGCTCTCACAGTAGTGAACGGGATCGAGAGCTCAATTTACACACACCACGAAACATCTTATTTCACCTCCTACCAAAGGGTGCCAATCTTCTGCAGACATGTTACATCTGATGGACAAGGTCTCCTGCATGTCAAGCCATGCCTGATTGCAATGGATACTTGTGTTCAGGAAATCATAGCACGCCCAGTTATGCAGAGTATGGAGTGTAGAGAGCTATGTGCTCATCCTGAAAAGGCTGGATCACTCAGAGGAACACGGTAGTATTTTACATATCCTATGTTGTCTCAGACATTCACAAGGGCTGGAGGGCATGACACAGGACTTCCAGATTAGTCCACGGCTGGAAGTGCCTAAAATTTCAGGCTTTAAAAACTACATGGTTAAGCAACCATGGCCTAGTGTTGAGTTACATAAATACTAATAAGTAAATTTGCTAATGACAGTGTGTCAGCTCTGACCCAATATTTTAACACATTAATTGTGAAGGCTAGAAATAGTTCTTTCTATATACATAAAACAATTTTAAATACAGTTTTTGAACCAGGATTTGTTTTATATGTTCAATGTATCATTAATATGCAGTGTACTTAATCACCTAAAACAAATATTTCTTTTTCAGCAGTTTATGTTGACAAATGAAAACCCCGTAATGTGCGTTGTGAAGACCCACTCAATCTTAACTCCAAAATCCACTGGAAAAACTACAGAAGATCTTCTGTAATCCAGTCAGCTGTACTTAATTTTCTGCTGGTATTTTATAAATTTTGTAAACTTGGATGGGATAATATCCTTCTTCTGGCTGGCTGCTTTCCTTGTTTCCATTTCTGAGTGTAATGCTTTCATTGCTCATTGAACAGAGCAGGTTCTTGAAATCACTGAAGCAGTACCTCCATGACCATCTAATTACCTTTCTGAACAACTACAATTTTCTAGATGACTAATTTTTTTAATATTTAGATAATTTTCATGTGAAGCTTTTTCAAGTGAAACTTTTTCACGAGCCCAAACTTCTGATGGAGTCATCTGTATCTCTCTTAATGCTGCAAAATCAGGTTCAAGTTTTTGTCTTAATAACAAAGTCAGTACAATACTTTAAAAAAAATTTAAATTCCTGTGGGTTTACTTTGGAAGAGGTGCTGGATTTAAATATTAAAGACTCAACAGTATTAAAGGCTACAAAACAACAATATCATTGAATTGAATAGTTTCTAGAGAGCATTTTGATATATAATTTATATATGTAAATTATTTAGTACTTATGCAAAATAGTCTATTATGAAGCACCCCTGTGCTGTGAATGGCACTTCAGCCCATGGACTCATCAACTGGTAATAAAATAAATATTGAGATAAAATTTGGGTTTAGTTGAAATTTATGTATACTGATGGCATTAAGCCGCAGAGAAATTTTGAGCTCTTCCTTTTGTACTGAAGACTTAAGAAAAAAATCATCTATGCGTTTCATGAAATTACCTTAATAATTTGAATGTTCTGGAATAAATCTCAGTCAGAATTGCAATTCATATCATTATGGGCCTCACTTGAACTACAAGGATTTTTTTAGCTAGTGTTGTACACAAAAGCACTAGTCTGCCCTAGAGATCTAGGTATCTAAATAGGAAAAATAAAAATATATATATTCTAGTCGCCATTTAAACAGAGGAAAAGGCTGTCACAATGCCAGGCACAACCACAATAAAACCTGAGAAGGGAACCACAGACCATCCTTCTCTTCAAAACAGTGAGGAACAATGCTAGTTTACCTAATTAAAAGAAAAGGAAGAGGGACAGAGCTTATCAAACCTAAGCTGTCATTATTACCAGAGATTTAGCTGAGCAATCCCTTAGTTCACTGTTCTGAAACAGCAGGACAGTACCAGTGAAATTTAAATGTCTTGCTGGAAATCACTGCTTCTCACTGGGTGGATATTTCAAGGGATTGTGAACAACATTCAACCCTGGGGGACCGATAAAAATAAAAATTTTTGTAAGGAACCTGCATACGTATTGGCAACCACTGAACCACTGATTTCTAGCAAGATGTAAAAAATAGACCTTTCCCTCCCTGTAATTTAGCTCATCTTTGATGCGATGAAGACAATACTATTGATCTCAATTAAAACATAGCTTGACTACACTGGGGATGAAACAAAGGTCAACGTCATATGTCCAGCAATTTCCTTATGTTGGCCCTAGTAGGTCACTACTACATAAAACTGAATATACAGAAATGTTTGCATTTTAGACAGAAAGATTTCAAAAGGAATAAGAAAGAGCACCAGGGGGGATTTCACAGGTCTGTGATTCCTTGTTGTCTGACTAGGATTTTCTGTCCTTTCTACTGGAATATCCTCTCAAAGCTACACCAGAACCACACTGTTGTATCAGGGCTTTCTTTCACTCAATGTTATGAATTAGTCTAAAGAATTTTTCTCCCTCTCTGTTGTGTGTTTCTGCGTACACATTCTTTCATTTTTATTATTTGGTGTAATCACGTCCTCTTAGCACCCCCTCTCCACTAAGCTATGCAAGTTATAGTCTTTCTCTTCTAATCAAGCTTTTCATCCTCTGAACACCCTGTTCAAGATGAGTTTATTGGTTTTCAACACTGGGCAGTGGTTGAGCATTATAGGTGAGATCTTGCAAAGCTTTTCACCATAGCTGCAATGCCCTTTTTCTGGTACTGGAAAATTTTTGATACTTCTAATAGAAGATCACAAATTTCTTGCATCCCAGCAACTTTCATAGCATATTACTTTATTTTATTTATGGTCAATAAGGTGGTGTTCCACTCTGTAGGAAGTAAATTGGATTTTGTGGTTGGACTTAACTTCTGTTGTAATTTCAGAACAAAGGATTAAGGATGGCCAAAGATGCACCAGAAAAAGAAATATTCTGACAATAAGTAGCCCTGTACAATAATTATTTAATCTAATTCCCAAAGCTACTCACAGCACATATGGAACTGAGCTTGAAATCACTGCCATAGCAATAACAAATACAGTGTTATGATCTTTCTAGACATCAGCAAAATGGTTGTTGAAGCTTTTAATGCATGGGCACCTAGAATCATTGGCAAGGCCACCATCAGATTCACAGCTCTTCTAGGAAACCAAGGAAATAGTGCAAAAAATGAAAGAAGAATGCCTCCTGGGAAGAGCTTTCAATGCCAGCTGCCTGGTTTTGTTGCCAGTCATGAATACAGTCGTGAAGAAACTGCAATAATACAACTAGATTGCAATTATCTCTAAGAAATAAATTTGATCCAGCATACTCAGAGGTAAATCCAACTCATACTGAATAATCACTTCTGGCTATTCAGCTGAGGGCACTTCTGTTTCAAGACAGGGTTGGGAAGGGGGAATACGTTTAGACAAAAATCACGGAAGAAAACAAAGAGATTATACCAAATCTTGCACTTTCTAATTCCCTCTTATACAAAACAAATATCCTAATGGTACTTCCTCTCCTTTCTGTCAGCATCTGCAGCCAAGGCAGGAAACAGAAATGTGAATTTAAGGTGACACTACAGTTTGACAAGCCAAAACTTTTCAGCAGGGCCTGTTGTGATAGCACAAGGGGGAATGGTTTTAAACTGAAGGAGGGTCAATTTAGATTCTATATAAGGAATAATTTTTTTACAATGAGGGTGATAAAACATTAGAACGGGTTTCCCAGAGAGGTGGTAGATGCCCCCTCCCTGTAAACATTCAAGGTCAGGTTGGACAGGCTCTGAGCAACTTATCTAGTGGAAGATGTCCCTTGTCATTGCGGAGGGGTTGGATGATATTTAAAGGTCCCGTGCAACCCAAACCATTCTATGATTCTATGAAAACAGGATTTGGACAACATGGAGACCTTGTGAAGATGTCTGTACTTGGGTATCTTTCAGTTTCCTTTGAATAATGCAGAGTTTTCAGATAAGAAATGAAGAAACATTCAAAATGTGTCTCTTCCTCTCTGAAAAAACAATCTGTAAAGGCCAGTTGTGCAAGATCAGAATATTCATAGAGGGACAGTACCTTGCACTGCTTGAAATTCAACATATTGTTCATTAAAAATCTAAGTGAACACATGGAAAGTGTAAATAAAACTGAGAATTAATTACTCATGTGTAGAAATTGGTCAGCCACTCTTTCTGGGTTGAGTTCTCATTCTGTGATAGACCAACAACATTTAGTGGAAGAAATATAATCAGCTGAATTTGTTTTTTAATACTGACCACTGCACATGGCATTGAAGTTTATTATATTAAGTCTGAAATATTTTGGTTTTCTCATAGCCTTAAAATTGTACTATTCTGTGATAAATAATGCAGAAAATTAAATTCTCTTTAAAAACTGCTGTCTCAGCAATTGACAACTGAGTCTAGCGAAAGTCTCTTTTGGGTAACCAAGGTGGGATTTAGCAGCACCAAGTGCTCAGGAAGAATAGAGTTAGTGATTTCCAGCCATTGTAATATTCACAGTAACACAGACCTCAGAAAATCTCACCAACCTACAAAGATTCAAGAGAATAAATGTTTTTATATTACATGGCAATACGTAGTTTTATTACCATCATTTTCCTTGTGTTATCTGCCCTCTCTTCAGACAGCCAGATACCAGCAGCAGCTTTAGGAGTGAGAAGTCTTTACAGTTATATTTAATGCCTGTCTGCAGACTGTTTTTCCTCCTAACACAGTATTATTTCTGAAAAACTAAAATAACACCCCATTTTATTAGGAGTTTATTGGAGAGAAGGGAAGGGAAGGGAAGGGANAAGAGAAGAGAAGAGAAGAGAAGAGAAGAGAAGAGAAGAGAAGAGAAGAGAAGAGAAGAGAAGAGAAGAGAAGAGAAGAGAAGAGAAGAGAAGAGAAGAGAAGAGAAGAGAAGAGAAGAGAAGAGAAGAGAAGAGAAGAGAAGAGAAGAGAAGAGAAGAGAAGAGAAGAGAAGAGAAGAGAAGAGAAGAGAAGAGAAGAGAAGAGAAGAGAAGAGAAGAGAAGAGAAGAGAAGAGAAGAGAAGAGAAGAGAAGAGAAGAGAAGAGAAGAGAAGAGAAAAGAAGAGAAAAGAAGAGAAAAGAAGAGAAAAGAAGAGAAAAGAGAAGGAAAGTGATGTATCTTAAAACTTGATATCTGGGCCAATACTTTTCCTGGCATAAGTCTAAAGACAAATTTAAATGTCTGCCTCAGATCCAGAAGCTATAGAAAAATAACACCAGTCGAGAAAGGCACTTGAGGCCAACTGGAAGTTTTTCGAAACTCACTGTGTACTTCAGCCTGTGTTAGTGCTTCTAAAATGATGGAACTAGATGAAAGGCATACAGGAATGAAAATAACCAAAATGGAATACAACTACTAGTATTTGGCCATATAGGATAAATTACCAGTTAAACTGTACATGCTTACTTAAAATAACAGACCATTGGGAAATGGTAGTTTTCTTTCCTTTTGCTGTCCTCTTCTCTTCTCTTCTCTTCTCTTCTCTTCTCTTCTCTTCTCTTCTCTTCTCTTCTCTTCTCTTCTCTTCTCTTCTCTTCTCTTCTCTTCTCTTCTCTTCTCTTCTCTTCTCTTCTCCTCCCCTTTTCCTTCCTTTCTCCTTCTCCTTCTCCTTCTCCTTCTCCTTCTCCTTCTCCTTCTCCTTCTCCTTCTCCTTCTCCTTCTCCTTCTCCTTCTCCTTCCCTTTTCACATGTAGTACAAATTTAAGGACTTAGGACAGAGAACACTGTTCACATCATTCTGGTGCTAAGACTTAAATCTCCAGCTTTTTAAACTCCCATTTGGCAAAAGTATGAAAGAGAAATAAATCTTTACAAGTTGACATGAGCACAGAGTGAAGAGAGGAACTAAAAATATGCTAGCGGTCTAATGTTGTCCATAAATCACTAGAAAAGACGAGGGTCTGTTGTCATATGCCTCAGTCATTGCTATAAAGTAGGTAGGGGAAAGAAAATCTATCTATAGGGTAAGTTATATACCATTTTTATAGTGCTTAACCTTTTTTATTTTGGTTGCAGAATTTTCTGAGTGGTGCATACAAAAGACAAGGAGATGGAGACAGAAATAGAGAGGTAGCAGTCTTATCTCTCATGAAGAAAGAAATAGCTTTCCAAATTTCACTGGGGTTTGGGTATTGACCATAGCAGAGCCACACACATGTACAGCACAGCCTAGAGAAACTGGCATGCGCTATCAGGCTTCCTCTCTGACAGCAGAATTCATAACATCCATTTGTTCTCCTGTCACCCAGACTATCTTAGTGCAAGTCAAAGCCTCTAAATGGGCTTCACAGGTAGCAGAAGTGAGATGGGGCAACTAATGCAGCGAGTAAGAAATGTTAAGGAGAGAGAATATCTTTGACTTAAATATTATTCTTATTCTCCAAACCTTGTGTTGCTGTAAATTGGGGATCCAAATTCCCAACTTCTATCTGGAACAGGAGGCAAACCAATATGCAGAGTCGAAGTAGCGATGGAGATCCACCTTAACAGCCAAAGGTCGTGTAAGACTGCCAGGTTCAAATTTTTTTTAGATTATCAGGGCTTTTTTGTCCCAATTTAAACCAAACCAAATGAATTAATATCAATAATTGGTCACATCAGATAATAAGAGTTATGGAAGAATGAATGAATGCTTGCTTGTTTGTTTATTAAAGTTCCTTTCCATATAATCGGCTTTTTCTACCGGACTAAAAAATCCGTGAATAAAAAAGGTTGACTGGGATGAAAAAGTCCTTTCCACTGTTAAGTTACCTTGGGGAAATAAACCAAACAAAGCAATATTTCAAAAGAAAACAAATAAATTACATTGAAATGAAAATGGTGGGGGTTTTTAGCAAACTGAAATCGATTTGATGATTATTTCCTTGAAATAATTTGGGTCTTTTCTGGAGTTCGTTAGTCTGTCAAAACATGGACAAGGATAAGATTCATTTGATTAAAAGTGTATTTTCACGTTAGGTTTCCTTGCGACACAGTCAATGGTTTCTGCATAGATTTACTGAAATTATTCCCTTTATGTGAATACTTCTTAGAAATATTGCTTCTCTCTTTCTTGCCAAAGCAACAGCAGTGCTAAATAAACTCAATGAAAATGACACTTTGGTTAAGAGAAAGGCTATTAAAAGAGCTAAAAGTGTTTATGATAAACTCTCTGCTGGCTGTTAGAAAAACTCTCTGTGATCAGTATCATATATAGCCCGTCACTGCAAAGTAGATAAACTGCTGAAGTGATACCATCTGGCATATCCTATGCTCCAAATAACAATTATCATCTGAATATACTGAAAGATAACTACATTGTTGACTTTTTTCCTGTGGGGCTTTGTCTAAATTATTTTTTATTAAAAAATAACATAAAGCCCAATGGAATTTAACCTGTAGGATTTTTTTTGACCCACGTTAAGGACAGAAAACTACTGACTGATTACCAGAAAATATTGTAAGACATTTCCCTAGTGTCTCTCTTTTTCTTGCTTTCTATCTGTATTTGTAATTACTTTCCTGGCTGCCTATCTGTTTGGTAGCCCAGCAATTGTTGTATCTCATTCAAACCATACTTGCATATTTTTTAGATAGTTACATAATACCAAGTTCCTGATTTGCAATGCATTATGCCCTGTCTCCTGTGATAACTTTGTCTGTTTAACGGGACAGATGCTGCCCACAAAAGCCACGAGCAGCAAAGTGAAGCAGCACTTCTTGGTTATTGCACAACTTTTTAACTCTTCGGCACAGGAAGAAGGGAGGAAACGTACTGCTGCTGTTATGCTCTTATATCCCCAACCATAACTTTAGAACTAGGGGACAGGAGACCAGGACTAGGTCTCCAGGAATTCATGTTCTGTGAAGAACAGATAGATGAATTGAGTACCAGCTTGTTTATACGTTGCACCCAGAGTCACTGGAAGAGGTCTGCAGCTATTTAGGGAACACAGAAGATGAAACCAGAAGGAGAACAGGAGTAGTGGAAGATTAAAGTACAGGAAGTCCAAAAAAAGCCTTAATGCTAAGGCTGAAGATTTTGATGCAAAAGAAGGAACAATCTATTAAAATACTCTTGAGAAAGATTAGTGTGGTCAAAATAAAACGTTATTTCCAATAAAGAGGAAATCATATTCATTTGAGGGTTTGTGGAATTGTGGTTTTGGTTTTGCTGGTTTTTTTATATAAATTAGTACATATATTGGAAATTCTTATTTTCTTCAGTTGCTTGTTTACTATATGTGGGTTGTGGGCCCACCAAGTTGAGTCTTGCTGTCTCCCTCCTGCCCAGCTCCACGAGGCCCAAGTGCCCTGCCTTGCCCTTCACAGAGCATGCCAGAGACATTCAATGCCACACGTGCCTCGTCCCTTGGATCAGTCATGCTAGCCAAGGGTTTTCTGGGAGGAGGCAGAGACACAAAATTATGCCTAGGAGGTACAAGCAGTCACCTCAGAGAAGAGACCCAGGACTTAGGAGAAACCATTGGATGCAATGGGACAATCTTGTCCCCACCACAGGAGGCTTTCTTTTGCCAGCACACCATTTGCTGTCTCTAAAGTAGTCTCCCTGACTACTCACTTTAAGGCAAAAATTCATTATGAATATATCTAATTACAAAATAACTGCAGTGAAACTAGTAAGTAGAAAACCATCTCCCAGGTTAACAGCTCTCCTGTTAGATAGGTTTTATTTATGCAAGGCTGGAAACAGTTAAAAAAGCTGCCGTGTTAAATGTATAGGCTATATATGGCTGCATAAGCCCACTTTACTGAGGCTAAATTTATTAGTCCTTGACCAATGTTTACTGAGCCACAATAAGACTACTGTAAATAATTAAAAGACTTCTTTGTTTCCTTTCTAGTTTGTGTGTTGTAGGGTTGTTTTATTGTTGTTGGGTGGCAAGTTACAAGGATTTCCTAGGCCAGCTCATTTATTTTATTTGGCTATTGGGTCTCGTTGCCATTTGGAAATTTCCTGATTTCAGTTGTATTTTCTGGGCTGCTTTCAGAGACCTTTGAGCATGAGCAGTCTAAAACTGCAGGGAGAAACTTTGATGGTTAATAAAAGACTGTGGCTTTTGGCAAAAGCCTCACACAGCAGCCCTGTTGCCACCGTTCAACTCCTGGTATCTGACATCACCAGCCTCCTAACCCTTCATTCACCTGACATCACGAAACAAAGGTTTCTAAAAGTGATGTGGGAGATCAGGAGATGAAAAGCAGAGGCCACCTATCAATAATAAGTTCATAAATACTCACGGTCCCAAAGGAAGGCATCATCCTTCATAAAATACGCAGGGAAAAAAGACAGAGAAAGCCCACACAAGCGACCCCAGCTCATGGCAAAGATCTGCAACAGAACAAATCATTGACACCAACTCTTCCTGGTCACTGTGTAGGTCCTAAACATTAAGTCGCTTTCCTCCTGATAGAGCAGCATGGAAGATATGGAGAGTTTGAAATTAGAAATATCAACAAATACATTATTGATGGCATGTGGAAGGAATTTCTGGTGGTGGAGACTTGAAAAGTTCTTTTAATGGCACCCGTGTCAAAGAGAGTCCACTTGGGGGATATTCAAGAACTGTCTGGATGCAATCCTGTGCAATGGGCTCAAGGATGACCCAGCCTGAGCAAGAAGGCTGGACCAACCAACCTGAGAAATTCTGAGATTCTGTGATTCACAAAATTAGTGCAGCACAACATTAGTAGTGGTTTACTCATTCACCAAAATTAAGAGGTCTATAAGATAATGTGTAATAATATGGTACAATGGATGAATTTTGCATTTCCCAGTCTGATTATTCTACTCAGCCACACTCTGATTCTATATCACAGGTTCAAAAATTAACCATACACTTCCTCCTACCTTCAAAGCCTTCTTAAGAAAACATGATTCAGGCCAAAGAACAGATGAGTCAATTCATAGTAAATAAGTCTAAATCCAGCCTGATTTTGTTCAGTCTGTGTCCTTTCAACTGTGACAGCTGATGGTGCCAGTTAGTATGAACTGTGCCACTGCCTCTGTGCTACGGCTGTATTTTGCAGGCTGGCATGCTGCACTGACAAACAGGTTTTGCTGTTTGCCATGTGCTCTTGCATTTGCTCATCCATCTGGATTGATATGCCTAGCAAGAGATTAGCTCAACGGGCCCTTGATCCTTTGCAAAGGCCTCTAGGCAGTTCCGTCTCACACACGATAAATAATAAATAACATTAATGGAATGCCAAGAATGTCATTAATAATTTTCAGATATGTAATTCATATTTAGAAGCATTTCAGACATTATAAAATGCTCATGGACTGTTGACATGGAAATGATTGTCTGAGTGTGTGACAAAGAAGGGATCATGGCCAGTAAGAATGTGTCACAATTGTTGTTTGGCATTTTGGTGGGGGGTTTTTGTTGCTATATTGCTTTTTTTTTAACCTGAGACTAATTAGAACTGACTGAAAACTTGACAGATGAACACTGATAAGAACTGAGCTTATAACTTAAAAGCTCATGACCATGAACAGGAGTACTGAGATTGTTCAAGGCTAATGATATCAATACAAGTAGTCCATGCAAATAATGAGACTCTAGAGCTAACAAATGAGTCATTACAGATGGTCTGAATGTGAAATCAATTGACAGCAAATGGGTCCATGGAAACATACATAAATACTATGCAACAATTTGTGTGGAGGAACGTCACTAGTAAATGACCAGAAGTCCCCACAGAGAAGGCTATTAAAGTTGTTATTTACCATTGAAACACAAAATAGCACTGGCAGCTGTATGTATAAAGAGATGAACAATCAAGTTGTGCTTTTTACTCTGTTGGGGGCAATTTAGCAAAGAATTACCTCAGACTATTAGAAACTCCTCCTTCAGTTACTGAAGTTGGAAGCCATTTTTTGCATGCATTAGAATATCACAAATAGCACTGAGCACTTACATTTAGTGAACTGAACCAATGAAGACCACTGCTAAAAACCAAATGGCACAACAGATGGAGGTATAGGCAGCAAGAAGCGTAAAGGTTCTTTTTTGGACCACTGGATTTGGACCAGCAATGAAACGCCTTACATTAAACTAATACTGCTCAGTGCACTTCAGATAATTAGTAGGTACAATTGAGATGTTGTTTTCAATCTCATTTTTGAAACAGTCATTTCAAGATGATGACACAAAAGAAGATAGGACCAATTTCATTCATGGGAGGTACATGCTATTTGGAGTGCCAGTTGCAGATATGTAATAGATATTCCCCATCTCTACATCTGTCCACACTCTTCCCTTTAGTAAATGCCAAACACAGTAATTCATACCTGTGAGTAAGTCTTCATAAATTATTTGAACAGGTTTTAAAATTATTTTAACTGGTGCTTAGAATACTGCAACTGCACAATTCTTCTGTTTGTGAAACTATGCTTAAGTAAGAAATCAAACCTCTAGCAAGTGCCTAGAGCTGTAAAGAGAACAGATACAAGTAATCATTAAAAAAAAAAAAAAAAAAAAAAAGTAATGCATTTCTATTCTTGAAAAATGAGAAAAGGATTTTCTTCTTTTTCCTATCTTTTTGCACTATCAATCTCCCAGGGGATTGGGATTTTTCCCCTTCTTATACTGAGATTACTTTTCAGTGTTAATGCATCACAGCATAGAAATTCAATATTAGATTAGTGATCATTGATATGGAAAAGAAAGAATATATATCATATCTTTTGTAAGGTACTAGAGAGGCAACAAACGGAAAAGATGTGGCTGGTTAGAGTGCACAAAAATACTACAAAAGTCATCAGTTTTCTTTTACTTGAGATGTGCAGCAGGGCACTAGGATTGTGATAATACTTTATAATCTAAACTGTGTCATGAAGTACTTTAAAATGTAACAGAAAAACAAAGTAACTTTACAGTATTTTAAATGCATCTTCATAATGTCACATGTACTTATGCATAAGTGTAACAGATGTTTTCCTATACTAAATATATGGAATATATGTTACTTTCAGAGTAGAAGGATAAGTGATGAATGACAGGTTTTGCTGAGTTCAGTGCTTGAAATCTAACTAATCCATCAAAATGCTCTTTATTTATAGTAGGCAGGTCTGACCTCTACAATTACAGCATTGAAGGGTCACTCATCCTGAAGTCCAAATTAGAAGAAATCTCCAAAATTTTCTGATATCTGTCTCAACTAATATTTTTAGGACATGATATACAAGACCACAAACTCTTTTCCACCGTGCCTTTGGCCTAGATTCCTTAGGAATTATCTTATGTAAGATCATGTAAGACACTGAAGCTAAGGCTTCAGATCAAGATAATTTTGATGGTGTCTTCTAAGTTAGATGAATGAGTTGCTTGTTAAATTTCCAGTTTTTAGTCATTGAAAACTTTCAGTGTTATCAAAACCCAGGACATTTCTCTTAAAAGCCCCTTACCTCAGATTCACTGCCTTTCTCATTTAAACACAGACATATTTAATTTATTTCCAGGCCATCATACTGGTTCCAGTGCTGGTGTTAATAGTCATTAGTCCAAGCCTGTTCCATAGTTACTACAGCATCAGCTGAGATTCTAACTTTATACAGCTCCAGAAGGTTTTACTCATTTTGAGGAGAGGAAAAGGACTTCCACTCTGACTCACACAAATTTCAGTGGGAATTATTCCACTTAGGTCAAGGGGAAAGGTGTCTTTTTCAAAGATACAGTGCCCGCTCTAAGAAAAACATGGATAATTCTTTGAGGGTGTATGCTTATATTTTTTCAGTTTTACACGTGGAAGTTAGTATGAAATGTAATTGAAAACATAAATAATTAATGTATTACTGGCACATTAGTTAGATGTTTCTTGAGTTGTTGGCTCATGCTGGCAGAAACAGCAGGGTGGCACATTTTTCATGTGGTTTAAATTCAAGCTGTTTAAAATATTACTGAGCACCAAACAAAGTAGTAACTTAAGTCCATTAGGCTTCCTAAGAATTTCCTTCTTGGATTGTACCTGGGACTAGCCAAGTAAAACCACAATATTCTACTCATCCTTCTGGAATTACTTAGTAGATTTGTAGGCTTTCTGACGTGCTCCTTTCCATACTATCTGACAAATAACAAGTTCAGTGCTGCAACACAGACAATCCCCTTTAGCAAGCACATCAATGAGGTTCAGAGTGGCTTGTTTAAATTCCATAGGAGGTCAGTAACAGGACCTGACTGGAAGGTTAAATCTTCTCAGGACTAGACTTGTATCTGAACAATTCCTATTTAATTTCTTGATGACTAATTCATTAGCAGAAACTTTTCACTTGTAGTGGCGAAATAAACCCAAAGGACACACATGATTTCTCTGGATTCTGCAAACCTGGTAAATGTTTTCAGTACCAAGAGCCTGAGACAGCAAACTGAGTCCAGCTCCACAGCAGCACAAAAGTGGCAAGCTGCCTGTGAACCTTGGAAGGTTCAGAGGTTCAGTTTGAAGACCTACCAAAAAGTTCAAATACTTGTACAGAGTTTATCCAAACGATCTGAACCCTCAAGAATGCAGACGTGGGCCTCTTGAGAACAGACATTTTAGTTAGATTTCTATTAGTTTCTGTTTCCTTTTATGCCAGAAATGCAACAAAACCTGCCTTTGTTTTGAGTTTGCGTTGTATTTTGGTTTGGGTGTTTTGGTTTTCTTCTTTGGCTTGAGAGGCCTAAGTGGAGCCAGAAGCATCACTCAGAAGCACAGATTAACACTTGAAGTAAAGTGCAGTGGGGACTTTATCTAAACTCATCAAGGTTTGGTTTGAATTTCCAAGGGCGTGTATGTGTTTGTGCATGCACACATAAGTGTGTAACTTATTTTTCAGTCTATACTTGCTGGCTCATTCAGAAGGGATACTGTTACAATCAATTCCCCACAGCCCCTAGAGATGAGAGTAGCCACCTGGTACCTCAACGTGTTGCTATTTGAACATTTTTCATTAACACCCAAGAATCCAGCCAACTCAGAAATTGCTTTCAATACCTGGTTGGCTCCACAACTGAAGGAAATTGCAGCTACCCAGCGTAGATGTCGGCAGGCTCAGTGTGCTGCTCACTCAGCTGCTTGTCTGGGAGGGGAGGCAGCCGCATGTTTAGGAAGCAATTGCTGATGCAGTTGTTAGCATTGCTATCTCTAAGTCATACACTTTAAAGAGCCACTGAATTGGCATCATTCATTCACTCTGCGTGTGTCAGGACAGGGCACCATGGGAAGGCCTGCAATGATTGATGGAAGTGGGACCAGTCCATTGCCTTTTCAGGGCATTGAGAGGGTAGGATTGCAAAATGCTACCCGCTGCACAAAGCACTAATTTGCCAACCATTGTTGAATAATTATACACAAGGTAACAGGGCTTTATTCTTCTTTGATTGCTCTAACATTTTTGGTGTTTGTCCTCCCCTACCATACCCTTAAAAATAAAAGCTGACTTTTCAAAAAGAGCTAGAAAGAATTCCCGCCTTTGAGTACTAAGGTTCTTGAGAACCAAGGCTCAGTATCTATTTTAGCTTCTGCAATCCGCAGGAAAAAAGAGAATGAAAATTCCTCTGCATGTTTTGCACCAAAGAAAGCCCAGGGGGTATCTGATTAGCTGTAAATTTTGACAGTGTTGCCCATAGATGTGTGACTAGTAAATTGGCACCATAATGTAACACCACTTTCTTAAATTTTGTCTTGTTTCAATAAAATATTCAGCAAATGTCATGACCTTTTAACCCTCTACACCTTTCAAGAGCATATGAATATGAAAAAATAAGCACAGGAAAAGTTTTAGAAACTTATATCGTCCTGTTCAGTAGATGTACAGAGCAATCTTTCTCAGATTTTCTAAATATAGCTGGTTTTAGTCACAAATCTTGAACCTAATAGCCTTAACACATTGTACAAAAATATTTGCTCAGGTTCATTGTTCACAAGCATTTTCCTTTCACCCCTCCTTCCTCCTGCCCCATACTTTCTCTCCTTAACTAAACACATAGGAAATTAACGAAGTCTGTGACCTAACAAGTGGCAATTCATAAATTCATTAGATTAAAAAAGACTAGTAACATAGCAATTCCTTTAATAGGTTTCCTTCCAATCTCCAATTTACATTTCTGTCTGCCCTGGCAAAGATATTACTTCGTTAAGACTTTTTTTTTCTTTCCCTAAATTAGAGAAATGTTAATGACTTCTCTTATTTATTGCTTCCATATGCAAGTAGTTATCTTTCTTGCAAATGGAAATGAGACCCAAAATTGCAACAAATGGGGCCAAGCCGCTGAGTGCATATGTTCCTTTTTGGAGAAAGTACACATGCCTGATCGAATTAACTTTAACCTCTCTGTCCATTGAACAGACATCCTCTAATGTGGGGGCTTTTAAAACTGTTCTCGTTAAATTTATTTTGAATCGCTGAGAACACTCTATCACGGTTTCAGCAAATAACCTCTGATAATATTAAACACCTGGTAAGCACAGTACCCAAGGGACCCTGTGCTGCCGTGTTTGACCTGTGACCTCCGGCAGTGAAGTTCGGCCCTTGTGATCCACTTGGATTCAGACAAGAAAGCTATTCTGAAGGAAAACACCTGCTTGTGAGGGCTGACCCCAAGCCAGTGCATGGTTGAAAAAAGTCAGCTGGGTAGAAAGAGACCAGAGCCCCATGCAGGTGTTTCCTACAGCACCACACACCTAAAAAACAAGGAAAAATAAAGGATAATGTGGGTAACAGTTAGGCACTCTCTCACCTGTTTATTTCGGTTAGTGTTGCTCAAGCTTATCCCAGTGGACGCCAAGGAAATGAAGAAGAACTTAGTGGTTCTACATTTCTGAGACTCTGGGGACTTAGATTTGACCAGCAAAGAACCCCATCTTGGTGGATTTCCATGAGACTTACAGCTATGGCAAAAGACAAATCTGAACACCTCACCCTGTCTTTCCTACCCATAGCCTTTGCTGCAGTTTCCATGTTCAGAAAAAAACCAGAAACGGTGAATGTTTTCAGAATGTTTTTTTTCAGAAAAAAACCCCCAAAAAAGTCAATGTTTTCAGGAAAAAAAACCCCAAAACAGTGAATGTTTTCAAAAAAATAAAAAACAACAAACAAACAAAACAAAAAACATGACTTCTTCCTTGGGAGGGTCTTTTGGCTCTTATTTTCTTGTTATTGAGATGTTCTTTCAAATAATCTACCTCTATTTTAGAAATGCTTTGTAAATTAAGGATTAAAAACACCAAAACCAGAACCTCTCATTAGGAAAGAGGAAGACGAAAAACCTTCACTGGCTGAGTTAAGGTTTTTACAGCAATTGATTTTATAAAGTGTGATAATGTCTCTTTTTAAGTAGAGTGGACCCTACTTTTAAATTTTTTTTTAGTCAAATGTCACATTACTTGTTTGTGTCAGCAGGTCTGCACAGTGACAGGGCAATGAGTGGAAAATATTTAATCTATCTCTTTATTTATTAAGGGAGCATCACAAAATAAGATAACAGGGATGGAAACCTAAGCCTTTTGAAAGTCTTCTGTTAATTTCTTCATACACTTTTCTCCAAGGTCACTGTTTGATGAGAGACTTGAACGTCTCTCAGTCGCACAGCCAAGGGCTGTCAACACACCTCCATTCACCTGATGAGAGCACCATCAGCTGGCATCAATAAAACCCTTCCATTCCCAGCAGTCTCAGACTCTGGAACTCTGAGATATTAAACAGCCAATTCCGGACCATTTAAAAAGAGCTGGGTGGCAGTAGTAGAGTGAAAGGAGAAATCTTCTGCAAGAAAAATTCAGCTATGACTTGACGGAATTAATTTCAGCTTGGTTTTTTATAGTCCTCAGATCTGAATTGCTTTCCATCACTCTCCCAAAGGCAGGGTTTGTATGCCTGTCCCAGATATGAGGGGTCAGTGTCATGCGCCTTGCTCAACTAGTCTCATTAATACAACTGGATTAAAAAAAAAAAAAAATTAAAAAAGGAAAAAAGGAAGAAAGGATGGAAAGAAAGAAAGAAAGAAAGAAAAAAAGAAAGAATGAAAGAAGGAATTATTGGCAAGCAGCGGTACTAGCAATTTGCCTTCATCTTTTGCCCAGCATCTTGAGTCTGATAAAGACCAACATCTGAAAACAATCATTGAAGCATATTAGGGTTTTTTTTCCAAGTCGTATCAAACTACAGTGTAATAATGAGACATTTATTCTGCAGTATTTTAGGGTTTAAACAATTTGCAATCTACTTCCAAGATGACTGAGATGGAAGCAGGAAGAACACAAGTTCTTTAAGTAACTTCCTCACTGTTCCCTAGTCATACACTGGGAACACTTGACACCCAATTGCATTCATCCTGCTGGAAGTAAATGCAAGTCATCACTTCGCATAAGGCTCTTGGTATGATTTCTGCCAGGGCTGATAACAATGTCCTATTGCTGATGAGCCTCTGTCAGTTTCATTTAGCAGTGAGAATGTCAAATTGTCAAGTGTTTTTAAGAGTGGAAGGTGAGAGACAACCAGTACCAATTTCACTTGGAGCCAGAGGGTTGAATCCCCCCGACATGTCCTCACCATACAGGGTAACTCAATGTGATGGGAGGCTGTAGCCACTGGAAAAACAGTGAAGACATTTTTTAAGATTACGCTCCTGGGAGTGTAAAAGGACAGTATCTTTGCT
The DNA here is from genome assembly GCA_013397055.1 of Pachycephala philippinensis. Lineage (NCBI taxonomy): Eukaryota > Metazoa > Chordata > Aves > Passeriformes > Pachycephala > Pachycephala philippinensis. The sequence continues at coordinate 408,341 of VWZT01012496.1, forward strand.
TATTCTTTAGAGAAACTCCAGGCTGTCTCTAACAACAGCATAAAAATTAAATTAAATCCAGACATTAGACCTGAATATTCCTAGTCCATCTGTAAGTCCTCTGTTCTTCAGGGACTTCCTTCTGCCTGCCTATAGCACTCCTATTGCTTTAACTTCCCTACTGTTCCCAAACAGTGGTGCACAGTCATTATGCCATGCAGTAGGAAATCTGTCCTGTAAAGAATCACAATAGGTAATCAGGTTGCTTATGCTGTGCTCACACATTAAAGCACTGACAGCGCAATCCAGGCCCTAGTAGACAAATGCCTACTTTGCACCTTGTCTCCAGCAAGGCTCCCTGTGCTGAATGAGCATAGGAAGTTGAATTTATCTCACCTGCATTCCACCAAGGCCCCCTGTACTTCTTGCCAGCAGAGAAAGCAAGGTGCCTCTGAGGCTCCTGATCATTTAAATAGCCAGAAAAACACCTCAAAAAAGGGGGTTGCCTAGCAGAAACATTAAGAAGAATTTAGGCTTGGAATTTAGGACTGCTGAGAGTAATCTGTATCTTTTGCATCTCTCAGGGCATCTTTTTCAGGCTGAGCCTGTTAGGGAAACCAGCCTACTACAAGTCACCTACTTAATGGTTGTGCAGCCAAGACACATGTCACATTTCAGGACTATTAGCTTGGTGGCTCTCACTAAATATGAAGACCAAACACTTCAGAAAAATACCACCATAAAGACAGCTTTCCTCTTTACTTTATTAAACTTTGTCTTCTGGTTTAACCACAAGTAATTAATTTTCCACATTGTCTGTTTTAATAGCTTCCTCTTCTTCTCTCCAGCAGTAGCTGCCTATTCCAAACCCTCTCTGCATGAGCAGAGGCCTAATACAGCACACAAGACACTTCACCTGATACAGTCCCAGGACCACCCCTTTATTTCCCATGTGCTGGATACATGTTTAGTTTCCCCAGTGCTTCTTTTCTCATGCCTGTTATGCCATGGCATTGTCCACATGGCATCTCAGTTTCCAGCTGAGAACTAATCTTAGCAGGAGCTTTTCAATAAAGTTTTATTCACTGTTTTGCAGTCTGAAATAATTACTACTGTCTCCCAATTTCTAGGTGTTAATGACAATTTTGTGAGAGGGGAAGGAGTAAATCATAAAGAGGCTGTGTTTTCTCTTTCCTTAACATCTGTCTCAAGTGCTCTGCCTAAAGTGTTCTATTGAATTTAGGAAGGGTTATTTATTTATTTTAAATTGATTTTTTTCCTCTTGCTTTGGTCTCACGAGTAAAATAGAAAAGGAAAACAGCTGCCTGAGATAAAATCATCCTGCACAGCAGCCACCTGGTAATGAGACTATCCAAATTGTTAACAGTAAGGATAAAAGTCAACAAAGACTTTTAGAAAATATGTCTTTCTTTTGGTCTTGGGCATATGCTACCCTCTAATTAATGTAGTTAAGGCTTTTTTTCCTCACTGCAAAGGTAAATTTTTCTGAAGGTGCTTAATGCAGCCATTAATGAAGCAACAGGTTTAAGAGACAGAGCTGAGGAGCAGTGAGCCATTTAGTTTGGTACAGCAAAGCTATACCTACCTTACTAAGGTTTTCTCTAAAGGGTTTAAATGTGCAGCATTTTAATATCATGCTACACCACCTGGATCAGGCTTGGACCAGACAAAGTTCAAAATACTGTTCTTATAATATTCAAGAAAGCATAGATTTATGCAGGCATGAAGGGATTCCCATCAGGATTATTTCCTTTATCATGTCCTTTGAAACATCATCCTGATTTTTTAACATTGGGGTTTCTTCTCTCCTCCACTTATAAGAACTCTGTGCTTCTACAAATGAAGAACAAGTTGGACACAACCACAAAGATTGTGGGACGGTCTTAACTCCACTGTTAAAACATGTTCAGAAAGAACAAAAAAAGAAAAAATCATCGATAGACCTTGGAAAGAAAAGCAGCACCTCTCCAGTTGCTGTCTAATCAGTCCCAGGTACAGATTTATTATGGGCTAAGAAGAAAAGCAGAATTGCTTTTACTACTGCCTGCCAAATGCATAATTGTTGCTGTTTAGGAAAGAATGTTCTCCTTTTTCCCAGCTTGTTGGAGTGGTAAATTACCCTTTCCTTAGTTTTGTGGAAAAACACATTCTCTCTGGAAAGTAAACCTGATACTATACATACTTTGATTTTTACGCCCTTTCTATTAAACAAGTTTAGCTGAGTAATATGTGATCTCCTTTGGTGCTACACATGTGTATAATCAAGTCAAAGGCCTGACACAGTTCTTCACATAACATGCAGTATTTTAAATACTGTCTTATTCAGACAGCTGGTGATGAATTTACAAAAGCTCTTACCTGCCATTCTGGAAAGGTTCACTTGAGCAACTCTGAAAAGGCAAAGAGAAAAAGAAGGCAAAAGAAGGTGCATAAATTATTGTAGCCCTGGGGCAGTGTGTGAGTTTTACAGGGCTATTTATTTTGCTTTTCAATAAAAATGTGTAATAGACCCACTGGACCTATTACTTGCCCACTGGACCCATTACCTCTATTGAACAAGGGTAGCATAGCTTAAAGAGAGGGGTGATTGGCAGCCAAGCTCCCTCCAGTCCAACCAGGGCTGCAGCCTGCTGCAGCTCCTGCTAGCCTGCTTCCCACCTTCCCCACAGTGAGAAAACGCAAAGACAGACAGAGAGGCTGCAGGAAGCCCTGGTGTCAGAGCAGCAGCAGCAAAGTACATTATGGCCATGAAGAAAAGCAGGTGTGAGCTTTTTGTTGTTCAGCCAAGCATCTTCTCAACCTGAAGCTGTTTAACAGGACAGGTCTGGCCAGGCAGAGCTGCAGCTGGGACAAGGTGTCCTCAGGTAGGAAGGGATTAAGGATAATCTGTCCTTCTTGAGGCCTTGATCTAGCAAGGTGCTGATCACCAGGACCCCAGACTGGCTGAGCACAAAGTACAGGCTTAGGTACTTAGAGTTAGGCACATACAAAATTGCTCTCCAACTAAATCTTTCCTTGTTTTCCAAATCTGATTACATTCTTGTCACGGTGTTCAGTACTTTTGAAGGTTAAACACATTTTACACAAATATTCAGACTTCATGCAATTGCTAAATAATTAATCTTCATAAACACAAAATTTAGAAAAACTTGTTTAATACTGGCAATTGTAAATTAATTATTTCATATTAAAGTCTCACATTACTGCTGTCCTCTTTGTGTTGGTGTGAACTGATACAGAGACAACACCATACTTTACTTGTATTCTTACCAAGCCTGGTATGTGGCAGGAATATGAAAGTACCCACCAGTTTCCCAGGGAAGGTCCACAGAATTACAGCATTCTTAGAAGAAACAGAATAAAAGAAAACCTACTACATCACTAGAAAAATTTCTACAAAATTTATCCCAGTCAAAATAGCTCTCACACTCCATGAATTCAGAATGTTCAGGTGTGTTTCTCCTGGAGAAAGAGGGGAAATAAATTGTAATAATATAAATTCTTAATACAAAATGAATAAATAGAAGGAAAAGTTGGTTTGGGGTTTTTTTTTTCATTTTGTTCAGTTAGTTTGTCTAGGTTTTTTTTTTTAACTTATTTATTTTTAAATTATGTCCAGTCCATCAAGTATGCATTTTACTTAAACATAATACCAAAATCTACCAGAGCAGCCATGAAAGACAGTATTATGCAATTCAACACCCACACTTACGAAATATTTTGTGTGTGCAGGCTTCAAAAACTCTTTCAAGAAAAATAAGTATTCTTTCTTACTTGCATTCTATAGTTGTGAAAACTGATGAGAAATGGTTTATGTGTCCAAGGAGTTATTGCCAGTCATAGGAATGGAAGTTTTGGAGAACTCTGTTCCTTCAGCACATGGAGATTGCGGTTCCATTGCTATTGCAAACAGCTTCAACAGATTTGCTTCAGTTAGCAGTACTTAGGCTTTCCCAAAATCCCTCCAGAACCAGAATCTCTGGTTCACTTGTGTCTAGAACCCGCCAAGAAACTCTTGGTAGTTTTGTATGAAGATACTGCGTATCTTGATCTGCAGAGTCATGTCAAGGCATAATGGTGTCCTCACATCTCAGCCACTCCCCCTGCTACCTGTACCTTCCTCAGTCTGTGCTCCATCAAATAAGGACCTTACAGAGCCAGGTTTGAAGCCTTCCTAATCCCCATTACTGCTGACTTTGGTCCCAGCGTACCAAAGATCAATTTGGAAGCAGTGAAGTTGCACCCCTGGCCAGTATTTCTGTGAAGGGAAAGTACTCTCATACACATCTATTTGGCCCCTTCCCCAAAAGGAGTTCTGCTCAATGCTATCAAAATCTAAAATCAATGGTCTTGAGCTTCCAGAAATGGCGTCTGGAGTTGCCAGGCTTTCTTTTGTGGCAGCTGAGACCACAGGAAACAAATGCTCTTCAATTCCCATCTGAGCACATGTTCACGTAGCACACTTTTTGTACTGTTTTAATTCAGCCTCTAATCCTTCTTTTTAAAACATTTAATAGTAGTAGTAGTAGTAGTAGTAGTAATAATAATAATAATAGTAATAATAATAATAATAATAATAATAATAATAATAATAATAATAGTAGTAGTAGTAATAAATGGGTCGTGTTGTAGATCCTTCTCCTAGGGGCTTGCCTATAACCTAGAGCTACTTGTTGGTATAGAAACCAGCTAGAGGAAAGAAGAGTGGTGGTTGTTGCTCTTTGAATACTGGCATATATATATGACATGTTGGAACTGATGTTTTTATAATTCCTCACAGGAGAAAAGAAATCCAGATTAGATATTTTCTAGTTTAGAATTTTCTAGATTTTTTTAGGAAAATCTGTGAACAACGACAACTAGAAATCTGAAATGCACTTAGATATTTGCTCTCTATTTGTTTTCTTTTTATTGCATAAAGCAATCCAAGGAGGGAGATTTCTATTTAAGTGCTAAGTAGGCTGCCAATGGTGATTTGTACTTTAATCTTTTTAATTTTTGTTTTCGTCTCTATAAAAAAAATTATAAAGATTGGATGTAACATGAGCATGAAGCAGAGGATAAACTGGAATGAAATTCAGCCCCTGGGCTGGAGTCTAAAGCTGTAAAACAATCCTTCCCAGCCACCGTCTTGGCCCATAAATTGGGAATGAAGCCACTGAACTTTCTATTCCTTTTTAAGGGCAGTGAGAATCACTCACATGTAGCTGCCAAACCAGAGCATTTTTAAAAAAAAACTGGCTCAGCCTGAACTAAATTAAACAGGTTTTGTTTCTTCTTGAAGAAATGAGAAAAAAAAAGGAAAAAAGTGTTTGGGTCAATTGGGAACAGAACACTTCATTTAGAGGCACTGCATATAAAAGCAAATGAAGCAAAGAGACAGGTCCCAGAAGGAGAGAGATGGTTCACTCCTTTTATCCAAGAGCCCAGTAGTTAAAGCGCCATATAAGACGCAGGAGACCTGCGTTCCACACCACTTGTGAGAGTTTAATGCATAGCCTAACTCCCAGTCTATAGCTGCTTCTGCCATCTGTTAATCTCATTTTCTGAAATGAGGGATGTTTCATGGAACTGCACATGGGGGACACGGGGAAGAAGGGACTCAGTGAATCAGACCATCACACAACCACATAGACTGAAAAGGACCTCAAGAGCTCTCTGGGCCCACCTTCTACCCGGAGGAGGTCTATCCAAATCAGGTTGTGCAGGACTATGTCGTTTAATCTTGAACAACTCCAAGGACAGAGATCCCACAGACTCACTGGATAACCTCTTCTTGTGTTTGACCAACCTCATGTTTGATCATAAAACAATGTCTTACATCAAGAATTTCTGGATTTTCATGTTTTTCAAACCGTGTCAATTGCCTCTTGTCTTATCCCTGCACACATCTGGAAAGAGTTTGGCTTGGTCTTCTCTCTTTCTGGGTAGCTGTAGGCAGAAAACAGATCCCTTTAAAAACTTCTCTTCTCCAGGATTAGCAGGCCCAACTGCCCCAGCCTCTCCTCATATGGCATGGAGCTTGCCATGTGGACTGGAAAACCCCAAACTGGGCACAACATTACGTAAGTGCCAGATAGAGGGGAAGGGTGATTTCCTCCACCTTTGACTAGGTAAGGGCCAACATAGCCCAGGATGCCCCCAGCCTCCATAGCTACAAGGGCACATTTCTGGCCCATGATCAATTTATCCTCCAAGACCTCCCAGATCCTTTTCTCTAAAGCTGACATCCTGGGTGGTAATTACCAAAAGTCCATGTGTCAAAAAATGCTAGACAAACAGCTACTATATGCACAATAAGTCTATGGATATGGGGTAGTTCAAACTGGAAGTCAATCCCATAGTCTTACATAACCAGGCTGAACATGACCCAGCAATGTGCACTTGCAACCCAGAAAGCCGATTTTGTCCTGGGCTGCATCCAAAGCAGCATGGCCAGCAGGGCAAGGGAGGGGATTCTGCCCCTCTACTCTGCTCTGGTGAGACCCCAGCTGGAGTGCGGCATCCAGCTCTGGGGTTCCCAGCACAAGAAGGATATGGACCTGTTGAAGCAAACCCAGAGGAGGGCCATCAACATGATCAGTGGAATGGAGAACCTCTTCTACAAGGAAAGGCAGAGATAGTTAGGATTCTTCAGCCTGGCAAAGAGAAGGCTTTGGGGTGACCTAATTGTGGTCTGATGTTGCACTTGGACACGAAAGAACCACGCAGACACTTGTCAAGAGGGAAGCAGAAAGAGCCGGGGTCGGTGACCCTGAACTTTATTATATATGTTTTCAGAATCACCACCCCCCAATCACACTGGTCAAAGGAAAAATCCATCAACGTCTCCACCTAGGAGAAATGGAATGCAAACAATGAAGCACGGTTAGCAAAGCATGGCTATATTTACAGAAAGTGCATGAGAAACTCTTACAGAAAATGAAAAGACTGAGAAACTGCAAAACTCAGGGCAACAGTCTTCCAGTACCTGAAGGGAGCCTAAAAGATAGACAGAGAGGGACATTTTACAAGAGCATGAAGTGACACAACCAGGGGAGATGCATTCAAACAGAAAGAGAGTAGGTTTAGATTAGATATTAGAAAAAAAATCTTTACAGTGAGGGTGGTGAAGTGCTGAAAGAGGTAGCCCATAGAAGGTGTGGATGCCCCATCCCTGGAAGTGTTCAAGGCCAGGCTGGATGGAGCTCTGAGCAACTGAGTGTAGTGAAAGGTGTCCCTGCCTGTGGCGGGGGGATTTTTAGGTGATCTTTAAGGAGCCTTCCAACCTGAACCATTCTATGATTCTATGATTTTTTTTATGTTGAAAAGCTTGGAATTCTTAAGTGTCCTCTGGTATGTGTTACCGATTAATATCATAATAGAATTACATCAGTAAGAACTGTCTTGAGAAGAGCAGAAAAGGTTTTTGGCTTGCTGAGCAGGCAGTGGTAGGACGGGAGTGGTGGAACATTTGGGATTAGTTAAGATTAACCAAACATTAGTGCCTCAAAAATTAAAGAGAAGAATTCTATAATCTTTAAGAACATATCATGAACTGGTGTTACGAGGGAGAAACAAGCCAAGGAAACTGTGTGGCATCTAATGACATGCGTTCAGTGAGCTTCCCCCAAGGAGTGACTGACACCACTACAAATTGCTTCAACATTTCAGCTCAGTTACAAATGCAGCCATGCAAAGATGGCTGGAAACCTCTCTTTCACTCTCTCACTTACCCATACATGCACATACATGTGCATTCCCCACAGACACACACAGACATCTGATGTGTACTGAAAATTTCCATAATGTGCTTAAGGATATGAGGAATTATTTAAAAAGGCTAATTACTATCACTGCCTCTTTTATACTGTCCTACAGATTGCAGAGACTCCTTGAAAGCTCACTTACCCTTTCATACCTTTTGTTCTGATAAAACACAGAATTGTGGCTTTCAGACTTGCGCTATAGGTTTGTCCTCATTTAAAAACACTGTGCAAAATTCTTGCACGCTTTTGTCGGGGAGAAGGAAAAACAAATACTGCAGCAGTATCCCTCTCTTATGAGACATATTTTTATAAAGATCATATGAATGTAACAGATATTTTGGGTGATCATAGCCTAGAAATCTTCCCTTTAAGCAGAATATGGATCAAATAAAGAAACACAGCACATCATATGGGCATTGAAGAAATTTTTTTTTTCAAACAGAATTTGTTAAAATCCTTTTACATTCGGAACAAAAGCCAAAGCATTAGAACAATGGAATTCTGAAAGACAACACCTTCAATTTCCTCAAATGTGAGAATTTTCACTTCAGTTGGATTTATGAATAATGTGCATACAGGCAATTTATGTGTATGTGTATGGGTGTTATATGGTAAATATATGTAAATATATATTTATGCATATATATCATAATCTCACACTTAAATTATATTATTCCACTTTACACAAATACCTCAAGAAACAGGATCCAAAGCATGGGGTTTGGGTATTCATAAAATTCAGAGAGCACTAAAAATATATCTGCCTTGTGTGGACTCTCAGCAGCATCATTAACATCAACAAACCTACACCTCAGATAGATTATCACTGCAAAGTTACAGTTTGGGAGGAAGATGTGTGTGCGGATACCATTTCACAAACTAGTTTGTGTGGACACAGACTTCCCCTTTAAGCCTGTGAACAGCAGATGATTTACATTGAGTTCAAGGGGATACTCTGCTGGGCCTGGCTTTCACGTGGAGGACCTGATGAGGTCATGAGGCCTTGCCTTTGGCTGTGATTAGGGGCTCACCTCTGAGCCAGGCGTTTGCCTGATGAAGCCTCCATACTAGCATGGGTATCAGCTGTAACTGGCTTTGTGCAGAAGGCTGACAAATACAGTATCTGGTGCTGTACCTTTGCTGGTCTCCAAGGTTTGTCTCTATTCACCTCATCTACCCAGAGAGCAGATTTTTTGGCAGACCACTGCCTGCGAGCAGCCAGTCAGTTTTGTCTCTGGGCACGTTAAGTGACATAGAACATTTTAATTGCCCCTTAGGACGTGCCTGACCATACAGGGTCCAAAATGCTCCTGGTGGCAGGAAATGGTAGCACTGCAGGTAGCATTTGTAGGCTTCGTTGCCAATGTCATCGTAACTTTTTGTGAAGTCCCCCAAAATGCTTTATAGGCTTAATCGTAATATAACCAGTCACGACTCCTATCTGACAGAGACAATGAGTTCACGGTTTCAAAAGCAGAGGTTTCCATTCAAAACTAGCATGTTTTCTTTCCTGTCCCTTAAATAAACTTTTATTAGAGTTTTCATTTTTGCTGCCAGATTGCTTAGGTCATAGAATCATAGAATTATAAAGTCATAGAATCATAGAATAGCATGGGTTGGAAGGGACCTTAAAGATCTTCTAGTTCCAACTCCCCTGCCACGGGCAGGGACACCTTTCACTAGACCAAGCCTCTGAGCACCATCAAATGCGGCCAGGTGGGGTCTCACCAGAGTAGAGGGGCAGAATCCCTTCCCTTGCCCTCTTGGCCATGCTGCTTTTGATGCAGCCCAGGACACAACTGGCTTTCTGGGATGCAAACGCACATTGCTGGATCATATCCAGTCTCTCATCCACCAGCAACCCCAAGCCCTTCTTAGCAGGGCTGCTCTTAATCTGTCCATTCCCCAGCCTGTGTTGATACCGGAGGTTGCCCTGACCCAGGTGCCATGCCTTGTACTTGGCCTTGTTAATCCTCATGAGATTCCCATGGACCCACTTCTTGAGCTTGTTCAGGTCCATCTGGATGAGATCCCATCCTTCAGGTGTGGTAACAGCACCACTCAGCTCGGGGTCATCTACAAATTTGCTGAGGGTGCCCTTGATACTCTCTTCTATGAAATTGATGAAGATGTTAAATAACACTGGTTCCAGTATGGGCTCCCAAGGGGCACCGCTTGCCACTGACGTCCACTGAGACTCAGAGATGTTGACCACTGCCCTCTGGATGTGACCATTCAACCACTTTCTTACTCATCAAACAGTCTACTCATCAAATCCATCTCTCTCCAACCTAGAAAGAAATTTCTTGCCAAGACAAATTCATTAATATCACAAGTATCTTTAAAGATGCTTAAGCCTCTCTGATTCTGCTGAGATGCATCTTAAGGAACTCCAACTCTAGGTTGTAGTAAGTAAGAAAGGTGGCTGGAAACACCTCAAAAATTAACCTGATAATGTGTTTCTCGATGTCTTTGAGATGTGTCCCTAACAGATATAAGTAATCTAAAGAACTAAGATGTTTTCTCAACAACTTCAGAAACCCACAGTTGGAAGGCAGCATTGCCATTTAGCAAATGCTCCTTAATAGAAGTTTTAGTATTCCTGTATTGCCAAAGGGTGAAAAGAAGTGCCAGATGGAAAGCAACATGACAAATGAAGGCAAGGACATTGCAGTACACACTGCAAATACAGAGAGGTGACCTGCAGGCTTCAAGAATCCTGTCTCCAGAGTTAAAGTAAGAGACTTCAAAACACAAGGTTGTAAATGACTGATGGCATTCAGTATGCTCCTTTGATGCTGCTTGCAACCCTATGCACTGGACGACCAGTCTGGCCTAATTTCAAAGTCTCTGCCAATGCTAAATAACAAACATTAAAAATCTGTACAAAAGCATTGGAGTCACAGGTGCTACAAAGGGCAAAAGAAAAAAAAAAGGCAACAAACCAACAACCAAAAAATCATGAGGAAAATAAAGAGCATTGCCAATAGCCTAGATGATAAATCCTGGAGACCTAAAGAAAGTAAAGAGTTAAAAGTTATTTAGAAAGGGAAAAATAAAGGGTCATTATTCAGAACTTGTATAAGCAACAGTGTACATATAAATATATATATATGTATATGTATTAAAAGTTACCTAGGAAAGTATGTATGTAGATCGCTAGATGTAGAAATAGATAAATAGGAAGATGATAGATAGATAGATAGATAGATAGATAGATAGATAGATAGATAGATCGATAGATAGATAGATGGATAGATAGATGCAGGAAGAACTTCCAAAAGATGCCTACTGACCTGAACCTGAGCAGAAAAGTATGATTAACTGAAGGATATGAAATACCTTGAAATGCTTTTGTCCTAAATAACTCATAGTTTGTTTTATTACCTAGTTTAGGAGAGCAGGCACAAGACTGGCACAGTCATATCGGGAGAATGAGCATTTGGCAAACCATGGGCTAGTCCAAAAGAACAAGGGCCAGCAGGTCCGTGAGATAAGAGTTGCATGCCTGATCACAAAGAGTGAGTCAAGTCCAAGCAGATTTGTAGCTTGGAGTTTCTAAGCAAAATAAAATACCATATTGATTGGAAAGACACTTAGTATAGAGGAAAGAATATTCCAGAGTCAACCCCTTGGCTTGAACACAGCAACAGCTTCTGCAGACTTAGCTTTGTGCACTGTGAGAAGTTCCAGAGACTCCAAAGGGAGTCAGTATGCCAGGTAAAGCACGTGTGCAACTTTTACAGGACTTAAAAACGTCACTAAAACTGCCTTAACTATCAAATAGCATATGTAGTCCTGACTGAGTTTGGCAAAATGTGTAGATGTTCATATTGAAGGAAATTACACCATTTATAGTAAGATGCTTTTATGTAAATGCCTACCCTAAAGAAGGTAGATTTATAAATTTTTGCCAACCCCATATCTTCTTGGAACTGCTCTAGCTATGCATGGATATCATACCATCACACTTCAGGGTCAGATACCTGAGCAACAATGTGTCTGGTATTTGTTTGGATCAGTAATTTACCCCAAGAATTTGGGCTCTAGAAAATCTATTGAGAAAATTGGAATGCTAATTACAACTTTGGAAAAATATCACTTAGGTCTCTTGAAGGAATATATTGTCATTCATGAGCTCATTTTTTTGTTCACATTTTGGTAAAGGAAGACAAAATAATTGTCATGAAAAGTTCTGAGGCATTAGATAAAGGTCAGATGCCAAATTACATCAAATTATACATAAAGGTATTTCCTGTGATTTAATGTATCTGTAAGATATGCATATTTTACTATTTCTACCATATTCTGTACCAACATGAAAAAAAAAGAAACTGAACAAAGAAAATGCAAGAAACTTATTACCATGAGTATCTTTTTTTACCATGTTCATTCCAATTCAATCCTCTTTAGCAAACTATAGGGACAATTGCCTAATTACAGGTAATTAAAGGTTTTTCTCTATCAGAAGAGGTGACATGTGATATATGATTTTTAATTATGAATAAATCTTGGTCTATTCATACCTGTAGTCTCCTAATTAACTTCTAAAATATTTATGAAGGGTTTAAGAAAATAGCCCTGAATTTAATTTTATGTTTCCTACCAGTGTTGTTAATAGAATAATGGATATTATATGGAGAACTATAAGCTACTTTAATTATCCAGTTATTTGGGTATAAAACAATCCATGACTACCAAGGAAAAGAAAAATGTCTTAGAGAGCAGAATCTCAGCTGGTATAACTCAGTATTTAAGTTTATAAGCTTATTTACTTGCAAACTTCACCATAAGTGGTTTTCATGTCTGAATAATATTCTTACAGTAACTGTTATAGCAAACTGGAACAGGACTCATCTTTGGGTTAGACTTTTCGTTATCATCCAGAGATTAGCAAAAATATCTAATAAATCATAAGTGTACCTAACAATCTATTATTCTTATGTCCATAGATACAATCCTGTCCATAGGTACATGCTGCTGGAATGCCTATAAATATGTGCACATATGCTAGCAAATAACACACATAGGTTCGAAATTGTTAATCAAATGTCAATATATTGCAGCGGGTCAAATTACCAGCAAATGTTTTACTAATTAACAGTAGAATATTATGCAATAAAAAAGAAAGGACTTATTTCCCGATCTACAGCATGCCCACACTTTACACATATTTTTCAAATAGGAAAATGTAAGAACGGGTGTGATGGCAGCACACATTCACTATTTGTGCAGACACACCATTTTCAGCAAGCTAAGTAAAAACATCCAGCAGCAGCAATGTGTGGGAAACTATTTTACATACAAGAACTCATTTTCATATGGGATCATTTTTACGGTAATTTTTTTGGAGACTAGGGGGAAAAAAGGTCTGGATAAAGTTGATTTTAGCCTAGGTTACTGTGGGGGAAAATACATGCACAGACACCCAAATACTACTGAATAACATTGTTTGGTTTTGATCGACCAAATATGCGTGCTTGAAAAAAACATGCCATAAATATTATCTGGTGGGGAAAAAAATGATCACACAGGATACAATTGCAGGTTTTTATTTTGTTCATAAAAACACTTTTCTGAAACTGCAGAATTTTTAGTCTGACAGTGTGTACTTGCACATATAAAGCAAATGAAAGTCTGAAAGATGAATTCTCCCATTCACAAACAATCTAAAGGGGAAGTATGGAAAAAAGATTATACAGTTTAATGTATTTGTATATAGCATTATAAGGGCTATGTAAGACTGTATGCTGGTTTTATAGAAATATAGCATGCCAGAAAATGCTATTATATTCTCACATGAATCCACCATCATAATAAAAAATGACTTCTTTGATTTCAGGGAAATACACCTTCTACTGATTATGGAACATAAATCCACTTTACACTTTTGAAATGCATCCAAAAGAGCTGAATCACAGCAATTTTCAGTGGAAATACCAATAAACAACATGGTTTTACATGCATATGTAAAAATTAAATACTTATTTAAGGCTAAAATGTGACTAAACCATTTTAAATGGCTTCTCCATTTCACAAACCGCAAGCACCTACACAAAATTAGTCAGCATCTAATGACTTTAAAAAACACCGAAACAATAACCATAAAACTTTAACCTCATCCTTAACCTCATCCTGCCATACACTTAGTCTTGCTGTAGTTTTACACGTATTTATTATCAGTAATTTTATTGATACTACTCTATCGTTTCTCCCCTGTGCCCTGACCTTGCTTTATGACACTGTGTCTACTGTTGGATCTCATTCTAAACACAATTCAATAAAATTGTATCAAATAATGAAAAATGCAACTCTACACTTGTATAAACGGTGCACTGATATTCTCCATGCACATCTCCCACCTCTTGCACTGTGGTTTAGGTGGAAATAACTGAAAGATCAGTTTGCAAGCTTGGCTTTACACTGTGTGGTTATTTCCATTGAACCTCTGGAAATTATTTGCAGCAGGTAACATCAAGAATTTGACTAGCAAATGTCTACAAGTCTGGGATCTGAGTTGATTAACTAATGAAGGGGGCATGAAGAAATGGTGGGAGAGGGCAGAGGGAAGATGGGGAACCATCTCCTTTCCACCTTCACAAAGAACGTGTGCTGAAGCTCAGGTATGGAAGACAAATGAACAGTGAGCTTCTCTACGGTGTTGTAATACATAGTGACACAAAGCTGCTGGCTCCAGCAGGGTCTGCACAAGCATGAGGGATCTGAACGTTTTAAAAGACATCCGTGTAGAGTCAGGACCAAATGCCAAACCATGCAAACCCCTTTCTCAGACTCCCAGTGTTGCTTTCTGGAGGTTGAGATGAGCAATCACTAATGACATGTACAACGGTTCCTGGGAGTGGGCTCTGCTTGCAAATCACCAAGGCAAGGGATTACAGCAAACATCTGATAGAGTACTTAGGTGATTTAGGAAAACGTAGTGGGAAGTTCCAAGCACACTTGGCAATGCCATTTAAGGATACCACTAAACACAGAATAGAGCTCAATTAAAGACAAATGAGAACATGGCACCAGCTCAGGGTCGTTTATTGTATGATAATGATGTTGCAACATACAAAGAAGCTTTGTGCTGCATGTGTGAGTAAACGCAACTCGAAGCCAAGGTAGCATTTTACATGTAGATTATTAATATGCATACTAGTATTAAGTTAATATAAAGTTTCATGTATAAAAAGGAGTTTCCACATACATACATATGTACGTCTGTATGTGTATATATAAATATATGTGTCTCCATATGTGTGTACAGATACATAACAGTGAACAAAAAGATTTTCTGCAGAGATACGAATTTTCAAACCAGAATGTGGCATTTGTCGGGGTGTGCATATATAATCTTTAGTTGCTAGTAGCTGTAGTTAAATTAGAAGCATTTCTAAGGCTGTTACATTTTTTAGGGACCATTAGTCCTTCTGGAGCTCAATGCTATGTGAATAACGAATGCATCAGTTATACTGCAATGGATAAACCAAACCGCAAACATAAACTTTTAAAGCCTTGCTGTTTCTCTCTAAAGCAACTTTAATCTGTGCTTTGCCAGTCCGTTTGCTTATTCCTGGCTGTTGAGTAATGTGTCGAGTTTGTTTCAAGGGTTTACACTTGCAAGCTAAAAATCAATTATATGAAAAACAATAAAAAAGATTCTTATTGCATGCCATAAAAAAAAAAAAAAGAAAAAAAAAAGATACAAAAGGTTAAGCAGAGCAGCCGGCATCTGCACACTAATGACATGATTGTTATGATAGGTGTTTGCTTTACCCTGGAGTGGTAACATTATAATTCATCCACTGCTGAATGAGTGGGGACAATTAATGCAGTCAATGTGTCCCACGTGTTCCCTGCAGCATTAACAAGGCAGCTCCAGGCCCCTCGGCATACACGGGGCTGAAAATTGAGCCGGCTCTCCCGTTGAATGTGATCCTGATTACCTCCGCGGGGGCCACCTGCTGCTCGGTGCCCGCCGGTTCTGTGCGCCGGCCGGCGCTGCCCGCGGGGCCCCCGG
>VWZT01012496.1:433039-599373 GCA_013397055.1 Pachycephala philippinensis
TTTTTTTTTTTTTTTTTTTGTTTGTTTGTTTGTTTGTACTTTTTTTGGCAGTCGTGGGAAAATACATTTTGCAGGAGTATTGGCAATGGAAGAAATGAGTTTCTCAGATGCAGGTGTACTGTCAGGAAAACAAAGTCTGTGAAGGGCTTCTATGGAATCCTGTTAGCAGCACATGGCATGACAAGCATTTTTGTGCACTCTGGTGCAGCCATGCACCATTTTTCAGAGTGTCCCATGGTGGTACAAGCTGTACTGCCTCTGCTCCTGCTCTGTGTGAGGAGTTACCTTCAGCCCAGAGATGGAAGTCATCCACAGACTCAGATTTTGCAGAGCTGGAGGCCAAAGAGTTTGGTGACAAAGTGGGAAGCAAGTAAAAGCCGGCATGTGGTTGCAGAACAGGAGGTATTTGAATCAGAACAGAAGAGAAGTTTTAAAGAATTTTGGGGGAGAAATCAGAGGAACTTAACGTACCAAATGGTGCAGCCCTATCACCCAATAACACACCTACACCATCCCTACTCATGTTGATTTAGGCCATGTCCTCGACATTCCTCAAAGCCTAGAAGCAGTCTTTCACCCCGTTGTTACATGTTTTTGCATAGACCTCCTTGAAGTAATTTTTCAAAGTCCTCATTTTGGGTCGTTGCCTAATGACATGGGTTGTGTATTCCTGTTATTCATTCGTATATGTCTGTTTCATACAATTCCCAATCCTTTCTTCTTAATCTAACCTCTATTTTTAATGACCAAGTACAATAGTCATGCTAACTTCTTTCACAACCAAAATAAGTTAACAAAAATAAGCTAAGAGAGATGTGGATTATTTTTACCACATTTTTTTCCTAACTAAACTAGTGTCACTGGCTTCTTTCTGACATATCCCATCATTTATATGTCTCTAGTTCTTGTTGATTTTCTACATCTAAGAAAAAGTGAAACAGAGGGAAAAAAACAATAAAGCAGTGTAAAGGCACAAAAATATAATTTGAATCCATAGTGCATGGCAAGTTCATGCTAGAATCAAAATTATCAGTTACGTTTGCAGTTTCCTCAAAGCAGCTCCCAACCCACTGCTGCATTTACATTTGATCAGTTTTTAAGTGTACAAACTATTAAAAAAGAGAGTTCCTCACAAAAACTAATGATGCAGATCACAGTTTTTTTCATTAATTTTTTCACAGCTTGATACTGACAGTTTTAGCTGGGCTGCTTTTTGTTTTGACTTGAAAACTTGCCTTTAATTTTGCCTATTTCTTGGACTAGAAATGTTGATGTTGAGGCCTTTTTCAGATAAACAGGTTTAATTCTGGGAGTTGATGATCATCCTGTCCCTATTGATACAAAGCACTCTGAGACAGCTCTCTCTTTAGGGCATGCACATTCACCTCAGTGTGAAAAGTTTTCCTTTGAACATGTATCTACTTAAACAGCAATTCTAATACAATGTTTCATAAGAAATGCATGTACATATATCTGTACACACACACATATGTATTTTTTTGTCTCTAACTGGACTACCTTCAGAATTTCACTCCCATTGATCCAGGGGTCAATGGGTAAAAGAATAACATCTATCTATTTCTCTTTCTCTTCTCTACTTTGAATATATCATAGGCTTGAAAATATACAATGTCAAATAATTGATGATGAATTTGGAACTGAAAAACAAAGTGATTTGCATGGGGATTCTAAAGTAAACTGAGGTTAAAACTCGAAAGTGGTCCAAAAAGTAAAACTGATCAATCTGCTACTAAATACTAAGGGTTTCCTCTGCAGTGTATGTTAATTGGTATTCATTAATTTGTATTCACAACTCTACAGGGTGTACACTTTATTTTTAGAGAAATTGAGGCAGTCAAAGGAGAGAAGTTCAGAAGATTTAACCCTGGAAAAAAAAAAAAAAAAAGAAGAAAGCAATACTCAAACATAGATTCTAGTTCAAGAGTTCCTGGCATGACCACAGTAGTATCTAGGTCAGTGCAAATGAAATGGGGCAGTCCTGTTGTAACACAAAAGCAGCAGGAGAACTACTACCTGCACGGACTGCTGGCTCCATAGGAGAAATATACCTCTTTCCACTGCCAGCTGAAAGAGTATGAAATCAGGATGGAACTAATGTGTCTGGCTCTCTTTTTAGTCTAGTTTTTGCCTGCCTCCTACACAAATCCCGTATTATCTCCTTTTTCTAATTGCAAAAGGAAGGACAGCTACACTTGCTGTTATGGTTAAGATTTTTGCATCATGTTTTGTTGGCACCAACACCTACTTGTTCAGTGGCCTGAAGTAAGGTGAGCCTGGGTGGGATTTTCAAGAACATGAGGTCTATATTTTATAAGGTTCTTTAAAAATCTGGAGATATAAACAAGCATACAGTTCATTGAATGACATGTCTTGCCAGTTCAGGTAGTTATCAAGATCCTCCAAGGCAACTAATTTTCATGTTTTAGGAACTAAGTGCTAGAAATGGTTAAACACTTTAGGTGAAATGGTTTTCCATTTGCAAAGGCATTTTTTCTCAGATTCAAAGCATTTCACAGAGATGTGGCAAAGTGTATGACATTTCCTACAACTGAAAGTCAAACTAATTTGGATTGAACTTATCTCATTAAAGTAGACATTATTTCATACAAATGAAAGGAAAAGTATAACTTTACTGTTTTCTTATATTTCATTTTGAAAATTTGTTACATATTCAATAATACAAAAAGCTAGACAACAAACATAATTATGTTACAATATCAACAACCATCCTGAAAATTGAATATTTTGGTGCTTCCAAACTGAAATTTTAGTTCTAGGAGAAATTTTGAATCTGTGTTTTGATTTGATATAAAAAATAAACTTCAGAGTTTCCGAAGCAAAGGGAGTTTTTATTTTTTTAAAACAGTTCTAATAAGTTCTCTGAAAATCTGGCACTTAGAGCTGGCTTAACTCTGTTGGATTTCATGCTCTTTGTAATATTCTTAGTGACTTCAAAGGAATCAATTAGCTTAATGCTAAGGATTTTTAAAAATCTCATTCTCTTTCTGTTCACAATCTCTATAATGGGGAAGTGATTAGAATATCTATACTACAGAGGTATTCTGAAGTTTTAATTAAGTTCTAGAAATTAATTCAGGATCCTGAGATGGGAGAAATGGAAAGAAATAACATCCTCATGTGCTCTGGAGCCTCTGGCTGCAGACTGTGAAGCTGTAGCCACTTTTACCACTTGAAAATATGGATCTTTTAACTCCCAACAGTATGATCAGGAGCTAAATGTCTCTCTCTCTAAGTTGTGAAATGAGGAAAATCTTTGTGTGTTTAGAAAACTCTTTGCTCATGTTTTGTAATGAGATGTCCAGTAGTCTCAGTCTTCAGTCTTTAATATTATTATTCCTCGCAAGGATTCTTTTTGTCAGCCACTTGTAGATGTTCCTCTGACTGCTCAGTCTTCTTTCCATCTCATCAGAATTCCTCATTTCAATAACAACACAGGCATTTTTATGATAGTTCTTTTTTCATCATTTCTTGGTGCCTTAAGAAATACTGTTTCTGTCTGAGCATGGTCAAGACTGACATCCGTATAAGTCTGGGTATTGGTGTGCATTCTGATACACTTATCTTTAGAAGAATAATTATTTAAATGTTTCTGTTTCCCTCTATGAAATGGTAGCCTCTTTAAAATCTCTTGAGTGCAAAAGCCCTGTGTGATTGGAGATTGTGGGAGAATAGCTACTCCTCATTTGCTGATCCTTCTGAGAAACACTAGAGTTGGCACACATCCTCCTGCTTTTGTGAGGACATGACCTCCATATAATCCCCACGAGGCAAAGGCAGATCAAAACTGCTGCATCTCTCTCTCTTGGAAGGTTCCCTCAGAACTGGGCATTTGGGAAACCCCACAGTGAGAGGGGAGTTCTCTGAACTGCTGCGGAGGTGAGGGAGAGTGATGATCCATAGACAAGGCACTCAGTCAGCAAGTTTTCAGTCGGAGTCAACATGTGACAGTTGTCACCCTGCTCCACAAGTAAATTGAATGAGGTGGGCTGTATCTACAAACTGAAGGCACGTAACCACGTGATGCACAGAGAAACACCTGCACAGCCGTCCGAGACATATCTGGAAAGTTTCTAGACAACCTGGTCCACTGCATGTAATACACAAGGCCAGACAACTCATATTTTCCTTTCCAGTGGATTTTGATACTCACTCTGCTTCCACCCTGAGCCTGACACTGAAACTATCCTTTCTGATTGAAAGTATTTCTGTAACTACCCTAACCTCGGAGCTCAGCTGTGGGTTTTTTGCCTTTGGGCACATTTCTTTGCTTACCTATCACAAGTAGTATCTCAGAAACCACTGCCCCTTACAGCATCCCTTGTCCGCACTTCACAAAATACCTCTAATCATAACCTTTTACTGCCAGATGGGGCCAGTGGGACTTAGCAGTGGGAGCATGGCCAGCACCCAGGGGCAGGATGTGATGGGCAAGGCTGACATGTAGCTGCAGCAGTGCCACAAAGCAGAGGAGTGTGGGCCACCTCATCAGGTGTTAATGGGCTATGAAGGGGTCGTAACTTCTGGTTAAAACCATCCCTTGCTTCTTTGGTTAATCTGCATCTCTAGTATTTTTCTGATCAAGCAGTTTAGAAAACCAGTCTGCTTTAAATGGATTGCATTGGTCTGGGTGGGAAGTGCAAGGCATAGTATCACAAAAATACAGTGAAGCTTTGAACTTTAAAATAAATGTTGGCCACATAGATTGTCCAAAGCCTAGCAGTTTTCTATCCATAAAATACACTGTGAGAATCAAAGGAGAAAAAAAGTAGCAATTGGTTTAGTTGTATTCTGAATAAATGGCATCTAAAATATTTCAAACTTAGAAGTGGAAAATTAGACAAATGTCATCCAGAGGACTATTTTCGTTTTGTTCTTCCAGAGTATTTAGCCCCTGTGAAAACAAAACTGTATTGTTAAAAACAGAAGAATGGGTACCATGTTAGAAATGCAACAACAACTGTAAAATCTCAAGTTTCTTGTGCTTCTGAGTAAAAAAAGCTTAATGTGACTGGCATTCCCATATCATTGTTTTCATTTGCCCTAAACTGCTGTATCACAATTTCACACACAAAGTGGCTGCATTTTGGAAACAGATAAAATAGTCCCTACTCATAAGGCTTCTGCAGTGTTGGTTGGTTTATAGCCATAAACTGTTGTGGTTTATGATTCACCCAGTTGAAAGTATGCAACAAATATCAGATGGCTCATGAGTTTTTCTCACAAAATGAGACCTTTTCATGATTCAGGAACTCTGCCTATGCAATGTAAATAGATGCTAAGATGAAGCAACAAGTTTCTTTGAGCTCCATTTCATTGCTGTGATATCAGACATGACTTCAGCACTGCAGAGTCTTTACTCTGCAGGAACCTCTCTTTCTTTTTTGCATGACACTTAGTTACTGTCTCCAGAATGGGAAAGAAAAAATTTTCAGCCTAAACAATTTAACCGAAAGCAAGTATTCAGAGTGTAAAGAGTGGATCTCCTGTTTGTGCAATGTAACTGGGAAAACTTTAAAGTTCGTCCTGTCTGTTCCCTCCCTTCTTTCTTTCCCCAACAATCTCCCACCAAACATTTATGGTTATTCAGTTGACAGCCAATAAATAGCGAAGTGTTTGGGGGAAATCTGTAGTTTTTTTGGAAAGAAACCTATAAAAGAAAGAGACGCAGGGAGAAAGAGGAGGAGAGAGAGCGTAATCTGTACACCATCTGTTGCCTAGTGCAATTCATGCTGACACAGGGCTTTTTGACATTTTATACCTCGAATGCAAGCACATAGATCATTTCTACCTTGTACTTTTCCCGTCTCATTATCGGAATTTATTCCCTCGCTTTGTTGTTGGTGGAGTCCCTATTCTAATTGTTTCTTACATGTGCTGTAAATCTGTCCTCCAATCAGTAAAGCCCTGGAACATGAAACTGAGACCTAGCAATTTCCTTTGCTTACCAGTGCATCTGCTGGAGCGTAGTGTTGAAATAAAATGAAACATGTTTGCACTCTTTTTCTATCATACTGTAATGCGCCTTTCATTTCGCTCAAGGAATTTTTAATATTCAAGCCATACCCTGAGCATGAAGTCATTTCCCTTCGATATAATTGTAATGGTAATACGCATGGCCTAACTGGCAGTGGCACAGCTGGCTGCTTGCCACAGCTGAGCCTCTGACTCAAAGACTTTAATTCTGTCATGCCTCATCTGGTTTTATGTACTCTTTTGTAGTTAGTTCACAAATTTATTCTAGGGTATCCATTGAGATGGGCAGGCCATTGACTTTTCTCTAAAGATAGCACACTAAACTAATGAAGGGCACCAAAAATGTGCATTGATAACCTGTGTGCATACTGAATAGAAATCAGATTATAAGTCAACGTGCCTGTGTGGTCAGGACTTATTGACAGATGCTTAGACCCTGATTGTGAAAAGATTTAGTGGCAGTGAATAAGGGTAAGCATAGGCAAAAGTCTTGCCTCATCGTGGCCTGCAGGATCTTCTGTCACAAGTAGCAAGTGGCACAGGGTCTGCACCAGCTGCATTAGCAGGTTGTTACCCCACAGGACCATTTAATTAATTAATAGCTGTGTTTTGTTTTGCAGGTTTTAATTAACTGAGTGTTTCTGCAAAATTGTGGTGTGGCTTCAGTCCCAAGGAACTTTTAAAGTATCTCTTGAGGTTTGTATTTACTTACAAGGTTAGAAAAAAGCTCTTCAGCCTAAACTACCATGTCCTGATGCTTTATACACCTACCATACCTCTTTCCCTGCATCTATCACTGGGCCCAAAATGCATGCCCCCAAAGCAAGGTTCTCTGTTTATCTTTCTGATTTCATCCATTTCTGCTTTCACTAAAACCTTCCATCTTTATTCCTCTAACTCCCCTAAAAAAGTGATTGTTTCAAGAAGCCAGAATGTCTGACCCCTGCTTCCAATTACCCACTGGAAATATACTTCAAATGATGGTTACCATCTTCATCCATCCTCACCTTTCTGAGTCTGCTGTTTGTCTCCTCTCTATTTGTCCATAATAACTTAGAAGGTTTGCTTTTGTCTATAAAGCTCAATGCACATCTACTGAGTTACAAGAGCAATAAAGTGTTGTTTACCAGGTTTATGGATCACTCACTTTCAGTCTATCGTTCAAATGTGAGCCCCCTCTGAAAGTTAAAAGCTGTTGGTGTGAATTGATCAGGACTTCATTTTATGCTAGCTGAAATCAATGACCAAGCCTGTTTCTTACTGTGGAAGAAAGGTCTTACTAGCTGCACACACTGAAGATTTTCTTCATTTGATGGTCAAGACATAATGCTGAAAAAATGTTATTTGAACCAAAAAAATTTCATTCAAACTGAGATGAAAATTCTTTTTTAGTCGTGCATATCTATTCTAAAACAATGAAGTGAAATTCAAAAGAAAATGCTGATTCAAAATGGAAAAAATATGAATTTAGAGAAATTAGAAAGAGTTTGGCCTTCTTTTAAAACCACTTTTTTCTTTTTTCCCTTACCTTTTGGGAAAAAAAAAAAATTGTACCAGATCTTTTTATAGAATTGAGGAAGTAAAGAAAATACAGTAAAGCAAATGAGTTCTGTCAACCTCATATTTACTACCACTCTCAAATAGTGACCCAGCCAATCTGCTGTATAGATCACCTCGGATCTGTATTTTGGGATGCACGAGTAAATAAGCAGATATAAGGGAATATTGGCACCTTGGCAAGTGTTGCCTGGATAAGAAGCCAAACATAGACATAGTCTACATGTAAACTAAAGATCACAGATATCATTGTTTTAGGAAAAGAGCATCTCAGCCCTGTCAAGAACATATTCTGCTGTTCTCTTTTGAAGACTGCTTTCGGAATAGCAACTACCACAAACAAACAAAAGGTTTTCCAATTTGAAATCTAGGATCTGAATGTGGCAGACCTAAGAAGAAGAGACTGAGGGGAGACTTCATCGCAGTCTACAACTTACTTGTGAGGGGAAGCAGAGGGGCAGGCACTGATCTCTCCTCTCTGGTGAGCAGTGACAGACCCAGGGAATGGCCTGAAACTGTGTCAGGGAAGGTTTAGGTGGGATACTAGAAAACAGTTCTTCACCCAGAGGGTGGTTGGGCACCGGAACAGGCTCCCCAGGGAAGTGGTCACAGCACCAGCCTGATAGAGCTCAAATCTGTGTGTGTTTGGGGACATGGTGTGATTCTTGGGGCTGTCCTGTGCAGGGCCTGGAGTTGGACCTGGTGATCCTTTCGGATCCCTTCCAACTCAGGATATACCATGATTCTGTGAAAACTCACAATTTAAGGGCTTAAATTCTCAAAAATTAATGCCAATTTTCATTTGAAGTATTCCTTGGTTTATGAATAAATCAGACAATTTATTCACATGCTCCAGCTATTAAGGATTTAACTATAAGCATTTAGTTTGCAAACTCTTGACTCTCCTCTCCACTGTGCCAATGTTTTCCCCTTACTTCATCTCAAAAGAATCTAGGTTTGGAGTGTGTGCCAAGCAACCACTTTCCTAATCTTTCTGATAATCCATGCAACTGACTGATATTATAATAAGGTACAGAAGTTAATTACATTTGGTGAAAGCACAAAAAAATTCATTTAATGCCACCCCCATCTCTGAAATACTATCCTGGCCCATGTTGTTCATACATACCCATGTCAAAGGTAGCCTAAGGAAAAAAACCACTTGTGCCTCCAGTACGTGCTTGTGTTTAGAATTTTCCAGCCTCTGTTACTCTGTTCACAATTTATTTTCTTCATATCAGCTTTAAATATGAAGTAGGTTCCCAATGTTTACTTAAATTTTTCAGTTTTTAAAAATAGTATTGCAAGCATATGATTCTCATAAAGCATTTTGTGCAGGGAGAAAAGTAAGCCTAGAGGCAAATCCTGTAACTCTCCAGACTGTAAAGACAGAATGATGACAAATTGTATAAATATGTGCAAATTGTCCAAATGATGTCATGTATTCAGGCTTGCAAAAGGCAGGAAGAATACTTGAGTCTAAGGGCAGCACAGACTCTGTCTTGGAATAAAATTGAGCAATTAGATTCAATTTGCTTAAATTTATCACCAAGAAAAATGTTTTGTTTAATCTTAATCTTTGTCTTATTTTTCAAGCATTTTAGAACCTACTGTATTACTACATCAGTGAAGGCCCCCAATAAATTCAGGAAAAGCCTGATAGCAGCATGCATTAAGCAGGCTGCCTGTTGGAAAGGATTGGTGAAGTAGGGCAGCATACTTGTGACCTACCACATGAAACTTCTCTATACAATTTAAATAGCAAATTGCAGAGGTGCAAGGTGGTGCAAGGCACCACAGCAAAGGTGGTGGTTTGTTTTTTCTTTTTTCTTGAAACAAGCAGCACTTTAGATTACTTGGGAAAATTCCATACTGAAACTTTCTGGGGCTAGACGACAGGAGTACATTCTCTGGGCTCCAACTGGTCTGTAAATGCTTATACTGAAGTATTTTTGGTTTACGTTACACAGGTCTTCATTTCTCTCTTCCTCTTTTTCTCCCCCTCTCCCTCTCCACCCCTCCCCTTTCAGTATCAAGGTCAACCTTCTCCAATTATTTGTCTGCAAACCATTTCTTTCTTCAAGTTTTTCCATTTGCATTACATAGGTCGGTGTCTCCTTGGGTCAAGCTGCTTTAACTTCCACTGCATTATTTTCTCACCTTCCAATGCTTTGCTTCCTCTCTGGTCTCACCCTCCACCCCCAGCCCTTCCAGGTTTGGAGAGAGCAAATTACTGTAGAAAGGGAAATAAAAATGGATTGTTTCTGCTTTCTTGACAAACTTCTTCTAGCCACAACCACCGGAACACAGGTCCAGTTGAATGTGCAGGTGTTTTTTAACTACGCATTGAGCTGCTCATTGTCCCCTCACAAAAGCATCTGCTTGTAGTGGGATCAATTCATTATCTGTTGTTCAGGTTGCATACTTTGGTGGTGGGTGTGAATGTCTGTGTAGACCCTCGCAAACCTATTGATGTCTGAACACTTCGGAGCACCTCAGTAATATTCATTTGACAGATTGTGAAACTGTAGTTTTTGACAGTAGACCTCTATTCCCAATATCAGCTGGACTTAAGTTCCTATCACGAAAAGAAACAAACTTATATTTACTTATTTTTATAGGTTTAAAAATGAATGTCCAAAGAGAGAAGGGTGACAAATTAAAAACCCAAAACATTAAAATACATCTGTTGTGGCTCTACCTGTGTGATACACTGGGTTTGGTATATTAACAGTAGTGCCTGCTGCATTTGAGAGGTCAAAGAGATTTGTTGTAAATATATAACACGCACTTGCCTCTATCTCAGGATCAGAGCGCCTGCACACTTTTGTGAGCCGTGACTCATACAAGGAGTCGATGTGAGTAAAGGGTTTGCTTTCTAGCCTGCCTGTTTAGGAAAGAAATTAAGAACAGATGGAACCTGTTACAAATGAATTTCTGAAGTACGAGCTTTAAAAATGGTTGTGTTTTTTTGACTTTTTGGGGTTTTTTTTTAAGAAAAAGAGAAGCTCTTACGATGTTAGTGGGATGATATGTGGTGCACAGCTAATTTGGCATCATGCAATCCGATCTAACATCAAGTTAACACTGGAGCTGCTGAATGAGCTATTCTCCAAACATGTTTCAGCTGCATACGTTAAAGCCCCTGTAACTGTTACTTTTAAGAGTGCATTAAAAAGGTTGTGAAAACTGCTCCTCGTAATGATTTCTACAACAGGATCTCTGCAAACTCACAGCTGGAGGCTATCAAACACACACCTCCCTAATAGACAACACTGTGTGTACAATTAACACATTAATTTATGGAGTAAACTGATCAGGGGAGACTAGAGCTTCAAAGACAAACCCTCACCATTAAGGAAGAAGTGAAGCTACATGGCAGGAGCTGCCTTGCTCACTGCAGCCCTTCCTGACACAAAATGCCTGTGCTGCTGAGCCCAGAGGTGCTCCCTGGCTCCTGCGGCCAGGTGCATGCCTCTGCCAGACCCCACTTCCCAAAGGAGATATGAGCAAGGTATGCTCCTCCCCATGCTATTCTTCAGTCCTCTCCTTGGCATTAAAGAAAACCTCGGGCCATAGACCAGACAGGCATGCTGCAACAAAATGCTCCACCTGACTGACTGGGGAGGAGGTGGATAGCACATAATCTCCTGTCTGCATGGTGTATCCAGCACAAAAATAGCAAACCAGACAAAGACACCATAAGTCAAACCACCATAATAATTTCACATTAGGAATACTTTGCGTGTGTCTGTCAGAGCACACCATAATTATTTCACATTAGGAATACTTTGCGTGTGTCTGTCAGAGCAGAGCGTGGTTTCCTTGCTGGGTTTATGCCCCCTCTTACATTGAAGAGGAAAGTTTGGTGCAGAATGAGGCACAAGGCATCCTGCTTTAAGCATGGACCCTCCAAAAGTTAGTCCCATTCATCATGCCAGGGCTCAGAATTGGCCAGGAAGGAAGCAGCATGACCTGGCTAACCATTGTCACTTCTCAGTGTTGGAGACACAGGTCTGAATTGAAGATGCAGAACTTGGAAATGCCTCTCAGAGCAGGATGTTTAGGCTTTTTCTGCAGAAGCCAGCCTCGACTTTCTTTTTAATATGTGAGGATGTAGGTTCCTTTTGTATTATAACCTGTTGATTAGAGCGTTCATGAGGAACTGGTTGACTCATGCTGAAGTCTCAACCAGAGGTGTCGCTGTACACCAGGGCAACATAGCTCCAGATGTTGCCTTACATCAGGCCGACACAGTTTGCAGTATAACATTGCAGCACCATCTGCAGTAATCACGCATGGGAAGAGCTACAGCGGCTCACCGACCTTATGGGCAAGAGCTACAGCGGCTCACCATCCCTCTTAGAGGCACGGTCACCCATAAAGCAGTCCAATCCCAGACTTGCTTGGGCAAGAGCTACAGCGGCTCACCGTCCTTCCCAGAGGCACGGTCGCCCAAGGCAGTCCAATCCTGGACTTACATGCGTAGGCTACTCACGGCTCTCCTGGGCACACCCCCGCCCAGGGATTACGCGCCGGCCGGCTTTTCCACTTCCCCCAAGTGGATTGCAGTCCATGAGGCTCATACTGCTGGAGGCTTTCAAGAGCTTCTAAGGCTCAGCCAGTTATCACCACGATACATACAAACATGGGGCACCAGATGTCGGAGTCCAAAAAGTCCAGCATGGCGTAGGGTAGCAGGCATCAACAACCAGAGGCAGGCAGTGGCAGAGGAGGGTGGCAGACAGAGGCAGGCATCAGCAGGCCCAAGCCGGCATCTGTAGGCATCAGCAAGCAGTGGCAAACCTCCACAGACACCAGCTCAGTATCTGCTGCTCTGTGATCCTGCAGCACAGCCCTTTATACCCATCATCCCTTGGGCTACTCATGTGCTTCTTGTTGTAGGAATCACCCCACCTGCATTCAATGCTGGCCTTCCTTCTTCCCAGGGACTCAGCCGCAAGCCATGAGGCCAAGGCTGCCTACAGCCTACTCTTGTAACCCCACAAGAGGCTTTCAGATTCATCCATAGAGCCAGGTGTGATCTACACATTTTGTCAAAGGGTGTTTTGCAGAGTACCACTCTACTTTGTCTTTTTCCTGCTCTCAGCTTTCCCAGCCCCACCTGATTTTCAGGACCTGCCTCCCTCTGATGCCCTCTCCAGGCATGTTCTGCACACCTGCAATTACCCCTGCTCATGGAGTCACAGAATCCTCTGGGTTCTCCTTCTGGATGTCTCCCATCAGGAGAGGCGTACTAAGATTTTCAAGCTCAGAATGAGTTGTTGCAGTTTTAGTTCTTTGTTTTAAAGTCCAATACCAGCTATCCTCTTTCTCTTTCCACTGTCCACAGCTCCTCAGAGGACAAAGCAATTGGATAACTCCTCCATCGCAGAAGGATCCTGTACTTCCCCACCACACACACTCCCTTCTCTAGAGGTAAATACAGTGAGCGTGGGCAGCATACACAGAGCACTAAGGGCTAACCAGATCAGCAGTGAGGAAAAAATATGACCTGCCTGAAGGAAGAGAAGCTCAGCTTTGAGTAACCAGAGAAGCAGTTCTTAGCATTACTGTCTCTGAAGAGAGCAATGACTGAATGGTCTGGCCAACATTTGTTTGTGTGGTTCATCATTAGATTAATTTCTGAGGTCAAAATAAGAGTGTTGCTGAGAGAGATTCAGATACTTGGAGGTTAGGGCTTTGCTTTCTTGTTTGCTTCCATCACCACAGCCACAATAGACACAGGCCAGGTGCAGCCTCCATGAACTTTCCTTCGGTGGGTTTGGGTTTTTTGAGTAAAGCCCGTAACTGCCAACTCTGACATTCCTGGCCATAGATTTTCATTTCTGTGAATCATTTACCTCCCCTTATACATTTTGCTGCTGACTTCCTGTGGATTCAAAAGGAATTTGGTCATTTGCTCACAGTCTCTGAATCTACTGAGTTTCCAAGCACTTGAAAATCCCAGACAAGTGGTCATCTGCTGTATAAACCTGCTTAATATCTCACATTCATGCTGAGTGCACTGAGCTTGCTGAGCATGCAGAGATATACTTCACAGTGACAACACAGGAAATCAGGTGCATCCTGGGTATACTTGGATTCTTTGTCTATAAAACTGTATAAATCCTGAGTAGTTTGATGGACCTAGGGCACAAGTTTACCTGTTTTCTGTTTTACACAGCACCTACAGATTCACAAGGATATCTATCCACCAAAGAGAAAATTATTTGTTTTTCTAGTCTCATTTAAGGATTTCAAATCTGAAATCAATTTCACCTTCTGTCCTACTTTGCTTCATGCTTAAAAGATCTTTTCCTGCAATGGCTAGCATATTCACCGCTCCCCTTTGCTAAATAACTTCATAGTGTGTCTATTAAATACTTCCCTTCATAATCCAACTTTCCACTGCTTTGACCAGTTTTCCTCTTTGTGCCCTAGAAATACACCTGCCAACACTAGACTTCTGGTCCAACATGCTCATTTTGCAAATCTTCTACTGCTGCTAAAATGACAGTCACAGGATACCCTGCAGGGTACCCTGCTCAGAGGATCAGTGAGGTCTTGCCTTTTCAAACAGCAGCAGGAGGATTCCAGCAGGGAGTGCCTGATTTTCAGGAGGGAAAGCCAGCCTGCAAGAGCAAGATGCTACTGGCCTCTCCAAGTGGCATGGAGAGAGGGAGCAGGAGGCTCTGCAGGAGCAGGCAGCCATTAGAACCAGACTCAGCCTATCTGCCAAGTCTACCACTTTTAACATTTGAAATGTTGGCAGGTATGAAGCCAGAGCATGGTTTCAAGAGCACTTGTAACACCTTGGACTTCTCTCACACCTCCGATGTTCACTGACAGCTCTCATTAAATTAATCCCTATAAAGCAGTGGGGATTTGAACAATTTTGCCACTCTCTCAGAAGGTGTTACACCTCTACTTCACCACCATTAAGAAGCCTGGCCACCCAGTCTCTTGTCCCAGAAAAGCCAAGTATTTGAAAAAAAATCCCGTCAACAGAATTCTAGGAAAAACAAGGTTGCCCAGGGAAGTCTAACCAACAGCTAACTCTCATGGACTCAGAATAAACAGAGACCTACAAGAAGCCATCATAAAATTAACATTTTAATGGAAACTGAGGGAGATGTTCTTATAAAATTCAAAACAGTTGCAGCCATGGGATATATCAATTTCTTTAGAAGGAAAGTTTCCCATGCAATGATTTAAAGCTTTGTAGTTCAGTTTTGCTTTTTAAGTTTCTCACAAATAATGTTTGTATGTGCTGTCCTTGGACTGTCCCCTTAGGCTATCAGTGAACATGTTGCCTTGGTTAAACCATTTCTAACTCTGGACTAAAATAAAAATCTATTTTTTATATGGCTTGAAAACCACCATTTTCAAGCTAAAAATTTTTAGACTCTGCCTGAACTCCAAAAATTACTTCATAAAAGTATTTTCTGCCAAGAGATCATGAGGTAAAATTAATGACATTAAATTATTTGCCTGTCTTCTCCTTTTGCCTCTGCAATGCCAAACTGTCCTTTCCTCTAATACACATCATCAGAAAAACAGCTAGAAATAAACCTGTGAAAGTCCTGCTGTGATAAACTGATGAGACACAAGGGATTCTGGAGACCATGACTTGTCTGCAGTGATGGCAGAAAGATCCTATATTCACCTTGCCAGCATCTTTTGCTGGAATAACTAACCCCTTTATTTTACACAGTAAGGCTCCGTCACATCTGAGAAGCCTTATTAGCCACCAGGAACTAATAAAAAATAGCCTGAAAGTGAAATATTCTCTGTCCAAGAACATGACCCCTTCAGACAAGTTGTCATGGAACATGGAACATGGACAACTCACCAAATAAACTTTTGTGCTGCTAACCCCTGGAAAGCCAGACATAATAGAGAACACATGCGATCACTCCTCGTGGATACCAAAGACAATTTTCATAACTAATCAAAGAGCAAATGTCTCCTTTTCAAGGATGCCTTTTACTGTAGATTATGTCCTATTTAAAGATTTAGAAGCTTTGCTTAGGGGCCTTTTTAGGTATTTTGTTTAGGTGTGGTGCTTAGCGTAGGACCTCACCTGCAGATATCTTTGCCTTTAGCTGTTATTTGATCTATACCCAGAATTTGGATTCACCAGCTAAAGAGGGAAAAATAACTTAACTTCACTGATTTCACAGTTTAAAACAGAACTTTTCCAGTTGTCAACTTCTCAAAAGTTTTCATTTCAAGGAATAACAAAAATCAAATCTTTCTTTCTCAGTAAAGGAGAAATATTGCCATTTAAGGATATTTTTAATTCTTAGGAAAATCTGAGGACCTCAGGTTTAAAAAAAAAGTAGATTTGATGAAATTAAACTGCTTAGACGTGGTTAAACTGTAACTGGATTATGGGGGTAAAATTCTAAATGTTTCATGCAGTCCAGGCAGAGGTAGTCAGCACACCTATGTTAACCATAAACACCCTTTGCTGTATTAAAAGTCAGGTTGGAGAATTTTCATTAGATTTGTGCATTTTACTTTTGACCCAATATGAAGCAAGAGCAAAAGACCTTCTCACCTGGGGCAAAACACATTAAAACAATCTCTGCCAAATCGCTGCAATTAGAGGCAGAATATAACCCACAATTCCAAAATTCAAAATCTATGGATTACATGGAATAGAAAGTAATATTAACAATTGCCAGTTATTAGCCTGAAGCTTCTTAAAGTGGGTATGATTCTAAATAAAAGTTGTTTGTTTCATTTTCATTTGAACCTGTAGATGCTGCATGGAGGAGTAATCACTGAAACATACAAAAATACATACTTAATCATGTTAACGTTGATTCTCATGTAGCTAGAAGAAAGAATGTAAAAAATTTGGTAATCTTGTATCTCTGGAAACCAAACAATGCTAAACCTTACTTCAGTGGTTTAAGAGCTAAAATGCATCTGAAATATAAAGGGGCAAAGGCATCTGTGTTGAAATAAGCATAGGCAAATCTAAGGAGATCAACAAACATTTATGTGGATACTGTTTCAGATCAAAAGCCTGGACCATTTTAAACTATTAATCACTCAGTCATTTACATATTTGTATCAGAATATAACTGAGATCAGGTCCCTTTAACTATGTGTTTAATTTAAAATTCTGAACCTAATAAAATATCTGAAAACATGAGACAAGATCCCATTCTTTATCCTATGTGTCTGATGGCTTTCAGCAGGTCAGTCTGAAACCACTCGCAGCAGTTTGAAGGGATTTTGTCATCTTTTAGACACACCCACTCCTGAACACTTGACTTACTTTCTTTTCTTTCTTTTCTTTCTTTTCTTTCTTTTCTTTCTTTTCTTTCTTTTCTTTCTTTTCTTTCTTTCTTTTCTTTCTTTCTTTCTTTCTTTCTTTCTTTCTTTCTTTCTTTCTTTCTTTCTTTCTTTCTTTCTTTCTTTCTTTTAAATTTTAATTTATTTTATTTTATTTGGAAATGGTCACCATGATGGAAAACCATTTATTCTCTGCTTTTCAGTTCTGCCACAACATTTAGCTACGTGCAGCTTATCAACCCCGCAATTACTACCATTGGGAGTGAAAAATCCATCAAAGTTTTTAGGTTGCCGAAGAGACAACTGGAGACAAAGACTGTTGTCATAAAATGGAATTGTGCTGAGGTTTTAGTAGTCACCTGATACAGAGCAAGTTCTTTCTCTCAAACTGTCCTGGAGACACCTGTGCTTTCCTGCACTGGGGAATTTAAAAAAGATTCAGGGCAGGAAAACTGAGTCACGAAGCATTTCTCCTAACCAATTTACCATTGTATTAAAGTTGCTTTTTTCAACCCGATATCAAAAAGATTTTTGATTTTTTTTATTGCTGACACCCTCAGAACAATCATTGCAATCACAATTACTTTGACAGGCGTGCTGGAATTGGAGTAGGCAGAAAATGGCCTTAATGGGAATCTTTTACAAAGCAGCTGTTAGAGTGTGGTAACAAGACTCTGAATAAATGGCAGCTACATAACTTCCCCTAATCAGATTGGAGCAATCAGCTTGAAAAATTTTCCCATATGTTGAAGAGTGGAGCTTAGGCCTAGGGTTATGGCAGGGACACAGGCCATGGTAAGGTTACAAAGTCTGGCTACAATTAAACACTCACTGCAGAAATTGTGATGATGCTTCGGGGAGCTATTGCACTTTAGCCATTTGTAATTGCACGTTCGGAAATTACTCACTCCAAAATTACTCGGGGCCCAGTTACACGGTTTACAAACATATGTTCTCAGAGAGAAGGAAAAACATTATCCTTCCAATGGGCACCATTTATAGATTTTTTTATGATTATTAATGAAATGTAACTTTGTGAGATTGTTTACTAATAAGTTCATGTGATTTTTAGGGAGTTCTGTTTATCATTAATTAAATTATTAAGGCACATTTCTGCCTAGCAGGGTCAAATCTGCAATTCTTGCAGTCTTTTGATGCCCTGGTTTAATGCTTGTCCTGTCAGCACTCATTGAGTAACCCAGGCAGAGCATTTCTCCTTAGCAGAGGTATTTCTTAGTTGTTTGCAGACTGCGCCACACTTCTGCAGGTCACGTTATCTAGAGCAGGATATGTGGGCTGGCACCTGATCTGTGTATCAGTGCTGCCACTTCAGATATATTTTAGGGCTGATAAAGTGTGAAAGTTATGTGGAAAATTAGCATGTCACAAGCTTTGTAATTATACAGCTTTTTATGAATTTAATGAAGAAAGACAAGGCCTTCAGGGTGTCTCTTTTTACTGGTAGTTAATACAAGGAAATTTTCCATTATGTTCCAAAGCCTATCCTTCCTGCATTTCCCAAGTCTGGGGAACAGACAGTGAGCCCAATGTGCTCTGCAGTTCTAGAGAACAAGATGTACTGGGGACTGACAGCACTAATGACCTGTCCCCTTTATTGAACGTGAAAGGAGAAGCATAGGGCACCAAGTATGTTCATGGTACAAATGGGGCTGATCAGCAAACCAGCAGGAGGAGGTAAGAATCATTTTAGAAAATGCAATCCACGCCCTTTTCAACATGGTTCACACACAGGGCTTCAGAATGATGGAGAGGTGTAGTACTTGATATGCTGTTTGGAGACTTCACTCTGTACAGTAGGAGCTCCAGTAGTCTCCAAACAATGTGTTATACAAAGAATGAGGCATGATAATCTATATCTCATGGGAGGCTCTAAAAGTGAGAGAATTCTTCCAGTGCTATGGGCCACTGTTAAGATCTTCCGTGTTGTCTCATGACAGAAACTGAATGCAAAAACATACAAATAAACAGCTGCATCATTTGCTTTAAATAGAGTAGATGGGATTCCTCATGCTTTTATTTCTTATTTTAGCTTCCAACAGAGGTGCAAAGTGGAGGAGAAATTTGGAAAACAAATTGCTTTCCAGTAGGTGACTGAAGTCAATGGTCTTCCTCATCTCCATGCATAGTCAGGAAACAAAAGTTGGCTCTTTGAGAAGGTAGCTCAGACCTGCTGCTCTGAATGGACATGGTTTGGCATCAGAGCGCGTTCAGGGTTGGGATAACACCTCTGAGTGTGTGCACTTTCCCCTGAGCCAAGGGGCTCCCTGTGAGTACCTGTCTCTCCCTTGCTCCATGTGTAAAATATGTTGTTCTCGCCTTTGCAAGTGCTCCTAGTGGCATAAACTAATGTAGGATTCTGCTTTAGGATTTAGGATATTTCAGACCCCCCTTTCTCTTTTGCAGTGAGTAGAGTAAAATCTTAAATTCTGTAAATATGAATTAGTCAGATTCTGTTAACAATGTCCTTGAATTCACTTACTAGGCCAAATATTTTGGTTTGGTTCTTTTTTCACAAGAATTTTTAAACATAATTTTACAATCCTCTTATTCAAAAAAAATTTCTTTTAGCTTCCTTGTGTTTTCTCGCATGGGACTTTTGTTTTGTCTCCTTCTCATTCTATGGGCCGAGATACAGTCGGTGGGCAGGATGCCATTAAAAAGTACTTGTATTAATATAGTAATATACTGATTGCTACACTTTTTATTGGACTGTAGATATTAGCTCTGGATTTCAATTTCACTTGGAAGTATATGTTGGGTAACAGGACTATTCACGCTGCTTTCTGGAGAAACAGCGCTACACTTCATCCTTTCTTAAATGCATAAAAAGATAATGTGAAAATGTTTTTTTATTTAGGGAAAAATTAAAAAGACTCTTGCTAAGATCATACTTTTAATTTAAAATGTTCATCCAGAAAATTATTGGTTTTGTTTCCTTTTCAATCTTTCTTTCCTTTTACTACTGTGGAAAGGATATGAAGAAAAAGTAATCAGATTTTGACAAAGTATCTTAAATCTCTGTTTGGTGAGAAAATTCAAACAGAAAGGATATTTGTATCTTTCAACAGTGCTTATTTAATTTTCACCCCATTCTGATGCTAACACAAGAAAAGGGGTGACATAAATTGTGAATACTTCAGTGTAGACAGCTTTCTGGCTCAGGAGCCATTTCCAGGACATGTCAAGCACAAAGAGCACTGTCGATGGCTTCTGGAGCCAGGCAGCTGTCTACACTAGGGCTCACTCTCCTGTTAATACCAGGCTAGTGGAATCAGTGCCTCTTCAGATTTTAATCAAACTACCTGAAATGTTGCTGAATACTGTGTGAGCTGGGGGACAGAAGGATTTAAATTGTTTTCAGCACTGTTCAGACATGGTCACTGTTGACACCAGTCGTCAGCAGCCAGTACTTTTCCTAGGCTACATGAGGCCATAATGTCCTCACAGCTTGAAAATCATTCATTCTCACAACACCCACACATTCTTCTTCATGTGGTACATTTTCTTCAGAATAAAAAAAAAAAAAAAAAAAAAAGAGATAGTCCAAATAAAACAATACTTGCATTAAAAAACCATAGCTATTCACAGGGGTTGTAGAAATGTAGTCATTTGTAAATTGGTTATGAAGATCTGAAAACTTAAAGAGACAGACACAGTCTGTGGTTGTTAGATATGTGGATTTCTCTCTCGCTCGTAGAGAAAAGAAAACATTTATATTCAGCTTTAAAATTGTTTTTGGAACTAAGCTGCAATTGTGCATATTCATTGAAAGAGGGTGGAAAGAGAGTGGAATAGTAGCCTGTCACCCGAGAGCTCCACATGTAAATGAAAGACTCTTAGAAAGAAAGCACAGCTATCCGTCCTACTATCCATCACTGAGGTGTTAAGGTTAAAATGTATCCCCCTCGGTACCACGTCTAGTATTTGTGTAATGTGAGGAAAGTGTAGAGCTAGACCATAACCTGATTCTCCGGTACTTACCCACACAAAGCTTTTCAACACCCTGGATGTGTGCCAGCAGTAGCAAACAGGGCTGTTTCTAGCTGAACAAGGCATATTGAGTGACATAAGCAGAGCCCCACCTGTGGGTATAGGGGCTGTTCTTGTCTGGGGATCATTCCTGCTTCAGAACTACTTTACCCTTTAGTTTTTGCCCAGCCACTAAATTCTCTGACCAGATGCCAAGGACCTCCCAGCTCCTCCACATACAATCTCCCAGGGTCCTTCATGTGACTCCTCTGGTCTGTATGGGCATTTGGCAGGTCCCTCGGAGGGGATGTAGAGCTGCCACCCATCTTGCTCAGGGATCTCACGCAGTGCCCAGTCGCAGCAGGGGCCGTGTCTCTGCAAATGGACTGGTCAGCCGTGTCATTTCAGGGAGTCTTGAGGACTGTGGAAGGCCAAAAGTGATCTTCAGACAAGTCTCTGCATGCAAGGTAGTGGCTTCTGTTTGCACAGGCGTTAAGACCATGCAAGTTTAATTTGAAACACTCCAGTAATGGTTTGAATAGTTCATAGTAAATGTCATATGAGGGGGTTGCAGGTGGGGATGGTGGAGAGAGAGAGAGAGAGAGAAAGAGAGAAAGGAAGAGAGAATGAGAGAGAGAGAGAAAGAGAGAAAGACAGAGAAAGAGGAANAAAGAAAGAAAGAAAGAAAGAAAGAAAGAAAGAAAGAAAGAAAGAAAGAAAGAAAGAAAGAAAGAAAGAAAGAAAGAAAGAAAGAAAGAAAGAAAGAAAGAAAGAAAGAAAGAAAGAAAGAAAGAAAGAAAGAAAGAAAGAAAGAAAGAAAGAAAGAAAGAAAGAAAGAAAGAAAGAAAGACTGAAGAATTTCTAGCTGAGTTAACTGTGAGGAAATTTACAGATGGTCAAAATTCCACAGGTTTGCCTCCAATGCTGATGAATGTGTTAAAACTGGTGGGAGCCACAACCACAGTTTTCATTAAACCTATTGAAAAAGCCAAGCAAAATGGTGGTAAAAATAGCCACATTCACAGACATCTTGTCTACCCTGCGGTTCCCACCAGTGGGAATTTTTTTTCTTATTTGCACACTTCCGCAAATCAAATCAGTAGTATAGCATGGACATGAGGTATTTTACAACCAAGTTAGAAGGGCCAACCACTTCTTAGAATGGTATGTTTCCGGAGTTTAGACAAGGCTTAAGGAATTGAACTAGCAATGAAAATGAATCCCTGGTTGATCATAACAATTCTGAAATGGTACCTAAGAGTTTTGTCTGTCTGCTGTACTCCTTGCTTTTATTTCCAGCTTGTTCAATGGAACCTCTGACTGCAAGAGATTCATCCATTTTTGTGTATGTGATCCAACTTAGAGTAATTCAGTTGAGAGTTTTACCTGAGTAAAACCTGCAGGAACATGGTTTACCCTTACAATTGTGTCAGTTCCTACAGCCATCACATTTAAAAATCAGGAAGATTAAAAATGCATATATATCTTTATTTTCATCCATAGGTCCTGCCACTCTGGGAAGATCTTGACAACTAAACATACAGAAAGTTGCAGTGACTATAGGTCAGGAAGTTTGATGATTAGTGGTCAAGAAACAAAATACCTTCCTCATCCTGCACACCTACCTAAATTTCTTCAAGGAAAAAGAGCAGCTCTATTTGCCTAATTATCACTTACACAAAGGCAAAATGCTATTCAGCTCTTCCGATTAAATTAATATCTTCACGGCCAGCACATAAAACATTTATTCCAATTGCCCCAATTTCTACAAAACAGAAGTTGAAACTTTTTCTTTTGCAACAATAAAAAAGGATGTGGAGTACAAATTTGCCCACCAAGTTGTGCAGAGTCTTTAATAAGTTAGTGTATCTTGTCTGTTTACATAACGTTCTGAACTATATTTCCCCTGATATTGTCTTCAAATGTCAGGTTAGTTCTGTGCTGTGTAACTACAGGAAAGAAAGGATTAAGAAGCTAAATCAGTCCACAAAAGAAAGCTGTTTACCTCTACTTGCATGTGAAGTTCATCTGCTCCAAGCACTAGAAACACTGTCATATCTTAGCTGCCCAAGACCTGTTTGGATCCCCCCACCAAAGTGAAGAGCTGTTGCTCCTTTCACAAGGAGATGGTTTCTCACTGAACTCTTACTCAGATACACCTCTTGTCTTGGTTTATTTTTCTCATAAAACCAACAACCTGGATCAATGTTGCTTTGGACAACTAAGAATTTAATGAAGATGGAAGATGCAGCCAAGTCTCACAACAGAAACTCTCATCTTGACACTAAGGGTGCAAAGGAGGTTTTTGTGGACAGTGTTAGGAGCTGCAGTAGTTTTTAGTACCCTGACGATATACATATATTCCTTGCAGGTGTCCTCCATTCATCCCTTTTTCATTCACTGGGCTCTTCCAAGTTTTGACAACTATCAGTCTCCAGACCTCTGGCCTGGGTGAGAGGAGTAAGATCTTTACATCTCGCTCTGTCTCCGGAGAGTCCTTGGTGGAGGTGACGTGAGAGTAGATGAGGCGAGATGAGAGGAGAAAGGTGCAATGGCACAGGAGGTGGAAACCTGTGAGCTCCACCAACTTCAGTAGGGCAGCACGCATTAATACAAGCTGGCAATGAGTCCTCAACAGCACTCTGTCATTCTGTGCTGTCCACCACGTAGGCTGTCACCCTGCTCCTACCTCTTCCCAGAACAGAACTCATCTGCCAGTTGAACACATAGGGGTTTTTTCCCCTTTAAAATCCTGGTTTCTCTCCTCACTTCAGAGCAGTAATAACTTCAAAGGATTTACACAAGAGACACCAATGATAGGCTTTGGTTGAAGCTGCTGACTTCAGCAAAGACACTGAAGGTCTTAGGGCTTAAGTTCTCTGTGCTAATATATTAATGATAATTCAATATTTACAGCATGAAAGCTTGAGCTTCTTTTTTTTTTTTTCTTTTTTTTTAAGGAAAACAACACATATTGTGCACCAAAGGCTAGCATCAAAATTTTTCGAGGCTGGTTGCAGTTGCGTGTTATCAGTACGACTGTAAATCTAAGGGGTTTTTTTGCAATATTTTATCACTGGTAGGAGAAAGGCCAAAAACTGCTTGCTTTATCGCAGCCAATACCCTTCTTGAAGTTAGAAGAACTATTCATTTTAGCCTGG
Source organism: Pachycephala philippinensis (assembly GCA_013397055.1). Classification (NCBI taxonomy): domain Eukaryota; kingdom Metazoa; phylum Chordata; class Aves; order Passeriformes; genus Pachycephala; species Pachycephala philippinensis. The sequence goes on from VWZT01012496.1 coordinate 457,075, forward strand.
GAAAAAGCTTTGTTCCCCAGACGTGAAATCTTACAGATTAGTAAAACTCCAAGGGTTGCTAGTAGGCAAAACGGATCCTTTGTAAAACTGTGTGCCTGCAAGTATGTTTGAGCTACCCGAGCACTCCAGAAAATGTGCATTGAGAAGCCTTGCTGTGGGAGTGCTGCCTGCCCTTCCCCAGAGGCAGTGGGACAGAGACACCAATACCCTTCCACTACATCATTCTCAGCTGCAGTGCAGCAACTGTAGAGGAAAAAATTTATTTCCTGTCCCCTTGGTTGAAAGACTTTTAGGCACAGCTGCCAGCAGCAACTGAAGTGTTATGGTGATTTCAGATGTAACCCCACAGTCACAGTGAGTATCAGCTGGCACGAGCACACAGAGTCACCTATCACCACCACTGAGTCCCCATCTTGGGGTAATAATAAGCAAAGATTTGAGAAGTGAGGAAGGAGACTCCAGAAATGAGAGAGCTGGAGAAGCCCTTTGCTCTGTTACCATTTATCTGAGAGACTTTGCCTGACCATAGACACTGCAATGAATTACATAGGGGTATCAGGGGAGGGAATACCTGAGACTGTACATTTCTACAAAAGGCCAGTTGCAGTACTAACTCGAGTGTCTCGGTGAACTACCTGGAATAGGTACAATAAATTCAGACCTTAGTGAGCATAGACAGATCTCCCTCACTTTCTGTTTGTTGCTAATATTTAAAATACAGGAAATAAAACTTCGCCTCCTTGAAGGGGAGTTTTGTGTTTACCTACAAGAAGGATGGTGACATGCTTAGGGACTGCAGTATTAGAGACTACAGGAGCACCTTCAACTCAGGAGTACAATTAAGTAGGTACTTATCTTTACTTACCTGTGTTGCCATCAGCAGCAAAGCAGAAGAGAGTGATTAGTTCCCTCCTTTTTCTTAATGTACATTTTAATTCAAGCTTGGGTTCTGGTTGTTTTTTTTTTCTTTTTTCCTGACAGTGAGTTTTCTTCTTCTCTTTTCTTTCAAAGCTTCCTTGAGACAATGGAAATGTCACAGATTACACTGGGCAGAATTCAAATTGAGGTCTCTGAGATGCTACAAACGACATTTAAACTTTGATCATCAGCTTCTCCAACTTCTGTTATTCTTGATTTCATAGTGGGTGAAAGGAAAGCAGTCTGAGTAAAAAGTGCTTTGTGCAAAATATTTCACAAAATCCCATGAACAATTAAATGATGAATTTTCCTGTGTTGACTCTCTTCTGGACCAGGCAATGACTGCTTTGCAAATGGATATTTCCAATATTTGGGAGGAAGAGTCTCCTTGTAAAAGCCTCATGTTAGAGTTTCATGTTTGGGAACTAATTACTAGTCATAGGTTAATAATTCATTAAAAATCATATTTGCTGAATATACCTATCCATTCATGGACTTTTTCTGTACAAACTGATTTTGTCAAATATATTCATTATTTAAAAAAAGCATTCATTATTCTGCAGGTTCTTAAACAGCATGTAGATTATGCACTGTTCGTCTCCACCTAAGTCTCAATATATTTTGAGGTGTGAAATTGGGGTTACGTGATATACATTCCTGTGTCCTGGCTAGATGAGAATCAGCTTATTTAAGCAAATTATTGCAATAACCAGTTTCTCTCTCCTTCTGCAAATATTCTGTCGTCCATCTGTCTATATATTTGCTATATAACCACCAAAAACAACTACAAAAAAGGCATGAACTTACTTGAACCCTCCCCAATACAGAAGATTGCAATTTTTTTGTTTACTGCAGAACTGAACTAAGGATCATTACATTAAGGTTTTAAAAAGAAAGGGGATAGCATCTAGCTAATATAAGTCAGAGGGTGAACAGCAAATGCTGTCTTCACCTGATTATGAATTTCATTACAGAGAGGAAAAATAAGCAGAAAGCTTTTTTTTTATTTTCACTTGCATTTTTTTGTGGTCTAGTCAAGATTTACTTCCAGCTCCGGCAAAATGAATTGTAATCCCACTTCACCCTTGTACAATTTGTTATACAGCTTTATAACATTGGCCCTGGTCTCTTACAAAAATATGAAGGAAATAATTTTCCAACACGACATTTTACAATGTTCATATAACCATCCAAAATCCAACATTCTGAATAAGAATCTAAATGTGCATGTCCAAGGTTTCCTTAGCATAGGGATCTTTAAACTATACATAATATTAAAATTTTAAAGAATCCTCCATTACTGACATATCAATATTGAGGAATGCACCAATGAGCTTTTCTGAAATTGAAATTAACTTCAAGACACCCACAGTGTGAGTAAGATGTTACCTGGGGAAATCTTACTGAAATGAAGATGACATGATAATGTTCTCTTTTCAGTAAATGAAATTACATGTCATTAGAAAAATACATGCTTTTGTGTTGAGCAGCTTTCTGATGTTATCTGTAAAATACACAAACATACTTTTTGCTCACTTAAAGAGAACAGATAATTCTTCTTCTTGGCTCATTTATGTACCATGAATCATATCTTATTTGCTATACAGAGTTACAGTTCAGGGAAGGGGCAGACAGCAAGACAAGAAGAGCAGGAAATGATCCAAATAATCATTAGTTAGTCCCTGGGTGGAAAAAGCAGAAATGCAAAAAGGATCAGTTGCATAAGCTAAAAACTGTAGACCACATTGTGCCAGAGAACTCCTGCTGTTTCATGGAAAGCTAGCAGACCCTGTGGACGTAGAGCTATCAACACTTACGATTGCGTTCTTTGCAAGCAGTGAACCACCTACAATTCTACAGAAAACTGGTAATGGTAAGCTAGTACATGCATCATATAGCCCAGCTGTAATAGTCTCTTAAGTCCTGCTTTTCTAGAGGAAAAGATGTAGGTACCTGCTCCAAGTGCTCCTAGCCCACAACAGCCTAGGACACAATAAAAGGGAGCATCCTCATCTTCAGGGATGAGTTGTAGGCAATGTCAGTAGAAAAGGCCATGGCTAAACATTCCTTGGCACTCTTTTCAGTGTGTGCTATTGGCAAATTTAAAACACTTGTACCTAAATTGTTCTTGTTCATCTGCCTCTTTGTGAAATTACTGTTGAGATGCAACATTCCTGGTTTTGAGTACGACTGAGTAGCATTATTGAGTATTGCTAAGTAGCAAGATTTAGAGCTTGGATAGTTTACTATGGAGAAAATGAAGAACATAGAACCACAAGCCCAAAACTACTGAACAGCTGAGCAAATTAAATCTGTGTCTGCAAGGAGATTCACTTGTTGTACTCTTACTGCGGTGGTGAAGGAGATTTTATGAACTGGATAACAAGAGAAATGTTTTTTCTGGCTAAAGACAGCTAAGAGAATTCTTGGCTCAAATCAGCTAAAATCTTGTTCAACTAAAAAAATTTAAAGAGGAGCCACACATCATCAAAAAGAAAGATGTTAAAAAATGCAGAGGACAGAAAGTTTACAGCTACTATAGGGCAGCACTTGTTCACAATCAGAGGAGTCTGATGCTCTGTCTGCTGAGGAGAAATGCACTGCAAACTAGAGCATGGAGGGGTCTGAGAAGCCCTGAGGCCAGAGTTCTAAGAAGTCTGTATGGGCCAGGCCTCCTGATGATCCATCTAAAAAGGACACAGAACTAATCTCTCTGCAATATGTGAAAAGAAAAACTGGGTTATTAAAGGGCCTTTGAGGTTTGGAGGCAGATGCTGAAGGATACATGTATTCAGTAGTAAAACAATGTTAAAATTAACAGAATATATTGATGATAATGATCTGTCACAAACATTGCAACGTAAAGTCACTGCATGTTAAGCTTCATTGTGGTGGCTAAAGGTGAAATAAACTCTAAGCTGGAAGGTGATGGTCATCCAGGTATCTGAAAAAGGTTAGCTTCTTAAATCTAGCAAAGACTATAAATCTTATAAAATTCATGAAAGTTATGGAAATGCGTATAAGGTATAAGGTGCGAGAAATGTGTATAAGGTATGTAAATGAAAATTCAATTTTTCAAATTACTTTATTAGTCCACCAGAAAACTTGTATTCCGTCTTCAAGACAGAGTTCAATTCTGTGTAAAAATTCATCTTGATCCACAAATGACAGTAACATTACTCAGTATTTATAGATAAATGCAGATAACATATCAAGTACATATATGTGTGTTTAATTACTCTGTGTTATGTATGAAATATATGTTTTCTGTCAAAGTATTTTATATTTGGAATGAAGTGTATAAAATAAATGGCATAAGTTCATGCACATAGGAAGTAATAGCAAAAATTTCTTCTAAAGGCTAATCATTTTCAAGTAAGAGGGAATGAGAGAGACACATTTATGCCAAGAAGGTTTCAATGAGATATATTTCTGTCAGTTTATTTCCCCTTTGCCTTCAAACCATTCTGTAATGCAAAGCTATCTTGACTTCAGTAGTGCTTTGACTCTGTTACTCACAGGTGATTTCATGAACAAACTAGGGAAATATCAGTGGTGAAAAAGTTATTGGATGGGGAAGTTTATTGTGAGAGTAATTATAAACTGCCTACTGATCCATATTTTTATTAACAACTTCAATAAAAGAATTGCAAATACATTCATTGAGTCTTCAGATTAAGCCGTCTGGAAAGGAACACAACGCGTCGGAGGTCGCAGTTAAATTTTAAGATTGATAAAATGAAGAAGTGTTCAGGAAAAAAAAAAAAAGCATGATTCAGTAAAGAAAACTGCAGATTTCTACCCTGTATGGAAATAATCAAGTAGTAGATGGAGAATGATCTGTGATTTAAGTGTATTACAAAATGACAAAAAGTCAAATTTTAGAAATAAACTCTTAATAAATTTATGTGAGTATTAAGAAAGCTCCTTACTACTTGAGTAATCAGATTCTAAAGCAGTCTTCCAGATAGAAGAATGAGATAAAAAATAACCTTGTGCTACTCATTTAGCCTGTTTCAGTTGACTCAATATTTAAATGGGGATAGCAATATTAATTTAGCTTATCAGAATATCAAATGGTTTAATTATGTAAATCTTTTAACACAACTTGATCAAGAATATTTCTAAGTATTCTGACCTACAATATAATGTGATACACAGATGTCTATATACCTATGTTAGTGTTGCTAGAGCTCTGTGATCGCCTGTCATAACTCTCAGTATGATGGCACAGATCTCTCCTGATACGCTGTGTACACTCCTTGTCTTAGTGGATGTTTTAAGTTTCTTCTAAAACACAGATTCTGTCTCATTGCAGTTTTTTACTTGCTGCACCTTTTTACTTCATTACAAAGAATTAGAGACTGCAGTTTCTTTATCGTGTGTTATGTATTTTGTCTGAGGCACTGGGTCTGATTTTGACATCTCTTCCACCTCGGAGTGATCTCTCAACTAAACGATAAACAGGGCTTTAAATCTGAACGTTTGAATTAGCCACAGGGATTTTAAATAGACTTTTTGACCTACGACTGTAAAATTCTATGTATTGTTATACACCTCTCTGTGGGACCGTTTGATCACTTTATTATTTATAGATTAAAGAACATTGTTGCTAATTAATACTGTTCTAATTGTTGGCAGTGTATACGTGCTTGCTTTGATGTTTTTTTGATCCTGTATTTTGGGGATTTCACTTACTACTTTTTTTTGGATGATTTGGGATTTTGGAACCTGCATTTTCAAGCCCTTGTTTCATTTTCTTATTACTGAGGTCTTCTCTATTCTAACTTCTTTGCTTCTCATCATGCAATTCCTTTTTCTTTTTAATAGAATCTTATGAAATGGGGCAGCCCCAATTAATTCCTCAACACTACACAAGTAGATTCATTTTTCATTGTCTTCTGAAAAAATGTACTAGTACAAAGGTTAATATTTAGTTACCTATATGACATTAGCCTTGTATTGTAGCTTGTTAAGAGGAATGCAGTTAATGCAATACAGTGATTTCAGGCTAATCAAAAAGGGCAAGCCAGCAGTCTGCTAACATTTAAGTTCTTTCCTCTGATGAAGTATTTCTCCTACAACCTCTTGGATGCACACTTTTCATTGTGAGTAAGTCACATCATGGGAAATTCTCTCTCACGGTCTGCCAGATTAGCATTTGAGTACATAAGGTCAGACTGCATGGTTGAATCAGTTCCTACTGATCTTCAAGTCTGTCAATGATTCAATCAAAAATCCCAGCTTCTGAATGCCTTGAATACAAATATTTAAGTTTAGCATATTACTAAGATGTTAAGTTACTAAATTATATAGTTATTACACATATCTTTGAATGATTATTTGCACCATTAAGTAATGTGTTTTATTAATTAAATATGACCAACATGAACTAATTGAAATGTTGTTTGGTTTTTTCTTTCTTTTTTTTTCTTTAATGATCAGCAGAAATTTAAGCTTTTCAACAGAAAAAAAGTCTTACGTCTGGTTTCATGATAAAATTCTACACCTACCATCCAATACCAGAATTCATATCCACCCCAAACACTTAGTTTTTGCAGATAGAGAAAACGTGATACTACATTTTTAAAAGTAAAAAAATAATTGTACATAATGTTTCAAACAAGAATATTGTAAGGCATTAGGCAGACAACTACAGTTAAGTTATAATTAGTTCCATTGTGAGTTTCAGCTTCAAAGAAACCCAAAACTTCTAAGAAAAAATTCAGCTGACTCCACCAAGCTTTGCCTATATGCTATGGCCTAGATCCGCTAAAAGAATTAGGAGCCTAACAGCCATTGTAAACATCTGAGTCCAAAATGTAGATCTTCAAAGCCCCAGCTGAGCTGCTGCCTTGCCCCGGGGGAAGACGGTTGTCTTCCCATGGCACCTAAGTTTCTGCTAATAATGTTCTCTAGATATGTTAGACCACATCCAGAAAGACATGTAGGTGTCTCTAGCAGGAATTAGGAAAAAATGTATACCTCTCTACACCAGACTGTAATCCCAAGAAGGTCCATTAAGCTGCCACCTGACCTGCCAGGCACTGGTCACACTCTTTCCCTGAAAGTCTCTGCAGGAGACATAAAACTTCTGTCTCTGCAAGTGTCCTGATGTGACTCAGTTTTGCTCTTTGTCTTGCCTCATGGTTATGCATAGTCAGCATCCAGAAACTTGCTTTTCTCTAGTCAAATTTCCTGAGGATATGTTTGCGCTGCTAGCCAAGAGGTAGAAATAACAACTTTGTGCATACCCCACACTGCTTTACGGTTAGCATGATGCCTGGTTCTGCTTTGGACCACTCCTAGTACCTTTCCACCAGCCCACGCCTGGATGTGGCTCTGGGGTCAGCCTGCACACCCTCAAACAGCAGTGCAGGCAGCACTGCACCTGGTCAAGGAGAGAGTGGAAAGCTGAGGCAAAATGCTTACCATGGCATCTTATGGGGCTGCCTATGCAGCAGGCTGGATTTCATGGAAAACCTTTCCAAGTCCTATCTCATCTCAGTCGGGGGATCTAACTCAGACCTGGGAATCCCATGAAAGAGAAGAGTCACAGAGTGTTAGATGAAGGTCCATCCAACTACGTTAGATTTGCCATTGGACCAAATGAAAATTTTGTATTCTCTCACACATGTCATCCGTTGAAACTCAGTGCAGTTTCTAGCAAGAGTAAAATTCAAGCCAGGGACAATCTGAAAAACTTTAGAGAGTCTCTAACACAAGGCAGACTGCACGTGGGTTTGACTTTTACTTCCTTTGTGCAGATCTGCAGATCACAGAATCACAGAATATTCTGTGTGGGAATAGCCACACAAGGATCATCGAGTTCTTAAGTGACTTGCCCGTATGGGGTTCAAATCTGTGACCCTGGCATTATTAATATCATGCTCCATCAGCAGAAGCACTGAAAGTGGTGAAAAGTAGAGAAGTCAAGTGCAAAGGGTAAAGTCTTAATCTCAGAGAATAAAATATAGAAACTCCCCAGAAAGACCCACAATCTCATTCCCATTTACACAGGCCTTCCTCATCCACATCCAGCCTTCATCATGCTAGCCTGCTTCCTATATTTTAGTTAAGAAATCTGTGCCCAGCTTTTTTTTTCCCAGGAATTTTTGTGGGATGCATCTACTCAGACTTAAATTGCCAGAATAGTTGTTAGAGTATCTCTCCATTTGATTTAGTCCATAAGGAAAACACAAGAACTTTTAGTTTCTGTGGGAAGTGTAGAACACAGTAAAGAGGAGTCCCATGACAATGAACAGTATTAATGATTAATGTTTTTGCCTGCAAAAAATTGTTTCTAATTTCTACTCCTTTAAGTCTAGAAAGTCAGCTTGAATGAAATACTTTCATTTTATTTTTGGTGTAGGAGAAAATGGCTTGCTTATCTTTTGGTGGGGAATTCTGATAGTGGGTTGTGCTCTAACAGAAATTGAATTTAACTTTTTTCCATATTACACATTAACTTACTGACACCGGCAGTTCCTCCAAAACATGGCAAAAGTTTGATCCTTTCCCAGGCGGCAAAGTTAACAAATAGAGGGACTCTGGATGAACTCTAGTCCCATTGAAGTTTGTAAGAAAACTGTTAGAGAGGTTAATAAGAGCAAAGCTAGGCCAGTGTTGAAGGCACTTGCAGTTCTCCTATTACTTACACAATATTCTCATTTAGTTGATTTTGCTTATAAAAATGGAAAATTATTTTAATATTTTAAATTTCAGGAATAAAGCTCCAGTTTCCAATACAGTAAAAATCATACACCACTGCTTCTGCTTCTCTTCTGCTTACATAAGACTCCTTCTCATATTTATAGTCTTGTTATAATTTGGAGAATTCTCAGAATGGCTTAAATTAAAATCTTTCACATTTTAATTTTTTTAAGTAAAGAGGAATGCACAGGCTTTTCTAGGCTAAACCTTGTAACTAATAAAACATCAAAGAAAGATGATGAAAGAGATACAAAGATAGTATATGTAAATGCTACCAAGTGATCGTAGGTTATAAGAGGAATTTAGTATAGCAAAGATTTGGAATTGCCAAATGAGATTTAAAAAAATGAACCACTAAAATCTTACCTCTACATTCACTAAGGAGTTTTAACTATGTATTTCCCTCTAGAACCCTTGGAAGTTGCCTAAGTACACCTCTGCTTCGCTTTCCAAATTTAGGGCTGGTGTGCACTCCCTGCATAAGGTACACCAAGGGTGGCCCAGAGGTGCCTCTGTGGTGTGTTCCTTCCACTGTCACGTCCCCAGAAAGCTGTCTCCAGTGGCACTGTATGGAGGTCACATTCAGCCAGGGTAGCTGGGTACCAAGAGCTACCGTGTTTCTGGAGATTCGCCACCTGCCCCTGAGCTCACAGGGAAAATTGACAGAAATCTGCTGAGGGTAAACTGAGTAACTTCTAGCTCTGCTGTGTGACTGCGCTGATCCAAGTCCTCCACTGTTAGGCAGTCATCAATCATTTTTCCACCTCACTTATGGCCAAATTCCATTCTCAGATGTGCATTCGCAAATCCTGTTGACGTCAGTGGTTAGCGGTTTACCAAAGGAGAAGAATTTAACTCTTCATGTAGTTTTCTCCCCTTTCTGGAGATCCTTTTTGCCTTTCCTGAGGCAATAATTTTCCTCTAGATTTATATTTAAATTTAGATGTCATAAAACATTAAAAAGGCTGACATTGCCACTGTCTTGTATCACCTCACTGAGCCAATAAAAAACTTTCTAAAGCTGATAGTGATCCCTTTGCATTCCTGTTTTGATTGGTAAGACACCCTGATAAGAAACAGGGTACATTGGCAAAACTTAGATTTACAGAAGCTTCACGGGTAAACCATCTCATGTCTTGGGACTTGCTTAAAAAGAACCAGGGAAAAGAGTCTGTATAAAAGAAAAAAAAAAAGATATGAACATTCAGCATTTCAGGGTACCTTGTTATGAGATTTCAAGTCATCCAAAAGGCCATGTCATTAGGGACTGGACTGTTTTTTAAAAATACAACCTAATTTTATGTGTCTGATATGGGCTAAGGACTAAATGAGCTTCCTGAACATTCAGTTCTTTGGTGTATTTTTGAGGGCTAGGATAAGCCCTTGTGAGCCCATTATAGAGACAAATATGTTGCAGTCCTGAGAGTCACAATTTTGTTTTGTTGGAGTCTTTCTTCTCAAGCTAGAAATGAAAATGCTCTTTGTTTTCAAATGTGGGAAGTATCCTGGCTAGCTTTTAAGTTTACTCTCAACAGTGCAATTTATTGCTGATTCAACAATTTCAAATAAAGTTTGGAACTTACTCTGGGATGTGCAGCTGAAGTGGGAAGATGTTAATCTTCAGTCCTCATCTATTCCTACTAAATAACATTAGTGGCTGGTGAAATGTAGTCCTGCAGAACTGATTCACCAGCACAAGTCAGTCTTTCCCTAGGATGTCCTTGCATATTCTCAGAGGTCATAAAGTGTTTCATAGGATATCATCAGTCTCTGGGAAGAAGAAAAGAGAGGAAAGAAAAGGAGAAGAAAAATAAGGATTTGGTCATTTACAGCTCCCTTCAAGAATCTGTGTTTCTTCTTTTCCAACACAACTTTCTATTAGCTGAATCTGATTTGGGGCCAACCGCTGAATCCTCCCACTGCAGGCTGCAGCTCAGCTGCACAGTAGTATCTTTACATCTGTGCCAGCTAGGGTTATTACTGAGTTTTATAACTTCTGCTATAAATAAAGCCTTGTCATCTAAGCATTCAATTTAAATACCTCTCAGTTTATTTTTGAACACTGGAAGTTAATAATAAATATCATCTTTGTTTTCTAATTTTTTTACTGAGTTGATTTAAATGCTCTTGACAGCTCCAATCCAATCCTCCCATCCAAGCTGACAAGCATGACATGCATCTCTGCATACAAGCTCTCAATTATGCATAATCCAATGTTTTCTAGGGTTTTAATTGAATCACTAGTCTCAAACTTGTTATTTTTAATTTACAACATTTGATTTCTGACACTGGCCCCTCTATGTCATAAATTATGCAGGCAAGAGCCTTAGTTGTGTGGGTGATTAAAAAAAAACTAATTAGGCATGATTAAAAAAAAATAAAACAGAGACCTCTTAAATATGTGCATGTTACCATGTAAGAGAGGCTTATTTCACTGGAAATGCCTGGGTGATTTTTTTTTTTAAGAGATTATGTTCAGTTCAGTACAATTTGATTGATTTTGACAGAAATGAAAGAAAATGTAGGATTTTTTCTTCCTGCATATATACCAGAAATTGCATTACATGCCCGTTGATGTGAATTTCTCCCACAGCTCATTGAAAGTAATTTTGTTAAGTGGGCAGGAAAATGAATATGAAGAAAACTGAATAGAATCCAACATTTTCCTTGGCACCAGTAGCAAAGTGAGACATAGCATATATAGATATAAATATATGTATATATATATGTGAGGCACAATTAGAGGTATTAACCTTTTATGCCTCAGCTAATAGCAGCAAAAAGGAAAATGTGCAGAACGTTAAACACCACCAAAAGATAGATAGCAGAGGAATGATATGCCTGCAAAGGCTATAGCACTATAGCAGCAAATTAAAGGAAAAGAATGATTTTCTCTTAAATGAATTAAAGAAGTTACAAATGTACTTGCTACATGAACTTGCAGATGTTTATCATTATTATTCACTAACAGCTTAAATCTGACTATTTCAAATACACTGTGTCAAAAAGTACATAACCTCCACACTTTTTAGCATGCTCTTATTCCAGCAATCTGGGGCAAAATGAGGAAGAATCATTGTTTCCCTCCAGCTGCGCTGTGAGCCTCAAGTCTGTGCGTGATGGACAGACACAGTATAGCTGCTTTACCACCCTAAATCAGGCCGTGGTGATAATATGAATGAACTAAGGAGTTGCTTCGTCAGAAACCTCCATTTCAGGGAAGAATTTAAACTTATACTCACTGTTGAACCAGTGCATAGCTCCAAAAATGCTGCTCTTCCACTCGCATGTAGTCGTATGCTGAAACAGTTTGCTGGATTAAGACCAAGGACTCAGATGGAGGTGCCTGAGGAGGAAGCTGGCAGATTTGCTAGTGCTAACACCCTTAACAGCTTTAAAAATTCATGGTGCTGATTGAAAATCCAGGATGATCGGTTGATCCTCTACAAAACTCACTATGTATTCTGGATCTGAGGTGACGCTTCACCCGCATCCAGGCTGAAGATATTTCACAAGAACAGGGGTCTTTTGAACTACTGATGTCCGCAGAAATGTACCACTGATAAGCTCTCCTCATGAGGAGGCCCCATCAGAAAAGAGACGAGGATGTTGGAAAAGCCTGAGGGGAGACTGAAATGGAGGGCCGAGCCCTCGATATTTTTCTACAGTGGGCAAAGCTACAAAAGCAAGAAGAAAATCCACCCTTTCAGCTCAGCCATCCTGGAGTGCCACTGTGGGACAGAGGGGTCCTGAGAGAATGTGACAAGGGCTTGAGAAGCATCATAATTCTTGGCACATCATCTGCATGAATGTCCTCAGCTGCTGCCTGTTGCTTGGAGTATTTAGGGGAGATACTGCAATTCAAAGCTCATTGAATTTTATAAAAATTCAAGATGTTCATTAATAAGCTATAAAGAAAAACCTCAAATGTTTGTCGTTATAATTAAATTGGTATCCAAACAACTTTTTTTTTAGATCAAGAAATATGAGTGCTTGGACATGGAAAAAAAAGAGGTCTGAACTCTCTTCAAAGTGATCCTCCTGTAAGTCCTGAGAAAGATTTTGAATGTGCCCTGGCAATGGAATTGGAGATAAACTGAGAATATGATGATACCATGCGCTAACATTTTATCTGCTCCTACCTGAAGGCCTGTCTGAACTGGCCAGAGATCTGTTTTAAAATTTGGAAAGTGCTTCATATTCCTAAGGAGGAATCACTGGGAAAATCTAAGGCTTATCTGCAATTTTAAATGTTGGAAAAGATACCAAACTACAAGTATTATATGTGGAATAGAGACACTATAACCGTATTCACACGTTTTTGTATCTGTCTCCTAAATCTGGATTATGTTCAGTAAGTGTACATATTCTTAAAAGCTCCACTAGAAATGCTCAGTACTATTGCAAATCCAAATTCTTTTTAGAGAGGATCTTCTAACATAAATAGATCTAACCAAAACATTTATTTTTTACCAACAAAATCTAAGGTTTCCCTCAAAAGAGAGAGGGTATTTTGCAGAAGACGTAATTAGAGATGAAACTGTGAATTTTCAAAAAGCTCTTCAACCATTGTGGTCAAAGTGGTTATAAATCTCTGAAGGTCTGTACTACAGCTGGCCTTTGTATTAGTGCACAGGAATAGGCAAGGGAGAAATAGCTTCCTTCTCTTGGGTAACTTGCTCTCAAAGACTTAACAAAACAAAAACAAAACAGTAGAAGTGCTATAAAAATAATGGAGTTTGTGGAGAATTTGACACTGGCCATAATTTTTTTTACAACAGCCTTCAGCCAGGAAGCTTCTAAAACAAAACTTAAAACAAACCAAGGCTTAAGACTGGATCAGCTAGAATGCATTAATATAATAGGCAAACCCACATAACTCAAAGTTCTTAAGAAATCTGTCAGGTATTTTAAACTTTAAACTAGATAGGCTTTGTAATTGCAAAGAGTCTTTCTTAGTTAAATTCTTGTAATAATTAAAAACCTTTCTCTAATTTCTCTGTGGACACTTTCTAAACAAATGTTCTGTTTCCTACTTTGCCCTTCAGCATAAATAGCTCTCTTGTCATTACTGTTTGGACATACTTCAGGGTAGCTGTCCTATTTTCTCATAGTTCTGCTTTTGCCAAATTTAGTTAGTCTGTTCCTCCTTCTTTGGCTGAAATAAATATTCAAATTACCTAACCTACATCATCTCTGTCCTCTTATATATGTCCTAATTTAATTTCATATATATACAAATAACTGTCTACACATACATTGGTGTTGAGGGGCTGGACGTGAGCCAGCAACATGCATTTGCAGCCCAGAAAGCCAAACACATCCTGGGCTGCATCCAAAGCAGCGTGGCCAGCAGGACAAAGGAGGTGATTCTGCCCCTCTACTCTGGTCTCATGAGAACCCACCTGGAGTGCTGCATCCAGCTCTGGCAACCTCAGCAAAGGAAAGACATGGACCTATTGGAGCAAGTCCAGAAGAGACCACCAAGATGATTAGCAGGATGAAGCACCCCTCCTATGAGGAAAGGCTGAGAGAATTGGAATTGTTCAGCCTAGAAAAGTGGAGGCTACTGGGTGACCTAATTGTGGCACTCCAGTACCTGAAGGGAACCTACAAGAAAGATGGAAAGATACTTTTTAGAAGGGAATGCAGAGAGAGGACAAAGGGGAACGGAGTCAAAATGAAAGAGAGTAGATTTAGGTTAGATATTAGGAAGAAATAATTTAGTGTGAGGATGGTGAGGTACTGGAACAGGTTGCACGTAGATGTGGTGATTGCCCCATCGCTGGAAGTTTTCAAAGCCACACTGGATGCTGTTTTGAGAAACCTCATCTAGTGGAAGGTCTCCCTGCCCCATGGCAGGGGGCTGAAACTAGATGAACTTTAATGTCCCTTCCAACCCAAGCCATTCTATGATTCTCTGATGACTAAAGGCCTTTTCCTTTTCCCTTAACACATCATTTTTCTAGTTCTACTCAATCTGATCATTTTTATTTAATCTCTTTTACCACAATTGATCTCAATTTAATTGAGGTGTCTACACATTTAATACATCTGAACTGTTTATCCTAAACTGATTTTTTATGATGTGTTTCTTCTGAATTCTCCCACATTTTTATGTGAGTAAAAGAGATGCATAACTGAAAAAAATGTTTGTTTCTCTCTTACTGTAAAAAGAGAAGAGTGTGACTAACCCAGGAGTAAACACACGCTGTAGGCATATGTCTTTGGCTAGAAACATCCAACCCAATAACACCCTGGACTTTCAGTCACATCCTTCTTCAGGAATAATGCTTTGGGAGTCTTCTTAAGCTCTCCACTTACTTATTCCCAATGCCTATTGGGGATAGATATTCACCCAATTCTCTTTTCAGCTGTTTTTCTCAGTTGTTCTAATTTGGGTCTTATTTCCTCAAAGCAAACCTACCTTTTAACATGAGAGAAGAAAATAACACTTTTCTTCAGTTAGCCTAGAACTGAAGCTAGGTATTCACTAAGATGCTAGTTTCCTCTTCCTGCTTAGAAAAAGTGAGAAGCTTTTCTTAGAAGCCTCTAAATAGATGCTTGTTAGGAGTCCCTAGGTCACTGACCCACGTTGCTACTTCCTTGGCAGCATTAAAAAAAAAGGATGTGTATGTAAGAGAATCCACAAATAACGCACGTGTCAGTAGTACCTTGCATTCAGGTATGATTTCCAGGAGAAAGTACTTCTCTGAACTTCTATGCTTCCTTGTACCCAGCTTCTGACAACTGACTAGTGAGAGATGGAGAAGTCAGTTCATATGATAAAGCTGTAGATACAGCTAAACAGGTAAACAACATCCACAGCCTTTCTCCCATCCTCTGTGTGGGTTACTCATGAGCTCAAAATCAGGCAAATCACTTGTGGGACAATTTTATAGAAATGCATGTGTTTCTGAGTGAGCTAAAAAAGATTGTGAAGAAAGGCTATCCACATCCAAATCCAAATCCATCAGCTGGAGGTTTCTGCGTGAGACCAGTTTATTCTATCAAATTGAATAGTAAGTGCATGTACATTTCTATTTGTAGGATTGACACCCACTTTTGTGCCACATCTGCTCATCAGTTATTTTACCCACCTATTTCATCATGTCTTCAGGGCTTGGCCTACTATTATATTGCATACAGGATCTAGCACTTCAGAAGTTTAGATTTCCTAGGGCCTCTAGTTAAGCATTGATGTAAATAAAATGTGTTGTGGTTTAACCCCAGCCAGCAGCTAAGCCCCACCCAGCTGCTCGCTCACTCCACCCACAGTGAGATGGGGAGAGAATTGGAAAAGCTAGAAAATTCATTAGTTGAGACAAAGACAATTTAATAAGTAAAGCAAAAGCTGTGCACACAAGCAAAGCAAATGAAGGAATTCCCTCACTGCTTCCCATGGGCAGGCAGGTGTTTACCCATCTCCAGGAGTGCAGGGCCACATCTCACACAACAGTGACTTGGGAAGACAAACACCATCACAACAAACATCTCCGCTTCCTCCAGTTTTACATCTCTTCCCGCAGTTTCACATGCTGAGCATGAGGCCACAACGTCTGGCATATGCCCGTGGCCAGAGGGTGTTCAGCTGTCCTGGCTGTGTCCCCTCCCAACTCCTTGTTCACCACCAGCCTGTTCACTGCTGCGGTGAGAAGCAGAAATGGACTTGACCCTGTGCAAGCACTGCTCAGCTCCCTGTGCCATCTCCATCCCTAGAAATGTATAAGACCAGACTGGACGGAATTCTGAGCAATCTGGTCTAGTGAAAGGTGTCCCTGCCTATGACAGGGGAAATTAGATAATCTTTGAGGTCTCTTCCAAACCAGACCATTCTATGAATCTATGATTCCATGATAGTATGATTGACTCTGTGGTTCTATCTACACTGTTTCAAGCAGAAGTGCAAAACACTGCCCCACCAGCTACCATGAAGAAAATTAACTTTACCCTAGTCATAAACACCATAATGAGAAAGATGTTAATTTCTACTGAAGAATCCTAATAAAAATGGGATCAGATTCAATTTCACCTGAGTGTCTGCTGTTATCTCTTCTGTTTAATTTTTCTCCTATAAAATTACATCATGGCATTCTGTGGTGGGGATAAGGAAGGACAGGTTCAGGCCCCATGTAAAGAAAATTACTTAAAAAAAAATACCATTTACATCCACTTCATGTCTGTGATCTTGCCTTTACTATGGTTGTGGCATACAAGTCACCTTACCTAATCTTCTTGTAAGAATTGTTTCCACTTTCATCATGCAAAGGATTTGTTTGTCTCCTGAGCTCTGTATACAAACTTTATTCTCTGTATGAGAACATAGGAAAAGAATGGTCCTTTCAAGAAAAGAAAAGGAAAAAAGCTTGGCCAACACAAATAACAATAACTCCAACTGCAAAGGCTAATGAAGATTAACAAAAGACCTTTCTCTTTGTTTCTTCCATGAGGATTTGGGTGCCTACATTGCTGTTACTTGAAGACACTGTAGGGCGAAGTCCCTTCTCTAATGAAGATAGTTAATGGAATGCAATCAATCCTAATAGACATTTCATTTCTGTCATGAGAAGGAAGACTGTAGCAGTTAAATTCTCTGAATCACACAAGTTATTCTGGAATAAATCACCCACAGCTTCAGAACATGTTAGTTGTGTAAACCTGTCAGTCATGATCAGCAAATTGTTAAGCATTTTAATACAGAAGAGGATGGCTTTGATACTCAAGCCCTTGATATAGGTGCTGCAACTTCAACACCAAAGATGTATGTTTCTGCAAGCATGTGAGATGAAATTTTATACCAAAAAGCCTCCACTATTATTCCTTGAAGACTTCTCAGCAAGGATTAGAATATACATATTTCATGCAAAAATCAGACATAAAACCCAAAATGGCTCTTATTTATGAGTAGGGAAATTCAAAACCTAGAGCTGCAACCTTTACTTAATGCCAAGGCCATGAAAATGCAATGATCTACAGAAATTCACACTTTCGTCTCTGGGGGCATTGTTACAGGCTCAAAAAAGTCAAATTGCTGTTACTTGAGCTTGCAAATAATTTATACCTACCATTTGTCTTATAGTCCTAGCATTTGCCTGCTGTGCTGACCACCTACTCATGGATGTATGTTGCAGCAATCTTGTTCTTGACACAGTAACCAGAAGAGAAGAATGTGTTACTTTAGAGTATTTGAAATGTCTGGGACTAATCTACCGAGCAAAAGCTACAAGCTCATACATTGAAAAAAAAGGTATTTTTCCAAAGTATTATATCATGAGTTATCAAGTAATTTTTTAAAAAGTAACAACTGACTGCACAAGCCACCAAGGAATCACTGCCTGATTGTCGCTTATTTAATTCCTCATAGGAGTTGAATATGTATACAAAATTTTTAAGAAAGAATTTGCCAACGCCAGTACTCCACATTCAATGTAAACATGAAAGTACACATTTTACAAACATTATCTTTGTTATTTCCATTTTTGATATTTTAATGCTTTAAATATTATTCTTTCACATCCTGTTCAATCATAAATAACAGAATATTATTAGTCAGCAAGAATTGAAATATATTCACAACCTGGCCTTATCATTATCCCCTATACTGCAAAACACACTTTTTCTGATGCCTTATATATAGTTTCGCAGAGTTTGTGAGTAGGGAAGATTTAAATTGAATATTTTTATATCAAGCAGTGAAATCCACACTTTTTGGTGCCAATGCTTTTCCTTTTCATTGCAGAAAAAGTGCTGCAAAATCCAAGCTGAAATCCAAATTGGAATTATCTCTGTTAAACAGAGGCTGTGTGTAATCACTCCAGCATTTTCAATCCTTTGGCCAAGGGGACAAATGTGTCAGTATCTTTCTTCTTTAAACTTATTTAATAGACCTTAGACAGAAAAAAGAAAAACTCATTAGATCATCTAGTTCGTCCTGCCAATCTCTGTATCTATCATCTCATCTTGGGAAAGTACTGTAGACAGCCTCCGGGTGTTCTGTACACATAATATTGGCAGAATAGGGCCCAAAGTTTTTGTTTTCTTACTACAAGTCACCAAAATAAACAAACAAAAATCCCTCTGAGCTGCAACTAAACAAAAAGAGAACTACAACCGCTGACCTAAAAAAGATCTGCAGGAGCTGTGTATTAACAGAGTTTTCCACCCTTTCACTATTCATTTCTAACACAAAAGCTGATCTTAGTGAATTTGCAATGATGTCAGTCAGGGAAGTACAGTCCTATTTTTGGCACCAAAAGGAAAGAAGCATTAAACTTTCATATAATAAAATAACAGCATTAGGTTTAGAGAACATAAGAATCAAAATATTCTAATATTTCCCTAGGTTCAGTTTAATTCATATCTGTGCCATCAGGAAAATAGTAACAAGATCATAGTGTTGTTGAATTGTTTTTTCCCACTTCTTCCCTTTCCTTGGCAAATTGAGAAAAGAAAATTGCTTCAAATCAAGAACACTAGTATTTCTTCTTTGTTATTCAAATGGAGACTGGGACTGCTGAAAACAATTTATTTCCACATACATTTCAATCATGCAATATCAAATTTTATGAAGAAAAAAAAAAGAGAGCCAAACCACAGCAAATTTACATTTTTAAAACTTGAGTATTTTTATTTGTCATATGGAATATTAATTTTAATAACTGTCTCAAGTTTTTAAGAGACCATAGGCCCACTTCTTTGTAGCTCCAGTGAACCATAACTGTGGCTTAGACTCCTCAAAATGTTTGGTCTCACAAGGCGAGAAATATACAGACCTTTTATTTGTAAAGAAGACTCATATTAACACCACTGGGGGTGAAATAAAGTTCTTGGACAGATAAATTCTTTGATTTGTGAATATTAGTTAGTTAAAACATGCCCATATTGTACAAAAACTTCAATCTTTTGCTAACAGTATCACAAAAATTATCCTTGTATATTCTGTGCAACACACACTCAGACACTTCAGCTGAACAAAACAAACTCATCAATTACAAGTTTTCCCACTGGTAAACTCTGGAACTGACAGGGTCTTGCACTGTGATAAAAACTCAATACGAAATCCAAGAATTACTTCGGCATTCCATCAGAATCATGTGGCTTCTGGACCATCAAGAGATAGGTTTCACACCTGAAGAGCACCTCCCTCAGCCCATGTAATTTTTGCTTACCATTGAATAGAAACTCACTCCTTGCTGGCTAAAGCTAAAAAGGCAGTAAGGACCTGCATCCAGATCCTTGTGAATTTAATAGAAAAATTCCCACTGGAATGAAGAGGCTGAGGAGGATCCAGCCCTAAGCAATTTACTATATGCTTCCTGATTTTTATTTTAAGCCTGGTAGAGACAGAATGCAAAGTATTCCTTGTACATGTATTAGATATGTTTAATATCATTCCAAGGCATATCTTTGATTAAGGTATTGGAAATATATGAAAGCAAAAGTAATGTTGTAATATAAAACATGTACCCATTTATTTTAGTATATTCATGTGCATTCACTGATAATACTTTCCTGAAGTTTCCAGACAGGCTTTAATAGAAAACAGTGATAAATGCCCCTTACTAGACACTCTCCACTGATCTCATACTAAAAAAATTGCAAATCAAAATACAAATTTACACCTCCAGTTTAACTTTTGCCTAAGACAACCAGATGTTGGAGCTTCAGTTCACATAGGTTTCTTTCCCACCAAATATTTCCGAATGGCAATATCAAACAAAACCAAAGCAAGTCAGAATGTTTCTGTTTTCAGATGAGATATATCTGATTACGAAATGCTGAAGTTACTACCTAAGGGTTTTACTGTAAACATTTTAACTAGCGTTGGTAAATACCACTTTTGCTAAACTAAAAAAAACTCTGGACAGAAAGGACGCAGTCTTACTTCTATAAACAGGAACAATCTGTGACAAAGCTTAGTAAATGTCACTTACAAATTATACTTACCACTGATGTCTGAATATGAAGTTTCATTGTCCATATCAATGAAAGTCTGGTGCTAATCAGGTTTCACTAAAAATTACACTTTTCATTCCAACCTAATCCTTGTGATATCTGATGTAAGCCCATGAAACACTGTGAAGGGCAGAGCATGGGCTCTGTTCAGACTATAGTGGCCATCTACCAGCAGATGACATGGTCCCTTACCTTAAGTAGAGTCTGTGGGCTTGAGACAGTCTACGTCTTTAGGGTGGACTTTTTTCTCAACAATCTTAGCGATACAGGCTAAGAGTTGTTCTACTGTGAATAGACATGGTCCAGACTCTCTTTATAACTGGAAGGGAAACTGGGCATTTCTAGGACACATCTCATCGAAGAGAACTGGGATAAATCACCACCTACAGATGCCTTTTCTACCAGACACCAGACTTTAGACAGCTGAGACAGATGTGTGCTTTCAGGCCAATATTCACGTTCTCTTTCGACATGTCAGCCTCAGTCACGAACGTTGTCCAGTGCAGGACAAAGTGTTATCACCAGCTGCAGCCCAATTCACTGCCTGCACGACAACAGTTTGTTACTGCACAGGAAGGCGACCTGTAGCAATACACGTTGACGTAACTAGAAATAGTAATGCAATACTCTTTCCTGAGAAAAAAAGAGGCATTCCCAAGCAACAATACTCCCTAGCTTATAAGTGGTTTTAGGACTATTGGAGCAGAGCATTTAAGACAATGGCTACAAACTACAGCTGTGCATTTAAGCCATGTCATGAACTCCTGTAAATTTGCCCAGCAATCTCAGCTGTAAATAGTTTCTTCATAATTTGTGCTAAGACACCAAAGCAAGTGGGTGTGACACCAGCCTCATTAATTCTTTGGCTACAGACACAAACTTTCATTAATCTCATATTTTACATAGCCTATTACAATCCCTGAGCTTTGTAATCCTAATAACAATTTTGAAATGTCTTTGCGTGTGGATATCAATCTACAAAAAAAAAGGCTCAGCCCAGTATGAAACTAAATTCTCTGAAGTGTTTTAGAGATCAACATGAAGAAATTTTACTTCAACATGTCTACAGTCACATTAATCATTAATTATTACCTTTTACCTACCGCACATCTCCTTGGGACATGCAAAATTGAGGAGTGTTGGCCCCTTTTTGGTGAGTTCAGACTTCGTAACTACGTGCCATACTGCCATGGACATGTTTGTCTGCATAACTCTCTAACTTCTATTGATCAGTGATGTGACAGGAGGTGTAAGTGCAGCCAAATCTGCTTTTCCAAGCAAAACATTCCTTAAACTTACTCCTAAACGTATATTTTGTCTAAATGCAGTTTTGTAAGCTAAATAGAAACAGAAATAGGCATTCATTGCTTTTTGTAGACCAGATCTGGGGGAGGAGGGAGTTATGCGGGCCATAGTTTCTGGGTGTTGATTTACCCTCTTTTTTAAAGGCATCTAAAATTGCTACAGGATGTCTTTTTATGTATATTCCTATTAGTATTTTAGTTAACTGTGTACACAATTAATTTAATAAATGAGGGTTTTTTTCATTTTTACCCCCACTTTTTACTTCTTTCCCCAAACTATCACATGCTCCAGGCCACACACGCCAGCATTGTTTGAAATCCAGAGACTACAACAAAATGTGCTCTTACGTAACATATCTTGTTCTCTGTATCACCCTGTCATTGCCAACTTAATGCTGACAATCACTGATTAACTCAGCCCCAGCACGTCTGAAGTGAAGCCCAAAGTGATGTCTGATTCCTCAGCAATATTTCAGAGGGGCCAGTTTTTTTTCTTTTAGTTATGATTTAGGTAAGTAAATGTGAAGATACTGTAAGATTCAAATAATATACTGTACATTAGACTCCTAGCTGCAGCCATATCATATTATCCTTTACAATCTTGGCTCAAAATCCAGAGGGACTCTGGATCGCTTAATTAGTTAATTTCTGTTTTGATTGGAAAGACAAAAGTAAACCTTTTGGAAATGAATTCATCAATTCAAACTGCATAACAGGCTTTATTGAAATGCAGTCTGCAATGTTCTTAAGTCAGCCTCACCACTGAATGTTGGGACTTATCTTAATTATGGTGGGTTGTAATACTGTACTTATATTAATAATGTTCTTATGTTAAAGAGATTTTTTTGACCTTTTGCAGTGCAGAAATCAATGAGAAGTTGATAAAGCCAAGTTCATTGCTGCCTAAAGTAAAGCAAGCCTGATTTGTTTACTTACCTAAGCCTTCATCTGTCAGACCCATTCTGAAATGATTTATAGACCTCTACCCAATGAAATCATTTAAAGTAGATTAGATTCAAGGAACAATCACCTCTAATATGACAAGCTGATGGAGGCTGACAGGTAACCAAGTTGCTCTGGATGGCAAACAAGTTCCTGAAATTCTGATTAAATTAAAATATTAATGGTACCACTGGGAAAATAAGATTGAATCATGTTAGACGAATTCAGTATTAGAAACAAAATGCAAATAGAGAATCATTCTGTGCGAAGAAAGCCAGCTGAGGTACCAAGGGAAGTTACCTCCAGTAAACGAGAGAGCAGGAAGCGAATTCAAATGAAAAGCATTGTGTCAAGAGCTCACCTTCACCTTTCTGAGGTCTCTAAAACAACAAGGCCTAACAGGCTCTGGGGTTGGTCTGAACACTTTTGAGAGGTTACATATTTATTTGGACTTGCAGCCTAGTACTAATGAACAACTCCTGCTTTTCCTAAGGTTATAAGGTTATTCTTTGAAGCCCTGATCCATGATTTTTTCCCCCTTTTTTCATGTTTGTTTAGTTTCTGTTTTCAATCCTGTACATTAAGTGGGTCTGGCTGCACTATAATTGCTATATAACTAAATGTATTGACGCTGCCTGCTTTGGGATCTGTATTAATTTTGACATACAGGGTAATTAAATGTGCTATGTGTCTCACGTGCATTAAAGGAACAATAGATGCCTTATCTGCCAGACACGCTGAAGTGTGCAATTACAGCATGTTAAGAGCAGTTGTTTTTTGCTTCACAACACCTTTTATTAAGGTTCTTTTAAATATCTTTAGATGTTATTTAATGGCTGTGAAGTAAAGACTATCCATCACAAGTAACACTGATGGGATTTATCTCGCCTCAATTTAGACAGGGTAGACATCTTCATCTGACCTAATTGCCTAACCCCCCATTTCAGTCAGCAGAGAGAAAGAGCTGCTTATAGATTGCCAGTCATCTGCTCTGGTTTTTATAGTTGCATTTGGATTTAATAAACTGCAACCTGAACACACCCCCCACACACACCATTCTGTACCTTTACAGGAGGAAGAAGCTTGGTGGAGGCAGCAGGAAACACCTAGAGGAAACACTGCACCCACAGTGCCTCTCTAAATAGCAAAGTGACAATCCAGTTTCAGAGTACAGAGATCTCTTTTTTTTCCCTAGGAGGCACTATATGGTGGCAATGGTCAGTCCAGTGAGACCCACAGACAGGGGAGGAATGTGATTAACAGGAAAATAAACCAGCAGCTACACAGCAGCAGCAAGGGCGAGCCTCCTAGATACCTTTATCTACTGGGAAAGTTAGCTTTTACGGACAAAAAAAAATTGTTACGCGATATGGAAGCAGTGGAAAGGACAGGACATGCATAAAGAAGTGACCACGGTGAGATAAAAATGAGAAATATAAAGTTTTTATCATGTCGGGGAGGTGGCGGGGGGCGGTTAAAGGTCAAGAGACCTTTCTCCTGCTAGGAGAATGTCCTAGGCAACGATCAGCTCTCAAAAGTGTTTGATGAGTTTTGTGACTGCAGAAAAATTGAGGTGCTGGAGAGGTGCTGGTCTGGGGACTTGGGCAGAAGAAGACACTGCTTTTGTTTTCTGACCTGAAGAGGAGAAGAGGAATGTATTTACCTTTCAATGCCACTAACAATGACTATGCCAACACTCACATTACTAGATCAAAAACCTGTTTAATTCTAACTGGACTGTTAGGATTACTGTACTGTGATTACTTACCAGTGGCAATGCTAAATTGAAAACTAGCGGCAATCAAAAGAATCTGAAGCAGGTTGGTCAAGCCAAGAGACTGAAGTGCAGATGGAGCCTGGGGGACCACCAGAACAAAATGCAGCTGAGGAGGAAGAAAAAGTGTCCCATTTATCTTTAGCACATTTAAGTAATGGATAACCAGCTTGACAACTAGCATAGTGGATCTTGGAGAATGCCAGCAAAGACCATGCTCTTGAGGTGAATTTTCTACTCATGTATTCTGGTCTGAAAAATCAGCCCATAAATATATGACTTTGAAATTATCTGCAGTTTCTCCCAGTGTGTAGGTGCTATGGTAATAGAGAGGAAGTTTAACCTTAGCAATAAAGGAGTCTTTGTGTTCTCACCACATGTGCCAGATGAAAAATAATAGTGTATAACCTGTACTACGAGCATTGCTAGGTAAAATCCTACCTACTCAGAAGTTTAACTTATGCCATTAGGGAAAAGGATAGTAGAGCTCTCACAATGGACATTTTATGTGTGTATCTTCCTCAGTGTCTGAAAAAAATTCTCACACATCTGTGAATCATTATTTCCACAGTTCAACTACTTCTATCTGTACAATGTGTCTCTGAGACACAGGAAAATCTCCTGTGGCCAAGTGGGAAAAGTACCATGGGAAACTACTACTTTCTTATACTTACTGTTCAGCCCATAATGATCTTGTTATTTTGTAGACTGTGATAGGACGCTATGTCCAAGGTTTAAAAAGAATAGGCCCAAGCCTTCATTTCCTAATGATGTTAGAAATTACTTTTCTCTCAGATTTTCAGAATGTTTTAGCAAGCCATCGTTTCATGAGTGCTTTGAAAATTATTCCATGTCCTTAGGTACCAAAACAGAGATCAGGTTCTTTGAAGTTTTCTTTTTTAAAACGTTTGACCTCTAGGTACATTTCACATTGTAGTAATGGAAGTGTGTCTGTAAGGTATTATTTCTAGTCTTGTTATATCTCTGCCATTCAGGATATTAACTACTTAGTCATTAATTTCAGTCCTATCACTGTCTGGCACATGTTGTCGTACAGGACAACTCTAAGAGTCCAGGTTTTCTTAAGCTTCAAAACTAGTACAGTCTAACATTTTGACAGTTAGCTTTGGTATCGTTGCACAATTAATCCATCATTACATGAAAAGGAGCAAAATACCTGTTATGTAAAATTCAGGGCAAACAGAAGTGCAAGCAGGAGCTAGAAAATTTGAGCATTTCTCCGATAACAGCTCTATCAAGAGGATGGAATAAAGTTTCAGAGCAAAAAAATCAACGTCCTTCATCCATAAGTGCAGCCAGAAAAGGGGAATACAAATGAAAGAACTAAAGTTGGGTGTTCATGCAAATTTCTGTTCAAAGTTTTATCTTTCCCCCTGAATTTCCTTTTAAACCATGAAAATTTTCATGAGACAGAAATATCACTGTCTGTGAATGTGTCCGTGAACAAATCCTTACTTCTCCTATCAAGAAGATAATATGCTGACTGTACTGTAAAGCACTGACAATTGTCTCCTATATTTATATTCCTCATTCATTCTCACACTCTGTTTCTCTACACAGATCTATATGCTATAAATATGTCTGTACATGCAAACATAGCAAGGTGTATATATTTAAGTGTGTATGCATCTATCTGTATAAAGCATGGATATACCTTAATAACTACCTACCCATCTAACTGTAGTGCTAGGGGTTTGTTTGAGCTAAGGTGATAATATTCCACTGCTTCTATGCAACAGAAAACTGAAACTGTTATTTGTACTAAAAGCCATATACTCCAAAAGACCTGGTGGTCATGGCTAAATACGTATCTTTCTTTTGCTGTAGATTTGATGGTCGTCTTATATGTAAGATCTTTATGTGCAATCATAGAATAATCAAGGGTGTATAATGTTTTTTTTTCTGTCCATTGTACAGCACAGATTGCTAGTATATGATTTGCCACATGGTTCCTATCCTTTATGCACTCACCCCATGCATAGACTCTAAGCATTGAAAACATGTGAGTAGCTGTTGTTGACACTGGGTAAATATGGAATCCATAGATTAAATTTCAACATCAACTATACAGGTCTGAATTTCTTGCGGCTTTGATTCTAATGCCCTAGTAATGTTTATGCTATCAATATTAGCTTACATAACATTCAGGCTTTGGGTCTGGGTAAGATTAAACTGCTTTCCATTCTAGCAGAAATTTTTTTAGCTTTCTCCAAAACTCCAAATACTACTAGACTGGTTCATGGAAATCTAAACAGGATTTTCATTTTTAAAGAAGTTCTGAATTTTGGCTACTTTTGTCAAAAACTCGCTGTCTATTCCAAACAAATAACAGTCAAGTGTTATTTCAAATAGCAGATTTTTTCTGTCTAATCTTGCCATTTTGTGATTTACGTTGTCATTTATTCCTGGAATATCTGTGTTTTCCATATAAAATTAAGAACGGTAGCCTCAAGCTTCTTCCCTCATGGACTTCTGTCCTTGAAACAGGTTCAGCTTAAAGAGTGTTTGTTCACTGATCAGGCAAGGCTGATGGGAATCCATATTGGAGCTCTCCAACTGCTTTCTGTGGAAAAGTCTCAAACATGGAACCTTCACAGCATTTCTTAAGACAGAAGGGCTGTGGATCCATCTGGGCTCCTCTGTCATGACAGCTTAGAATGGGGGACATGCCATCCCTGTCTTCAAATGCTCCACCCTCAGTTTTGTGAACTACCCCAGGAATTAAGACTTGAATTCTTGTGAAAATAAAAACTGAGAGTAGAACTAAGAACTGGCATTGAAAGATGACTGGCAAGTAAAAAAATTTGAACAGAGGCATCAGGCATGAAGAAATGAGACTTCATCAGTTGTAGCCTTTTGCTTCAGTTTTACATTCAAATCAGTGATACAACTGTGGGCATACAGGCAAGAGCTGACATGCTCACACACTGCAGCCAAATCATTGTCTGAAAGGAAAGGTCAAAGCTCCCTGTGAAAGGAGATGGAGAGATATGTTCTGGGGCATTGGTACTTCCTTGTTTTTCAAACACAACAAGCGCTCAGCAGGACTTTGAGATTTTGGATGATATTGCCAAGTTAATGGGAGTTGGAGACAGCGCCTCAAGCAGTTTCTGTGCTGCCTCAGTACAGCTTGGCCACACTCTGACTGACGGCTGCCCTTCACCCCCTGCGCCATCCTCAAAAGCATAACACTTGGGTAACAGTGGGGCTTGCTTCTTGCAGAATTTGAGGTTTAAATCAATTTAGTTCAATATTATTAAGGAATTTTGATTGCAAAATATTTCACAGTTCAAAAATTTAAAAAATACAGTAATAGTCCAACTTTGAAAAGAATTACTCTCCTCAATTTAAAATTTACAAACAAATGTACTATTAACATCTCTGAACATGTGCTTTTCTGCTTTTACGTGTATTATGGTTAGTGGAGGAGGTAGAGGTTCCACAAAGAAGAAGAGGACTCTCTCATTAGGAAGTTTTTCAGTGCCTGCTGCACATGACCATCCTAGAAAATCATGTGTTTAAGACAGAGCTGTGAATACATACAATACATACAATACACTTGTATGAATACATACAATAAACTTGTATGAATTCTAGAAAATGTGTTTATACACTCAATTCTCAATTTTCTCTTATTTCCCTGTTGGGTGCTTTACTCCAAGCCTTAATTTTTTGGGGTGCTTTCATGAGTCATGCGGATAAGTCTATTTTGCCTCAAAACCTCCACTGCAACATCTGGTATTTTCAAATATTTTGTTATATATAGCAATATACATTGCTGTTTCAGTGTAAGTATAATTTCTATACAAACAGTTTAACAAATGCATAATTCAGAGAAACTAACTAGAACAGCTAAGGTTAAGCTTCTGAATGCAAAAACTACAGTTGCATATTTCAATGAGACTCTCTCTAGCAAAATAAAATTAAATCCCTTTTTTGCATTAGTTAACCAAATTGTAAGTTTAGCTGTATTTATCTTTAAAGCAAGCCCTGATCTGGTTGCCATATTAATACAGGTCTGTCTGGGAAAATAACTTCCTTAGAAAATGTGAATATGACCTTTAATTTGTAAACAACATTCTCCTTTATTCCCAGACTTTGACTTGTAGCAATGTATAGAATGACTGATTCTTATCTAATGGAATTCACTTAATTGTTGTGGTTTCATACTTCAGCTGGATGATTTTGTTATGTTACAATTGCTAAGGAATATCACACCACAGTAGTTAGATGTGGCATGAGTCAGATTCTGCCACTGCTATCAATAATGATTGACTGATTAAAAAATGTTTATTTCTGGAATTATTGATTGATCTTCATAGAGATTCTTGTCTTCATTAATCCATTTCTCAAGATAAATAAATTTTATGTGTTCTTTCCTCTCTCTGTGGATCTGGGATACTTTCAGTCATGCAAGTATATCTTGATGATTTCTTTCAAATATTTACTGCCTTTTTATACAGCATTTGCTTCTAACTCTGCCATGAGGGAGCAACTGTTGCTGTCTTCCAGTTGGTATGATCTGTTCCCTAAGCAAGCTGGTTTTCTGATAGTATCGACACTGATTTTAATTGTGTGTCGTGTCGTCATTTGCTTGTTACTACTCTTTCTAATGATGAGTGTTTTCCAAGCACATGCCCAAGAAAGTAGAACCGATCAGACTGACATGCATGGCCAGATACTGCCATTCTGCAGGCAGCCTGGGGCTTTTTTCTGTACCCATCTCTCCACCACTCCCAGCTGGTGTTGAACAATAAACTGTGAGCTCTAAAACTACCTCTTATGTTAGTTCCTTCTCTGTTTCCCTTAATCATACAACATCAGTGTGGACCTAGGGATGTGGCATCACTGCAGTGTCCACTGAAGGGCCTCTTGCCTGGGCACAGAGCACTGTGCTTCAGGGTGACCAGGCCTGAAACAGATGACAGCCCCAGGGAGACAGGCATCATTCCGTGGCAGGGCTGACAGCTCCCTCCCCATGGAAAGGTGGACTCCGTGACTGGTTCAGAACAGCTGACTGAGGTCATTGACAGTGGCCCAGCTTCTGCGTCCAGTTGGTCTGCTGAGGATGACAGCAGTGAAAGAGTTCTTTGCAGGCATCTTTCAGCCCGGTGTTGGTACCTGACACACAGCCTGTGCCCACGCTAGCACTGCCCTCCTAGTGAAGGAGGCATAACTTCACTTAAAGTTAATAACTTTAACCTCATAAGGCTATGAGGTTGGAAGGGACCTTGCACAAACTCAGTGGAGAGATACCAGCCTCCGTAGGCAAGTCCTGTCCCACAGCTGGTTAATTAAACCAATTGGTTAATTAAGTTGTGTTGCATTGCCCTGCCATGAACCCAAACAGCCACCCACTACGGGTCAGTCCCAGACTAACAGCTGAATCTCATGCCTCACATCCTGTTGGTGCTGGTAGTGTATTTTCTGTTATTTAAACTATTGAATGTTGATCATTGTAACCTTACCATGAACATACTAGCTGCCCCAAGGACTATGAGTCACCCTTTAAATACACAGCCAAATACACTTTAAATACAGTGTCAAAGAAATACTCTCATAATACAGTTAGAAGAACATATTCCATTCCTCAACTCCAAAATAAGATCAATGATATGTAAAACACACTAAATAGATACTTTGGTATTTCTCAGAAGTGTCCAGTGGTGGAAGTTGCCTTAGCCTGTGTCCTGGTGAATCACAAACTTTGACCAGCCTTCTTCCCCATCTGCTCTCTGGTTACTCCAGAGGTCCTGGGGCAGAGCTTGTGCTTTCACACTGTCTGTGCACCCCATATAAAAGGACTCCAGGTTCTTCTAGGTATACCAGAACAGGCATTGCTCTGACCCTCCCTAGTTATCATTTTTTCTCAGTTGGGAATAAACCTCTGACAGCAGTACTAGTTCAGTCAGCAGCTGGGGGATTCTCATGTAGGTGACCAACTTGGCAGCCCAGCCTCACCCCATGGCACCAGGGATATACACTCTCTGCTCTCCTTACCCCTGGCTCACAGGTTTTGGACTCTTTTTTTCTCTTTTCCTTTTTAAATTACATTTTGCATTCAGGAAAACCAGATGTGATTTGAGTGGGTTCAGGTAACAAAGCTGGGTATGTCACAGTTATCTTCAAATGCTAGTCTGCAGATATTTTTGCACTTGCCTGGTGCTTATTGCAAGGGCAAAGCGAAATAGTCTCTAGGCTTCATTGCAATATAAACATCAAATTCTATTATCAGTAGTCTCAGCATGGTTTTACATTATAAAATATAGACTATAGCTGCAATAATAACTGTAGAAATATAGAATGTATAAGCAATAAATATAAATATGACTGAGGAAGCAGCGATTATATCCATCTCTGCAGAATTCAAATCAGTTTAGTACCAACTTTGTCCATTGTTTTCCATGACCCTGTACCTGATCTTCTGGCAATGGCTCCATTCATCATAATGAGTCCAAATGTCCTGGAAATATCTTCTTGTCCAGATGGGGAACATTTGTTAATAGCAGGTATATGAAATACATATATTTGTATATTTATGTGTATGCTGAGAGGTAAAATATTCATAACCCACTGAAGAAAGCTTAGGCCTTTCTTAAAATAGGGTAGCTTTAATGAAAATAACTGTGATATGAACTTTGCTTCCAGCTTCCTTTGGTAGATTAAAGGAAAAGCATAGACATAAATATATTAACATGTTATTAATGTTTATTGTTGAAATATGTATATATGAGATGCGCTCCTTCATACATTATGTAATGTCTAAATTACACAAATGTGGGGGAGTTTAATAAGTAGCCCACATGGTTTCATCTTTTTATGTAATTTTGCTACATTCTAAATTAAACAAGCAAAAGTCACCACTTTTATCCATTTTAAAAATTGCTTTACATGTGAAAGCAGGTGAATAGTAACACAATGAAAATATTGTAGGTAGCATTGCATTATGATCATTGATTATTTTTCCTTAATAAAGCAGGGTGAATGGAGAACTGAAGAAAAATTATGATGAAAAATGGTACAAATGTCCAACAGAGGAGAAGTAAATAGGCTGATTAACAGTAAATCTGTGATTAAAATATGCTGCCTGTAGAAGGTAAATTATTTTCTGTCAATAACTTTTTTTTTTAAATTCAATTTATCCCAAGCAGTGCATTTATTGAGCCAGAGTGGTGAGTTCTGGAGTGATGACAGAGCTTAGTCAAGCTCTGGGCAAGAGTTGAAGGAGATATCTGGAATGTTGCAGAATAGAACTGAAAAAAAAAAAGCTGTCTTGAAGCTGTAGTGGTTTGACTCTGGCCAGATGCCAGGCACCCACCAAAGGTGCTTTCTCACTAACCCCCATACCGGGACAAGGGAGAGAAAATATAACAATGTGTTCCTGAGTTGAGATAAGGACAGAAGAGATCACTCACCACATGCCATCAAAGGCAAAACAGGCCTTTGAGATACAAAGTGAATTTATCACTAACAAAATCATAGCAGGATCATGAGAAGTAAAATAAACCCTTAAAAACACCTTCCCCCTACCCTTCCCTCTTTCCCAGCTCTACCTCCTACGTCAGTGGTGCAAGGAGGCAGGGCATGGGGTTATGGTCAGTTCATTATCCATGGCTTCTCCTGCTGCTCAGGGAGAGGAGTCCTTCCCCTGCTGCACCGTGGGGTCCCTTCCAGGGGAGACAGTTCCCTGTGAACTTCTCCAATGTGGCTCCATCTCACAAGCAACATCTCTCTGTGACCTGCTGCAGTGTGAGTCCATCCCATGGGCCAACAGTCCTCCCAAAACTGCTGCAGCATGGGTCACTCTTCCATGCTGTGCAGTCCTCCAAGGACAGGCTGCTCGAGCCTGGGAGCAGGGTCCTTCTCACCTTGGGTCTCCCATGGGTTTACAGCCTCCTCTCAGGAATCCACCTGCTACAGTGTGGGCACCTCCCCCATGGCCTGCAGGTGGATCTCTGAATCCTTCGTGGATCCCCACGGGCTGCAGAGGCACAGCTGCTCCACCATGGTCCTCACCACAGGTGGCAGAGGAATCTCAGCTCCAGCACCTGGAGCACCTCCTCCCCCTCCTTCTGCACTGACCTTGGTGCCTGCAAAGTTGTTCTCCTCACGTATTCTCACTCTGCTCTTCTCTGGCCACAATTAAAACTGTGCAACAACTTTTGTTTTTCTTTCTTAAGACGATAAGATGTCTTAAGATGTGTTACCGCCATTTCTAATTGTCCCAGCCTTTGCCAGAGGCACGTTCATTTTTGGAGCCACCGGGGAGTGGCTCTGCAGGACATGGAGGAAGCTTCCAGCAGCTTCTCACAGAAGCCAACCCTGTAGCCCTCCCCCCACCCATGCTGCCCCACTACCAAAAACCAGGCCATGCAAACCCAATACAGATGTTCACGCTGCATGGAGTACAAAAAAAAAAAATTTCTTGATGGCCACTTCAGAGTGTGGAGCACTCTGCAAGAACTCTTAGGAAGTTTCAAGCATGTCAACTAGTATTATTATTTAATTATTGTTTTGGTAGACATCTTTAAAATAGCAGTAGACCTGGCAAAACATATGCCTCTCACAACACTGGGAGGAATGGGAAAGGGGATATTAGTAATTTTAACACATTTGAATATGTGTCCATTCTTTCTTGCTAAATTTATTTGTAGCTATGAACATTTAGTAACTTCACAGAAGAGCTGTTGCATGGAAAATTGACTCTGTTGTGACAGAGAATTTACATACCAACTGATGTAGGAACTCGAATCAGACAGTGTTTGGCCACTGGTTTCAGTGAAACCACAAAGGTGCTTTTGTACCTCCCCCTACGGCCTCAATTCTGGCTTGGGAAAGGGGAGTGGATACCCACAGGAAACCAAAATGAGATTCAAGGTGTCTCATCTCTGTGTTATAAAGACTCTTTTGCTAATCTGAAACCCACACTTTCTAAGAAAAAACTAGTTATTTTGGTATCAAAACTCTAGGAGCAAAACTCAGTCTTTGGATTGACATTGTAGTTCTCTTTTTGATTTCAGAGGTAATACAGCCTACGGAAATCGTACAGAATATTCAGAATACACTTCAGGCTAAAAAAAGGGTTTGGTTAAAACATAAGTGAAAATTTATTGCTTTTAAAATCTGTCATGATTTCAGAAATGTGGCCTGTGCTATGTGTTCCAAACTTGGCATAATCACTAAGCTAATGCAAGAACCAGGATTTTTTTCCAAGTCATAATGTAGTTTCTCTCCAATTCTTGTCTGAGTTGCTGTACTTAAACCACCTGACATGAATCAAGTGACAAAATCAAGGCAGCATCTGAAAAAAAATGGAAAAACAATGCTTCCTACAAAAAAATCCCCTCTGATTTTAGTGAAGTCACTCAAAGCTTTCCTCCTTCCTCTAGACGAGATTTCCTCCTTCTTTATCTTTTTCTTGAATATAATCAGCTAGTGGAGTTATGTCCTCTTGTGCTGGGGTGGTTCTGTGGAAGTTTGATGTCTTAGATCAAAGAAAACCGGAGGTGTAGAATTAGCTAATGTTTTAAAAATAAATATCAGTAGAACTTTCTAATTATTGTAAGAAGTTGTTTTACTTAAAATTTATTATAAAGTCTTAGACTAGTGATCTTTTCCTTTCTGTGTCATAGTCCCCCACATGTCTATTTATCTCAATGCTCCAACAGTCTTGTTGTTAAGCTCCTGCTAAGGCAATTGGATGATCAGAAGAGATTGGTTGGGAATATTGTGAAATGTGTCAGCCATCCTTTTTCTCTACAGTGACAAAATAAATTTTGTTCTGCTATAAAACCACCTAAAGGTTCATCTTGAGGGTGGTGGGGTGTGGGGTTACAAGAGTGGGCTGTAGGCAGCCTTGGCCTCATGGCTTGCAGCTGTGTCCCTGGGAGGAGGGAAGGCCAGCATTGAATGCAGGTGTGGTGATTCCTACAACAAGAAGCACATGAGTAGCCCAAGGGATGATGGGTATAAAGGGCTGTGCTGTAGGATCACAGAGCAGCAGATACTGAGCTGAGTTGGAGCTGACTGGGTGGATGTTGAGCTGGTGCCTGTGGATGTCTGCCACTGCTTGCTGATGCCTGCGGATGCTGGCTGGTGCCTGCTGATGCCTGCCACCCTGCTCTATGCTGGACTCTTTGGACTCTGACATCTGGTGCCTGTGTTTGTATGTATCACGGCGATAACTGGCTGAGCCTTAGAAGCTCTTGAAAGCCTCCAGCAGAATAAGCCTCACGGACTGCAATCCACTTGGGGGAAGTGGAAAAGCCGGCCGGCGCGTAATCCCTGGGCGGGGGTGTGCCCAGGAGAGCCGTGAGTAGCCTACGCATGTAAGTCCAGGATTGGACTGCCTTGGGTGACCGTGCCTCTGGGAAGGACGGGGAGCCGCTGTAGCTCTTGCCCATAAGGTCGGTGAGCCGCTGTAGCTCTTCCCATGCGTGATTACTGCAGATGGTGCCGCAATGTTATACTGCAAACTGTGTTGGCCCGGTGCAAGGCAATATCTGGAACTATGTTGCCCCAGTGTAGGGCAACAGTGGGGTGGTGGCATATGCATATGTAACAAAACCATGTCTGTCTGTCACATGAATATAGAGAGGAATCTGAAAAGCTTACAGGATGGTGAGTGAAGTGGTTTCAGTGGCTGCTGAGGGGTAGGGAAAGGTGTGGAGGGGAAGATCAAGGATGATGCACAACCCTTAGCTGTGCATGAGAATGGACAGGCAGCACCTTAGGTCTGTTTCATCTGGTTAAAATCACAATGTCACAAGGGGTGAAGAAGTTAAAAATGGTGCCTCCATTCCCCTTCGGTTTGTGTGTTTCTCCACAACTCAGGTACTATCTCCCAGAGCAGCTGAGCCTTGAGGAGCCTCATCCCAGTTTAGGATTTCTTCAGCAGCTTAGGACAGGGACCATGGCTCTGAAACTCAGTTTGTGGGAAAGCAAACAAGCAGGATTAATATAGGTTCCCTTTCAACTGAACCCAGAGCAAGCAAACATTACTGCAAGGAAGGGTTCCTCAACGTGGAAGAATATAAGAGAAATTTGAATTTTGATCTTCATTGAGCACAAGAGTTTACAAAGAATAAGGAAAAGAGCAAGAAGTTGCCAGAATAGCTGCGAAGAGGGATTGCGCAAAGATTCCACTGAAAAAAAATACCAGCACAATAATTAATTAAGCTTCAAAATGTCCCTCTGAGGTAGGTGAGTATTATTAAACTAGAATATACAGAATTAATTAAGGTTTGAAGGGAAAAGAAAGGGAAGGGGAAAAAAAACCTGAACAAATTAATGCTAGCCGAAGGGGTAAGGAGAATAAGTCTCCTACAGACAGAATCAAGGAAGAAACATATCGTAGGAAGAAAACATAGTCATTAATAATGGAGCCATTATTGGAACTGATTGCCAATGCTTTCTTCATTATTGAAACTGATTGCCAATGGCTCCCTAAGGGAGGGCAAA
This sequence comes from Pachycephala philippinensis, assembly GCA_013397055.1. Classification (NCBI taxonomy): domain Eukaryota; kingdom Metazoa; phylum Chordata; class Aves; order Passeriformes; genus Pachycephala; species Pachycephala philippinensis. The sequence goes on from VWZT01012496.1 coordinate 493,162, forward strand.
GATGCCAGACGCTTTGCAGGGAGCAGGAGGCTGGAAGGACATTGCCTGACACACTATCAGCATAAAGGAAAAGATAAGCTAAGCAAGGAGGTAATCCCCTCATTTTCAGACTTTCTTTGGGAAGTGTTTTAAGGAAGGTTGTAGAGATACAGGCTCAGGACACCTGGCCCAATGTCTCTGGGACTCTCCCTCAGTGTCAAGACCCACCCCATAGCACAATATTAAATGGATTTTCGTGGATGCTGCCAATCTAATTCTATTAGCTGTCACTGCCAAGAGATAAGAGAATTGCCACACCCACATCTTTTTGAATTCCAAAGAAAAGCTATTTCATGAGGTCATGGAAGTCCAAGCATCCCCATTAAAAATAAAAAAAAACAAAAAAACCCTTAAACCCAAAAATCCTATGTTGGATTTTCTTGGTAAAAGAAGAGGAGACAGACCTAGTATATCAGTCACTGTCATGTAATATCCTGAAAAAGAAAAAACCAAAAAAAAGTCTTAGTATGATAATTCTAAATGAATGCACTGAATCTGTGATGATTTATTTTTCTTCATAGCAGCCTGTAGGTGCTGTATTTTAGATTTGTGACTAGAGCAGTGTTGATAATATACTATTAAGGAGTAGTGCTTGCTTAGTACCGGAGTTTTCTTCATACACCGCTTCTTGCAGAAGAAGGCTTGGGATGGGCAGGAGCTATGAAGTCTGAGGTCTAAAGAAAATACTGGACAAGTACTTGTTGAAGATGGCTGATAGCCATGAAGAAAAAGCAGAGGCACTTAAATGCATTTTGTGCATCAGTCTTCAATAATACTGATAGGCACTGGGCTGCTTAATCCCCTGAGTCAGAGGTCCATGAGTCTAACAGTGATTTTCCATTTGAGAACACTGAAATTGTAAGGGACCAGTTGTACCAGCTGAATGTTCAGGAGTCCATGGTGTCTAATGGGAATCATCCCAGTATACTGAAGGGGCCAGCAGAGGTTATGGCAGAACCATCTACCACAGGTCTTGGGAACCTGGGAAGGTCCCTGCTGGCTGGCAGCTTGTCAGTGTTATTCCAGTTTACAGAAAGGGCATGAAGAATGACCCAGAGAAACAGACCTGTTAGTCTAACCTCAGATCCTGGAAAAAATATAGAGAAGGTCGTACTGGGTACTACTGAAAGGCATTTAAAGAGCAATGCAATCATCAGGCACAGCCAACAGGGTTCACAGTGGGAAAGTTCTGCTTAACTAATTTGATATCCTTCTATGATAAAGTCACCCTCCTTTGGCAAAGGGAAGGTAGTGAATGTAGTTTTTCTGGATTCTAGGAAGGCTTTTGATATTTTTCATGACAGCATCCTACTGGACAAGCTGTCCAGCTGTGGGATGAGTGGGTCCACAGTGCACTGGGTAAAAAACTGGCTGAAGGGCAGAGCCTAAAGTGTTGCAGTGAACCGGGTTACAACTGACTCTGGCTTTGTCCCGTTTGGAGAAAAGGAGGCTGAGGGGAGACTTCAGTTTCTCTACAGCTTCCTGAGAATCAGAAGTGGAGAGTGAGGTGCTAACCTCTACTCCTAGGGATGCAATAGCAGGACATGTGGGAATGGTTCAAAACTGTACTGGGGAGGTTAGACTGGACATTAGGAATCATTTCATTGCTGAGACAGTGGTCAAACACTGGAACAGGCTTCCTAGAGAAGTTAATGGTGGCCCAAGCCCATCAGTGTTTAAGAGGCATTTGGACAATGCCCTTAATAACTTTTTGCCGGCCCTGAAATAGTCAGGCAGTTGGTCTGGGTGTTTATTGCAGGTCCCTTCCAACAGATACATTCTAGTCTAGTCTATTTTTTTCCTTAAAAAGTGTCATAAAGCTGAATATTCTTACGAATATGTTTGCAGCTCAGAGTTGTTTGACACACTTGTGCAAACAACTTGTAGATCATTTTTTTGCAAGCAGTTTGCTGCAAATGCTCATTTAGGGAATTCATTATTCGCAAATCATGTTTTGATGTTTGTAATCATTCACCTACTTACGCACTCAGACACCACAATGATAATTAGGAAGATATTGTTTCTTTTCCCCAACTGGATGACCTAACATGAATAGACAGAAGTGGTGCTTCAGCAAATCACTGGGGCTCATTATTCTCTCAGGGAACATGTGGAGAAACAGAGAAAGATTAAGGTACTCTCAGTAAAGTAGATTGCAGGTTTGTTGGGTTTTCATATTTGTCTGCATTTTCAAATAAATTAAAACAAAATTTAAAAGTTGTAAACTTTCAAGAAATATGTAAGAGCTGTTTAGATTATTTTCAACTATGCAATATGTTTTTCTATTACAGTCTAATTATAATCATGGAAAGTATCAGACAGGGTGTGGTTGTATAAGTACAGCTTTCCAAAAGATCCAGGCAACTCTAACACTTCTTTTGATTGCCTGAAATCTCGCTAGGGAACAAAAATGCATGACATGCATTCCTTATTTTTTCCTTTTAAAACACTAATACCCTAGCAGATAAGAAAAATATGTGAAGAGAAATCTTGATTATTGAAATCAGAGTAGTTGTACTGGAGCACTTATAGCTTGTACTGTCAGATCTTAACAAATCTGCCGAATCCAAAAAGACAAATAATTGTGCATTTATATAGGATACATACGATGAAGAGGACAGAGTAATAGCATATGCTTATGGTGCTGTTCAGTTTTTGGTCTAAGGGAGTGAAGAATTTGATACCTTGTTTTAGTAAATTAAATAGTTTTGTTAACTAAAGAAAATGTGGATGTTTCTGCTTCCTGTTACCCAAAAGATAATTTAAACCTGAAGGAAGATAGCACTCAACCACAAAACAGACACGTTTTTTAAAGAGTCTAAAAAGCTACTTTTAACATCTGTAGTCTGATTTCGATTTCTATTTTATTTTAGAAAATGCATCTATGAGTTGGTCCTTGTTTATGCTGATTTTTCACAGCATTAGTTAGGAGTTGCAAATTGTAAATACCCTTCATAGAGTTTATTGTAGAACAGGAAACCACACACTTGAGACATAGAAAAACAAAAAGACTTTATTCTCAAAGAATAAGGGCCCTCGTACAAGAAATCCACGTGGTGTAATTATGATCTTTATTTCAGGGAAGGAACTTAGTAAGATATTCCTGATTTACAGAGGTCTGATTTTGAAAGAAGGAAAGGATGTTCTTTTTAAAGTGAAGGCATAGGCATGGATGTGTTATCAGAGCCATAAGCCACATCATAAAAGCTGACTTTCTTTCATTCACTCCTCAGAAAACCCCGAGTTTCAGCATTTATAAAGTTACTGCTGGAAAATACTTTTTGCATTCATATACTAAAGATTTCAAAGAAAAAGCAAACACTGGAAAATATTCTACAGAAGATGTTGGTTACTTTGGTCTAGCTGATGTTTCCAGGAAAGAATGCAAATTGTGACTGTATCTTAAAAACTGGATATTAGCAGCTTCTGTTTGAAAATTCTAGTTGCAAATCTTTGTACAATTCTGACAGTGTTTGCCTAACACCCTCATAATTTCAGTAATGATGTGTCTTCGGTGCAGTACATAAGGATCCTGTAGAGTGCTGCAGCTGATTCTTAGCAAGTCTTTTAAGAAAAAGAACTTCATCATAACTGTAGAAATATTCATATTAGTGTAGAAATATTTATGCAGCCATTTTTAGTCTTATTACATGCAGGAACTTAAAATTACTTTTAGAAATTCTTTTAAGAAAAAGAAATCTTCAGTGACTTTTCCGTTCCTACAGTGACTCTTTGAGCTTAATTAAGCTGAAAATAATTTTTTTAAAGTAGCTGGCTCATATAGAACAAATCTGTTTAGACATTTAAACCAGAATTCCAATTCTTATTAAACTCTGAAACTAAAATGATGTAACAGGAAACAGTCTGGTTAAAACAGCTAATAGAAAGAGGTAAAACTAGCTTTAAAAATATTTCTGAGGTTTTCAGTCTCCTTGAAAAAGGCAGTTGGAGTGGACTGTGTGTGCTCTTGACATTCTGTGTACTCAGAATACTTGAGACAAACCCAGGAAAGTGGTGAGCCGGAGGAAGCATAAGGAAGAACGTATCCCTATCAGATCCAGACAAGCCTGAAGGAAGTACATGTTCCTCTTTCTATGAAATCATAAAGACTAACTGAAGGAGACCCTCTTAATTGCACAAGCAATGATTTCTGGGCTTCTCCACAACAGCACTCCATCTATTTATTTTTCTGACTTAGACAGAGAAAGGTGAACAGTAGGAGGATTAAGTATTATCTCAGTGGTGTTTTTGCAATGTGATGATGGCACTGAAAAGCTTTCAGGAAAATTAAGTTGTGAATTTTAATAGAAATGTAATGTGTTTACTTTTCTTTGACATGTTTAATGGACCACAGTGATACTGAAATTTAAAATTCTTACAATGCTTGCTTATACAGTGTGTCCAATCAGACAGAATACAGAATAAAGGTTGGAATTAGGAACACAGTCAGATTTCATTTGATTTTAGTCTGTTACATATATGTGGATGCCAATCTCAAGACAGCTCTGAACAGATATGAGTGCCTGATTTAAACAGTCTCTTTTCTTTCTGTCTCTTTTCTTTCTTTCTGTTTCATCTTTCCACTCTAAGAGTCTTAGAAGAGCAGAAGCCAACGTGATCATGTTGGAAGAAGTCCATGTGTTGTCTTTGGCAATATTTCCACCCTGCTTTTCTTCTACAGACAAATAAAAATTATGCTAAATTTTTAGTCTCTTTATCACTTTAATCTACTTTCCTTTTGTTTGTAGCCTTGATTACATGTGGTAATTCCTATCTATGCTTCTAAGATGAGTTTTCTGAAGTATTTTGTGAACTATGTGCTGACATCTCACAGACACAGTTATACATCACAGATTTGGAAACAAAACTAAACAATGTCCAGGTTTCCAAGTGAGATTCATATAAAGTTTACCCTTACATAAAAGTATAGTCTGTAGAGAAAAGAAAAAAAATCAAAAACCATGCAGAAATTAGTGAGCAGTGTTATACTACACAAACTGTATTCACTCATCAGTTGTATTATTTTTTGCCCAGCTATTTGCTTTCGCTATCTCTAATAAAATAAAAGCTCTCCACAGAGATACTCAGAGAGTGCTGTATGATCACAGTTACCATAATTTTTGCATGTGTAAATTTATTTTACTTAAATGAGTATGTTGCATATTGTGTCCTTATTTTCCTTTCTTATTTCTCTAATATCAATATAAAAGCGTGTAAATTCAGTCAGATCCCTGGTTATCATGGATGGAACACAGTAAAATAAACAGAAGTGAGACAAAATAAAACAAAGGCCCAGAAGATGCTATGGCAAACAAGAAACACAGGACAGATCCATAACTTCTCAAGCAATATAATTTAGGAAGTAAATGGAAAATAATATCTCTTGGATTCTCCCAGGGCAAGGACATATAAATATAGTCAACTCAAACTTAAGGCTACTGTAATTAGGAGGAAAAAATGAGCAGACTGAGAGGCTGAGCAGAAATGAAAAGACAAGAATCTCTGAGCAAAACAGAGAATTCTTCTTGCCTTGCAAATGGAAGCTGGGCCAGAGAGGCCATGGGCAAGACATAAGTTTTCTTAAATGTAGTCTTGTATTCTTTTGCTACTCCATTTCATTTAACCTGCCAATAAGTCAATGTATCCTGGATGACTGAAATGGTCCAGGGTGTTGCTTTTAATTACTGCTCATTGACCTGCACCCGCTTGTGTAACACCAGGAAGGATACCCAAAGTTCAGCTCTGAGCAGAGCACAGTGCTTGATAACTGGATAACTCCAGACACTAAAGGAAGGAAGGAGTTAGAGCCAGTCAACAGAAAACACTAAAGGGGGGAAGTATTTGTTTTTCCACCCCTCTTCAGAGATACTCTTTTAAAATTGAAATTAAAGAAAAGCTTTCTCCACTAAAATCCCAACCCCAGGATCCTTTGCAAGAATAAGCACCTGCCATTATTCTCTGATAGCAGAGACAAGACCACTTTTCCTTCTTTCCTGAAGTAAGCTAGAAGCTGCCTTTGTGGGAGACAGCTTTAACTGCTTTCTTGGATAAGCAGTTTCAGACATTCATGACTTCCATTCATTCATTCATTCATTCATTCATTCATTCATTCATCCATTCATTCACGTTTTTACTCCTAAAATAACACCCTAACTAGACAAAAGATTCTGGGGTCTTCCCCACAAAGTTCACATCTCTCTGCTCCTAGGAATGGATGACTAGCAGTTGGGTCAAAAGCACGTGGAAGAGGGCTAGTAGAAATGCCTGAAATATGTACCCCACTTCCAATTTTTTAACTGGAGACCCACCATCTCAAAACCTGGCTTGGTCTGTGACAGGTTTGTCTTCTTTCAGAATCTAAACCACATCCAATTCACCCTTCAAAGTCTCTGGTTATTGTAAGGCTCTTCAGAGGGATCTGGACAGGCTGGACTGACGAGTTGCAGCCAATGGTATGAGGTTCAGTAGGGTGCAATGCCAAGTCCTGCACTTGGATAACAACCCTACACACCACTAAAGGCTGGGGGACGAGTAGCTAGAAAGCAGCACAGCAGAAAAGGACATGGAAGTGCTGGACAACAGCTGGCTGAACAAGAGCCAGCATGTGCCAAGGTGGTCAAGAAGGCCAATGGCATCCTGGCCTGCATCAGCAGTAGTGTGGCCAGCAGGATCAGGCCAGTGACCATCCTGCTGTACTCGTCACTGGTGAGGCCACACCGCGAGTGCTGTGTCGAGTCCTGGGCTTCTCACTACAAGAAAGACATTGAGGTGCTGGAGCAAGTCCAGAGAAGAGCAACAAAACTGAAGGGTCTAGAGAGTGAGTCCTGGGAGGGGTGGCTGAGGAAGCTGGGGTTGTTAAGCCCAGAGAAAAGGAGGTTCAGGGGTGACGTTATCACTCTCTACAACCACCTGAAAGGAGGCTGTAACGAGGTGGGGGTCGGTCTCTTCTCTCAGGCAACCAGCAACAGGACAAGAGGAAATGGCCTCAAGCTGCCACAGAGGAGGTTTAGTTTAAACATCACGAAGAAGTTCTTCACTGAAATGTTTGTTAAACTTTGGAATGAACGCCCAGGGAGGTGATGGAGTCACCATCCCTGGAAATGTTCAAGAAATGACTGAGCTTGGTATTTAGAGCTATGGTTTAGTTGGTCTGGTGTTATTTGGCCAAAGGTTGAACTTGATGATCTTAGAGTTCTTTTCCAACCTTAATGAATCAATTCTATTCTAAAGCACCAATCTGGTGAGGACTGTCCCTTCCAGAACATCTGGTGAGCAGATATATATATATAATATATTTATTATAATGCTGCATGGAAGTGAGGAGTAGTCAGGACTTGTGAGCTGAGCAGGAATATCTCTGTTCACATGAAAGTCATTCAAACAAATAGCTGCTGCTGTTCTATTATTCACAAGCATTGAGTTAAACTGGTGTCTGGCCAATAGTGTGAAAATAGCTGTAGTCTTCAGTGTGCTGTCTCAAATACAAAAAATGTACATATACCAAGTGAATTTATTTAAATGCATTGGTCTCCATTTTTAGTCATTGCTATCACTATTTCGTGACAGCCATTTGTCACAAATAATTTAGCAGATGCGTATGTGTTCTCTCAGCCCTAACTGTAAAGGACATATTAAGATCTTGGTAATAGCCTATGTGCCACAATTTTTGGGAACAAATCCATGCCTATGCCATAATATATTAAACAGTGTTCCATTAACAGTGTTATATAATTAGTCACACCAAGTCTCATAATAAGTTACTACAGTTTAACAGCAGAAATGGAGATAGAAAGGAGCCTTTCCTGACTTAAAAACATATTTTGGTTGCAGACAAAATGGTTAACTCCTAACTTGGACACCAGAATCATATATTTGTTCTCATAAGCTGTCACATTGGGGAACAGTGAGCAAAGATGAACTGTTTCCTTAAAATACTGCCCCAATTTAGAAAACTTGAAATTGGGAAAATGAAATTTTTAGAAAGAAGTGCTACAAGAACTCTGTAAACTACCTATCCAGGGAAACTTTTAAAGATTTCAAAAATACTAATTTTCCACAAGTGAACAGAAAACAGAAACATTTTAAAATCTGTACGAAATAAAGAAACGAAATGGAGAATTGTCAATAAAAGTTACCAAGATGCTCATTCAGAGATTTGAACTTGCTTCTTGTGTGTGGGAGGTAAAATCCCTTAAAATTTATTGTGAGGAAGTGCCTAACTTTCTTGAGTTTCTGAAGGTGAGGAACATTTCCTGACAAAAGTTCACCTGAAATAGTTATACATTCATTCAAAAAATTGACCATGTTGCTCAGCAATTCCTAAACAAAAAAAGGCCTTGTTCAAGCTGAGCCTGAAACCCTGAGCACAGTAGAAAAGCACCATTTACTGGTGAGACGCAAAAAAGCATGCAAAATCTCAGTGACTTATCCTGATGAAGATGACAGCATTAACAAAGAAGAACACACTATATTATACACTATTGCCACTTTATTCTTCATAAAGTCCTATAAAGATGTTAAAAAGTTACTAAGACTAGTAGGAAAAGGGAATCTGCAATTATTAATAAGGAGATTTTGGGTCTATTTTCACTAATATTTCTTAATCTCCTTCCAGCATTGTGCTTGCAGGAAAGTAAGGCATTAATGTAAACAAATTAACCCTTCCATTCTATAGCAGCATTGATAGACCCAGAAAAATGCAGATTTATATTGGAGAATGACAGCATGTAGAGGCTAGCAGTGTTCCCAAAGAATTAGTGAGCCAAATGAAGAGAATGAGAAATGGATGACAGCAAATGCTGGATTTGTATAATATGTTTGTGCCACAGTGCTCACCAGTTATCCTTTCTTTTCAAATCCAACACTGAAAATGTTTAGGCATAATGTACTAGGATTTATTATACATTTATATTTCTCTTTAACTAAAAAATATTAATTCAGGAAATGTACAGAAATTTTTCAGAGTTGTTATGTTTCCTGTACTTGCTACAGTGGAAGAACAGTATCCAGAGGGAGAGGTTAATCCTGAGATACTGGTGTATATCACCTGTTCAGCTAAACCAATATATTATGTAAAGCCGAAAGTGAATAATTTTCCTTTTGATTTTTTAAAGATTTCTCATAGGAAATTTGGCAACTCTTACTTGACTTCAGCAACATTTAACCATAGCAAGGCTACTCTGAGAGAGGAACTGGGGCAAAAGTAGTGGGATATAAACCTCTATCCAATTTGGTTTTGAGACTACTAGTGTTTAAAAAAAAACTAGTTTGTGTTATTCGTTTCTTCTTGGTCTTCTGGAAAAGAAAAAAGTCTGGAGAAGCCTCGATAATGTTAAATTGCACTAGAAGGGGTCTGAATTGCCAGATAAGATACTACATCATGGTGGCCACTTCTTTAGTAAATAAAATAATAGTATTCATGCAGACACATTTTCTGAAATGCATGCACTGTAGCACCATGAAGAAAAGGGGAAGCCCAGCTGAGAACTAGAGTCTCACGATATCTCTGTACTCTCTCAGATGTTCTTTCTCTAATGCCTACCCTAAGAAAGGACATTCTTTTATTCCTATCTTCACTTGTAGATGTTCAATATTTAGTGACAATATAATGAACATCATACATTACTGACTGGCAGCCACGCTTGGTGCTGCAGAGCTCAGCTGAGGTTTGTTCCCTGAGGACTTTGACTGACCACTCTGCTAGCACTAACAAATGGTGGCATATTTTTGTGATTGGGATTTAAGTCCTTGTGGGGCTGATCTAAGAACAGCAAACTCATTTTTAACAAGGGACCTAAGTTACATTTTAATTCAGTCCTCCAGAAAACAAAATACCAGAACATTAAATTGCACCAGATTTTAGTCTATAAGGTGGGTTCTCGATGACTGACTGGTGATCAAAATCTAATTAGTCTGTTTAGTGAGCCTAGCATGTTCCATTGTGTTTGCTAAATTATGAAATTATATCTCAGAAATTCTGCACTCCTGTAGTATGCCTTATGAACACAGTGCTGCTGTAGTTTGGGTAACCATTCTCACTAGACTTTGCTTAATAGACCTTATATTTTATGTTTTGAATGAACAACTCATACAGGGTTGAGCCAAGGGCTTAATCACTCTTAATACAATAAAGCAGCACTTTAAAATATTATTAACCTCATCTGTCTAGATTTGGAACTAATAGACCATTGTGTGTGTATTGTCTTTATCCCTGCCAGTTATGTACATATTTATTAATCCACTCTTCCAGAGGAAAAATTTCTAAAGGAAAACCAACAGTAACCTTCAAGTGAGCGGGCACAGGTTAGAAGGGCACTAATTAAATGTCAGACTTGACAGATTAAAATTATGAAATTTAAAATCACCGTGGAGCTCTTTGTCATTGTCAAATTAGGAGTCAGTGTGATGAGGAGCATGGAAGTGAATGGTTTAATGGATTGAATGGGAATGTGGCTTAGCAGCAGCCTTTTCTTGAATTCAGATCAGCCTGTAGTTCAGATCAAAGGCTGCTAGTTCAATTTCACATTCAAAAAGAGTTGTAGCTTACCTGCATCAGTAATAGATGTGTATATATGTATGTAGGCTTAAAGAAAAAAATGGAAAAAAATTGAAGACGAATATGTTTCATGAAAAATAATTTTTTGGAGATGATTTATGTGTTTAGATTAGGATAGCAACATCATTATTTCTATTATTTGGTTATGAGGTGTTTAATGAGATTTTAAAGTCAAGGTGTTCATGAACTGCTCATTATTTTCTTTAGAAAGGAACTTTTCTTCTTAGAAAAGTGAAAGATAGGGAATGCTTAGTGCTGGATAGGTTATGTTAAAGGAAAGAAGACTGAATTCAAGTGAGTAAGCCACATCCTGATAACACCTGTTCTAATATACATTGGGGAAAATACTGCCGACTTCAACAGCGTTTACACCAGTACACGTGAATTATATTGAACAAAATGGAAAAGGGAATAAACAAAATGTAATGGACCAAAACTCTATTTAGATGTAAGTCTGCTTTATGGGGAAATGCCCTTAAATGGTTGGTATTGTTAGGAGTTTCATTTGCACACACATATATATGCACAGATGTACATGCCTAAATATTTATATATGTAAAAGTGTATGAAATGTCTTTCAGACATCAGTCATAGAAAATCTAATGATCTGGCTCCTGTAAATGAAATCAATAATGTATGAAATTAAAATATTTCCCTTTCCTAGGTCATTGTTTCTACATTCATAAAATTTGCAACACCCCTTGACTCCTTTCTTAAACAAATCAGAAAATTATTACATTGCCATTCTGAAAAAACTTCCAATACAGGAACTCTTCATTCAAACATAGTTTTGAATTATATAAGAGATACTGCACAACAGCAACTGAAATCAATAGAATTGGTTTTTAAACAGGATTTGGTAGTTATTTAAACTAGTGGGAAGTCTTTTAAACCATTGGGAATCTGTCTATTGAATTCAAAAGATGTTGGATCAAAGCTGAGTTCTTTAATCAATATATCTAAATTTACATTACAAAAAGCATCAATAAAAATGTCAAGCCATTAATCGCATTCATGATGTTTGGGTTTTTTCTTGAGACAAGTGATACAGTATGACAAAATTATGCCAGGTAACTCTTGTCCCATGTTCCAGTTTCATCCAGGCACTGTTTAAGACATCTGACAGATGGCATCTTCAATTCAAATGCTGATGTCTTTAGCATGCTGTAGGAAGATGTCTTTAGCATGCTGTAAACCCCACAATCAAGGCGTTTACCTTCTACATCAATGTGTACATGCATTGAACAGGGAGACAAGACTGAATGTGAGTCTACAAAAGCATTTCTGGGTAGTTGGGCCTGGTACCTTCATGTGAGATGATTCAAATGCAATCCTACCAGATCTCAGATAAATCACTAATCTGCCATGATCACTGACACCCCAGGTAGACACAGCAGCTCTTCAGCCATCACTTGGGGAAAGTTTCCTTATTTCACAAGCTTTATCCAGGTTTCCAGTCTTTCCTGACCATGGTCAAAGAGATTAAAAGAGCCACATCACAAACTTTTGATATTCTTAACAAAAAGAGGACTGTGGAACCGTTACACAGCACAAAAAATTATTTCTGGAAAAAAAAGAGAGATGTCTACTACTGCCATCAACAAAAAAATTAGATGCCCTACATATTTCACCTACTGGAGTGACTTTACTCCAAAGAAGATGTTTTGGAAATAATAGCATAATATCTCACCAAGCACTAAAGGACTAAAATTACTGTAGAAAAAAAAAAGTGCATGTATTATTTCTTCCCAATCCTGCATTTACAGAGTGTGTTGGGGGAGGAAGAAGTCATAGCCCTCATAAGCATAGGCACTCAAGAGAACCTTTTCAGAGCAAGAGATAAACAAGTTCTATAAAACCATATTCAAGTGATTTATCTCAGGAACAAGAAACTCCCTGCGGGTTTTATATAAGTATTCCAGTCTCTTTAACCGTCTGAGTTAACAGTTAACATGTTAACAGTTTTTGCTAGACATATCAAAGATTGAATTTTTCTATAAAACATTAGTCAGCATTGTCACTTTTTGGCATAGGAACAAGTATGGCGTGAAAGAAAGAACAAAGAAGAAAGTATACAACTGAGAAGTCACTCAGTCCTGTCATGGATTCTATTAACTGCTCAGTAAATTAGCAAGTACTTGTGTTTCTACATGAGCAAATAATCATTGTCAATATTGGCCATTAATTTTCCAGTAGCCAGTGAATATCTTCACTTTAAACTTCAACGAGAATTTCTTCTCTTGTTAGAAATGGTTTCAAGTTTTGCAAAGAAAGCAGATACTTCCACATTTAAGTACATTTATATCCACACGAAGTTCATAAAAATACCAGTCATTCTAAAGAGGTTATGATGCCAAATAAGTGACATTTATTAAAGGCCTTTTCCTCATTTTTCTCTTTTATGAGCACTTCCTAAATTATTTAAAAAATGCCAGTGATTCCTCTCGAGTTCAAAACTTTCATTTGCCAGAGTCATACATTATTTATCCATTCCAAAATATCACAGTGACATACATTTCCAGTACATTATCTTATCAAGGGGTACAAGCCACTTAGGAGACAAAACCTTTAGTGCTGCTGTGCATTGGCCTTATTTTAAAGGGGGCTGATGAATCCCTCCTTGAGGAAAGCTCTCTGAATGGGACAGCTGCATATGAACAGCCCCAACAACAGGAAGCTCAGACAAAATGCAGGTAGGCTCAGTCAGCACAGATTTTCAGACAGTGATTGCTCCTATGGGACAGCCCAGTGAATTGTCTCTTTTTCTGGAGCTCCCCCAGGGGGGACAAAGCCTTTAGACAGCTCTTTACTCAGACCCACAGCCAAGGAGGTGCAAGCTTTCACTTGGGGTTTGTGTCAGCACAGGTGAGGCTGCTGGGCTGGTCTGAGCACCTCCACCCAGGTAGATCAGCCTAAAGCCACTCACCCTGTGTGCCATGTTCTGCAACTGTTTTGAAAATATTGGCAGTTCTGTGTAGCATTAAACCTCCTTTATTTTCAGGATTTTGTCCTTACTCTCCGTATTCCCACATTGGAATCCATTTTCTTTGTTACCAGTCTTTGAGTTTAGGGGTCAAAGGATGAACACTGGTCTTGGTTTCTGGGTTTGCTTGGTTGCTTGAGTTGCATGGACCAATCTCCCTGTATGCACTTCATCTGTAATACTAGTTGGTGTGACCCTGTTGGGCCAGGAAAGAAGCACAGACCTGGGAAATTACTCCAGGTGGCTGAACACAAGGTTATTAACCCAACCGATACCTTTTAGGTCATTAGAAGGAGAAAAGGACTACAGAAAGAAACATCCAATGTGCAAAAATACACCCATTAAAGGTGGGGGTTTTTTAGAGAAAATAAGCTGCAGAAGTATATACAGTCATCACTTCTGACTTACAAGTTTCTTGCGGTGGATGGGTAATGCAGAAAGATATAATTTAGTGAACAACCCAGCTAACAGAGTCTGGATTCCTGCAGATTTGTGAAACTGATCTAGTAGCTGGCTATAAAGGGCAAAGGCTGACTGGAGCATTTCCTACAGCTGGGATGTTCACAATATTGCTCTGTTGCTTAGAGTCTGGTGTCTAAGAAGAACTGAGTTTTTCTCTCAGTGGACTCTCTGGAAAGGTCTTTCTTCTGTATATAGCTATTTTATTCAAAATTTGAGGAAATTAGTATCTCTCAGATCTTTTCCCTCCTGCCAGCTATCCCTCAAATTGGCTAGAGCTTCCAAAGTTATTAAGGAGACACGCATATAAAGAAAGAGGGGCACACACAGTAATTGCATAAACTGCTGCATGACAGAGACCAAACACCATAATCATGGCCCAGAATGAATAGAAGGTTTTCTTCCCAGTGGATAGACGGTAGGATTCAAGGAACATGTTTGTCATGCAAAGTTACCCTTTCCAGACATACTTATATGAGGCACAGAACCAGCTGGGTTCCATGCCTTCAGCAGCCACATCAGTGTAGCAGAGCAGGGCACTTAGTCCTTTTGGCATGCAGCAAGTGCATCCTGCCAATTACATTTGGCAGCTGCCACTGGATTCAACCTTGATAAAGAACAACAGACAACCTGACCCAGGGAATTGCTGGTGGGACATAGTGACTTGTGCCTTTAGGTGATCTGAGCAAAGCAGGTACACAGCTTTCTTTCGTGTTGGCTCACGAAGTGAGGGACAGCCTGTAGCACTTGGGCAACATGCAGATCATGAGCTATTCAAGTACAATTCTTGGTTCTGGGTAATATTACACAGCCAGCAGCAGGGCTGTGCTGGCATTGAGGCTGCTAGGTACACTGACATTCAAGCTGTGAAAACAGGTGTGCCAGTGGGAACAGTGCAGCAAATTTACTTTGCACTGCAATAGAGCACTGGAAACCTGCAGGGAGACTCTTTCTACCAGTATCAGAGCTATCAGGGAGATCAGGAGGTAACTAGTACCTGATCTAATTTCTCTCAAGCTTGTGAAACTTTTTGAAGGAAAACTATACGATCCTTTAAGTGATACTCTCAAAGGTGGTAGTAGTCTCACAAAAGTCAGTGGCAGTAATTACATGAATGGGAGTCAATTATTTCAATTCAAAAGTTTCAAAAGTAGTGTTCAGGAGTGAAGAGTGCTGGTGGTAACTCCTTTCAGCCATCCTGAAGATGGGTAGCGCTTCCAGCAAGTTGCTTGCTCTCCCTCACTCACTGTAGGCAAGCTCATTGGGACTAGCTTATAAATGCTACAACCGTCTGTTAAAGCAAACACAACCTGCAGCAAAACGTGGATTGTCACATAAATTCCTCCTTAGCAAAAACCAGGAGCTGTTCTACAGAAAAGCAGTGGCAAGAGCTATACAGAGAGTAACATCCAGCATTGCTGGACCCAAAAGAGGATGCTTGCCCAAATGAAAACATAAGGCCAGAAGGAAACACCTGGGTCACCAAGTGTCCCCTGAGATCTCAGACAGTGCATTGTATAATCTCTTGCATATATGTATTGAGTTCCCCCTACTCCCAACAGAGACTTTTCCTGAAATTGAATGTTTCACGATAATGCGTGCAAGTGCTGAACAATCAGATACTAAAAATGTTCATTTAAGAG
Organism: Pachycephala philippinensis; assembly: GCA_013397055.1. Lineage (NCBI taxonomy): Eukaryota > Metazoa > Chordata > Aves > Passeriformes > Pachycephala > Pachycephala philippinensis. Next base: position 508,841 of record VWZT01012496.1, read on the forward strand.
TCTGTATTAAAGTATGATGATGAAGAGGTCAAGTAAGATTTGTTATCATGATTTTTAAACTGTCATTCAGATGGTTTCTAATTTAGGACAAAAGTGATTGAATAGGAAATCATCCATAAATTTAAAATAATTACTCTCACTATGTTGCAAAAATCTAGCAGCAGATTGTTGTAAACCATTAAAGAGCAAAGAGGTAGAGATAAAGCCACAAAAACAATCTGTAAATTTGTAATCATATATTCTTAAGGAGCCATTTATCACTACAGAAAAATAGACATTGCTCACTAAAACAGGCAAATTAATCAGACAGCATTAATTCCAGTACTGTAGCTGCTAATGTAGATTAATCTGTATAGCCACACTTCTGGTTATGGGGTACAGTATTTTTCCCTTTTTTAGAGGCCAAGTTGCTAGTTTCAATAAAGACTACATATTCAACCACAAACAAGGTGAAACAGATACCAAGCGTCAGTGAAGTCTAATATTTCTTACATCAGAAAGGAAGTGGAGATAGCTGAAGTGTTTTCCAAAGTTTAAAAATACAAGACAGCATTTTCCAAGCAGTACCAAATAAACTTGGATCTTGTAACCTGATGAAAGTTAACTGGAATTCATGTGTCTGTCTCTTTTTGGCAGAAGGGAAAGAAAGATTGCACAAATTAATAACTTACCAGCATTTACATCAGAAACTTGAATATTTTTAAAATGCCATACCATTGTGAATGATTCAATATTTTGAAAGTCAAGAAAAAAGAAAAATCAATAAATCAATAATACAAGATGTGTTTGTACAGTCCATTTGCTGTGTCTGATATCATACACCAAACACGAGAACCATTTTTTGCATCTATCACTCTCATAAATTAAGATAAGATATTTCATCTGCAAAATGAATTGCAATTTCAATCTGGATCCCTAGGCCCAAATGTGGTGAAAAAACAAGTAGCCAGACTTCCTAGCAGACTTCCTACAGCCTGGTGAATCATGATGTTTAAGTGGTGGTTGTAAGAAATCATATATTACTTTTATCTATCTATTCATCTGTTCTGTGTATAAATAAAGCACGTTGTCTCCTTAAAAAGATCTTTTTAGTCAATTGCTTTACAAGGCCCTTAAAACAGTGATGAAAAACAGGTATGTATGAAAACAAGACCATCTTTACTTATGTGCTCCCACAACAACATTATAAAACACTGTAAAAATCCAGGAAGCAGTGTGAAATAATTTATTCTGACTTTTTTGAGAGTGATGTGATTTTTGGACACTATTTTCAGTGACAGCAAGCCAGGACATTTTGTTATAGTGAGTCTGATCCCTGTAATTAATTACTGGGGTGTTTTATTACTCCCTTGATCTAACTGTACAACTTTAAGGAGATAGGAATTCTGTGGCTCCATTAATAAGATATAGAGACACAGATGATATGGGATGCATCTCGTCTTAGTTCCATCAATCTAGAAATCTACAACTTAGATGAATACTACAAACTAGTCATCCAGGTTCCACTCTAATGAACGGAAAAAGCAGATCTTCTAAAGATGATGATTGTCACCTGTTTCAGAGAGGATGAGTTGTTCCTGCCTCCAGCTGCCTCTTTCAGCTCTCATGTCCTGATGCAGCCATGCATGCAGGTAAGGAGAATGTTACCTCCTTGGGAAGCCACGATGGGCTGGTATAAGGTGACTTATCTTGGGCACAAGCTGCAGATGAGTGAGAAAGCAATGAGGGAGCATGAGCCCCAACCAGGTGCTGCTCAGGGGAGCAAGCTGGTCACCACACAGCAGAGAAGCAGACTGGACACATGAAGAGGCATGTGTCTGAGGTGTTCCCAGGGTGATCCTGGGGTAGGTGTGAGCTTTACCTAAGTGAGGAGCTGATCTGAAACTAGTAGTTGTATAGCTTCAAACTACAGATACTTAAATTTAGGTGACCACTCACAGGTCACTGTATGTGAGCTCCCTTTCTAGCACAAAGGGATCTCTAGGCCTAGATTTAGTTGCTTGAACATGGGTACGTAATTCGTGTTGGCTGAACCCTCCTGGACTGTCAAGACTGATGTAATAGATATGACAGGAGTGTGTGATCCTTACCCACTTCTGGACCAGCAGGTAGAGGTCAGCAGGGGCAAACTAGGACATCCCAGCTGCCACTAGATGCTTGTTTGTGGACATCTGAACCGAACGCTAAAGCTTCATTAGTTAAAATACAGGAAGAATAGGAACATATTTCCAATGTAGACACCAATGTGTGAAGACGCATCTTCATCTGAGCTCTGAATCTTATTCTCAGGGCCCTGTGTAGATATCTCATACACCTTCAAGCACCTCAAATACCCTGGGCACCCATGGGCAGGCAACTGAACAGAGCCTTCTGTGTCTGGTTGCAGAGATTTTATCCCAGGCGTATCGGTGAGATGTGAGGCACACCTCTGGAAAAGGTTATCAACAGTAGAGAGTACACTGGCGTAGCAGTTCTGCTCGAGAAACTTGTGTCGCCAGCACTTTGCAAAATGTAATTACATCACATCCATATGCTTTAGCAGAGAATCAGGGGACCACTACTGTGCTGTGAAGGACAGTCTCACATCTTTAATCGTTCGAGATGTCGGCGTTAAGTGACCTGTCTTCTAACCAAGGATGCAATGATACTGCATTTCACACATAAAACTTGAGTGTACAGATTCATTCAACTGGCTTTCATTTGAAATATGGACATTAGCAGTTGTACAATTTGTGACAGACTGATCATTTTTATGATGTGTCTGTTGGTGTGGCCAATATTTTATTGCTTCATCACCTACACTTAAATCTTCCTTGCCTTTGGATGCTGTGCATGTGCAATGTGTGATAAAGAAACTGAACTACCTCTCACCCCTGGAGAAGGTGATCCCTGCGAATCAGCACAGTGGCTATTGGCAGGCAGTACACATCATTTGCATTGTGGCTGCCTGCACCCTGCTTGACCTACATATGAATACTGCAATTCACCTAATCCCTATTGCTTGCCCAAACAACTCCAATATAAAAAAGTATGATAATTGCTGCTGCTACCTGTCACAGGCATAGCACCATACCGTAGTACTCATGAGAGCTTGTGCAAAATGGTGATCAACTGGCAAGAAAATTAAAGAGTTAATAAAATCAGACCCATGATTTTTCACTAGCTGAACATGTAAGAAATAAAGGAGAGATTTTCTTTTGGCAATAAATCAGCTCCCACCCTCCTTTTGTTTGTTATTACAGTCATGGTTCAAAGAGCTCTACAAAAACAAGGTCCCACTTTATTATAGGACAGTCAGGTTCAGAGCACAGCTTGCAATAAAGAAATTAGCAAACCAGAAGCTGCAATTCTGTAGAAACACTCAAAAACGAAGAGGATTTAAAGTGACAAGATCCAATTAAATTTAATTACCCAAGCTGTATTTTCATTTTAACTGACACTTTTTATTAAGGAGCCACATGCACTAAAGCTAGAAACCTGGGCCAAATTGCATCCCAGTAATACAGTTATCTTATGCAAAATTCTTAGTATCTAATTTTCTAAAATGAAATTAGAGACATGGGGTTTGTAAAAGGTTCTCTTTGTCTGATACTATAAGATGCTGTTTGCAATGTACCTACACTACTGTATATCTATGCTACAGTAACACCTGATGTACCTAATAAAACTTATTATTGGGAAAGAGTTTTAGTACACCTTTATTATTTTTTAACATGGAAGTATTCAGTATAAGTCAGGGATTTAACCATGTCAGTATAAATCAGGGATTAAACAGCAAGTTGACAACTTCAAATCTAAAACTCTTGAAAACTGAAGCATAAAGTCTATGATTTTGACAAGAGAAAGTTATTCATAAATCTTTTAATTTAGGCTTAAACAGGCATATAAAGCTGGACTAAATGATAATTTTTACTGTCATGTTTTCTGTCCCCATGGCAGAAAAGAGCAAAGGAGGGCTGCAGAGAACAAACCACTGCAAGACACTTCATTCTTTCCATGCTTCTGATTTTAAAAAAATACGTAGCAAAAATTTTGGAAAAAACATTGAAAAGCAGCTGATGAATAATTAAACTAATAAGAAAACAAGAGAAGGGACACATCTATTTGAGAAGGTCAAGCCAGTGGGAACAGTCTACCTTGAGGCCTTTAGCAGGAGGCTTTAACAAACACGTGAGATTGCACAGTGATCCTTCCCTCCCAAGGGTTGAGCAGGGTGTGCCAACCCCTTGGGTGGCTGTGGGTGGAAATATCACTGGTGTCAGCACCTCAGTGCCAACACCATGCCCACTGGCAGCCCTTGCAGAGAGCAGCATTAACACTCCCCCAGGAGCAGGGGGAAAAGTGGGAGCACGCTGTCTCCCCTTCCTTGGCTGGATCATCACTCCCCCATGAGCATGGTCGCTCAGCCCCACAGGAGACTGGCACTGCTGTGCTCCCTGCAGACATCCCACACAGCCCCTCAGGCTGGTGGGGACACGCATGGATGGCTGGAGTGCCTCTCATGCCAGCAGCAACCAGGGGCTGAAGGGCTGTTCAAAGGGGTCCATCACCAGGATCAACCCACAGGCTTCCTTTTCATTGAAACGAGGGGAGGGGAGAGGAGGAGAGGAGTGGAGCTGGAGTGCCAGGTTTCAGAGGAAAAGTGCTTCCCCACACGAGGTGTCTCCCTTACAGGTATGCACATGGCATTACCAAGAGCATTACCACAAACTGCATTTGAGAAGGTGAAGCTGGCTTCCTTTTCTGTCGAGTACTGCTGCTAAAAATCTCAGGTTTCTAAGCAGAAGAGGGCTGTGGCTCTGTTTTGGTATGGGAAAAGGGAGAGGAAGAGACTGGGATAGAGTCCCAGACTCTTTTATTTTTAAAGTGTGAAACTAAAGGATGCAATTACCTCATGGGAGTGAATTCAGAGCCAAAATATGATCTGTAAACTATTTTGAGAATGGAATGAGGTGCAGCCACAGTTGCGTGGTCCTCCAAGCAAAGTTTCAGTATCATTCCCCTTTGTAATTTTTCAGCTTAATTTCCTGTGAAAACAGCAAAGAATGTGGGTATTAACACCTACCAGACCAAACAAGGTGGCAGACCTGTTGGAGTGGGTCCAGGAGTGTCTCAAAGATGATCAGATGGCTGGAACACCTCTGCTGTGAAGACAGGCTGAGAGAGTTGGAGTTCTTCAGACTGGAGAAGAGAAGGCTCTGGGGAGACCTTATAGCAGCTTTCTAGTACCTAAGGGGGCTTACATAAAATCTGGAGAGGGACTTTTTACAAGGGCATGTATTGATACAAGGGAATTGGCTTCGAACTGAAAGAGGGTAAGCTTAGATTAGATATAAGGGAAAAATTCTTTACCGTGGGGGTGTTGAGGCATTGGAAAAGGTTGCCCAGAGCAGCTGTGGATGAAACACAGCTGAAAGTGTTCAAGACCAGAGTGGATGAGACTTTGAGCAACCTGGTCTAGTGGAAGGCATGATTCTATGATGCTGTTAATACCTTAGCACTCTCTTCTACCCACATTAGGCCAGAAGAGTAGAGCTACCACAAGAATTGGATCATCTATTTTAACAACTTCGTATTTAATAACGCATTTGAAAAAAAGCATAGCCACATACATCTTCCCCCCAAAAGTGAATAGCTTCCTTGAGGTAGTGTCATATGAGTATGTTGTAGGGATTAGAATGAAAATGTTTCATACTATCACTTTCATCTTGCCCCTGTGCACAATAGCCAGAAAGCCTAGTGGTGGAGTGGCTCATTTTTGAGAAGAACTCATCACCTGTTACATGAAATTTTATCCAGTAAAGGACACTAGACCAAAGGGAAAAATGGTGCCATAAAATAAATAAATCCTGATTTCCATGAGGTACTCTGGCTGTATTCCTATACTTGAATTTTAAATGTTAAGGCCTAAGATTGGTGTCCCTTGAAGAAAAAAAGAAATCTATGCGCTTATATTCCAAATTTAAGAGTATTCACAGCTAATTTAATAAATATCTTTCCCCAGTAATAGAAATATGGTGATGGTCAGAAAAAAGTCACTGAAGAGCCACAGAGCTCACACAGGTAAATTAGGCCAGTTACTGCAGCTGATGGCATCAAGGGGACTATACAGTTAACACCTGTGCTGTCTGCCTCTTACCTCCTATCCTGAATAGTTGTTACACACTCCCAAGGGCTGCCTAGAGTCCAGAGAAAGTTTCAAACTGTCCTTCAGATCCACAGCATGACTCCTTGATGGATCCACACCACACATACACATCGAAGGTCCTTTGTCAAACACATTCTTTTCCTTCCTCCTTTCACATCAATAATAATGAGGGAAACACTTTCAAGTAGCATGCAAACAGATCACTACAAAACAATTTCTTTTAAAGGTCAGGTTGACTCCCCATCGTGGCTAAGCCCAGTGCATACATGGTTATGAACTGTATGTGAACTCACTTGTGGCTCATGCCCACATTTGTATGACCCCAGCTTCTCCGAGATACACCTTCACAGTGCACCATAGGACAATTGGGCAATGGGGTTGAGGTCCTCACCTTCCTGGAATAAATTCACTTTCATTCAGCTCTGGAATCCCAGGAACCCCAAGCAAAATGTGGTTTGCCAGGTGCTGACTTTTCCTTTCTTTTTGCCTTTCTCTGTCCAAGCATCACAGAAATTCAAACATAGTGTACACCAGTTCAGTTGTTAATTATAAAAAGACTACAAACACAAGTAATTTTGACACGTGATTCCTTCTAAAGATATAATGTTATAATCTGCCCTCAGTAGCCGTTGGTGTAATCAAGACGGCCTAATTCAGATCCTTTGAAGCCCAGTCCTACTCCTGAAAAGGATAGGGAGAGTGCTCAGGGTGGTGTCAGTGGGTGCCTGGGGTGTCAGCTTCACAAGCAGAAAGCAATAAACACAAGTATAACCTGATTAACATTCTGGATGACTAACTGAAAAATACCTTCTGCTTTACTACCAGTCTTTTCCAAAAGAAATAATGCATAAACAAACAAAAAATTGTTTTCCTTACATAAAGTATTAGTTTCTCTAACCTTTTATAATTTTCTTATTATTTCTATCACTTTTGATATGTTTCCACCTTTAAACTGTCATTAAATATGAACATTATAGGACATACAGAATAACCAAAGAGCTTCTCATTCTTCCAGTTGAGGGATATTTAGTGATGTGATAAATCAGTTTAACCAAGATATCAAACATCAAGCAGACTGTCAGAAAAAAAAAAGACAAACTATTACACAAGTGATATACATATTAATTTTGTGACTTCCAGTTACCTGCTCAAAGACAGCTTCTTCATTTATTACCATTCAAAATCCATTAATTAAAAGTCACCCACTTAAGAACAATGCCTCAAGAAAAAAAATCCAAATTTAGCCCACAGCCACGTATTTGTTGAGAAGGCTGAATGACTGCAGGGGAAAAGCCCACCCAGCATCCAGTCACACGCATACCGTGAATGGCTCTAAAGCGCCTTTCGGGTGAGCAAACAAATCGTGTAATTCTATCCTGTGCTGATTCAAAAGTAAATGCTGAGTAGGCTCAGCGGACCCCGTCTGGCTGTGGAGGGTGTCTCGTTTCTAGCACCAGGGAGAATTAACAGGTTTGTAGTCATTTCCATGCTAGTCTGTAGAAACAACTAAAGAAGTCTATGGAAGGTATTCATTAATATTGAAAATGGGGGAAACAGCTTCTCTTGGATGAATGAAAATATGTCATTTAGCTGGTTGGTGAGCTTTGCTCATAAGTTCTATGTTAAATCAGGCTTCAGATTTGACATCAGGAGAATATTCCCCCAAGTTCCAGGGCTGACTGTGCTTGCTGGGAGGCTTTTCATTCTCCATGGCTTAATCTAGGGGGTTTTTTAACATGTCCCAAGCCATCACAGGATTCTGGGATTTGATGAGGGTCTTGTTCTCTCCTGCTCTCTACCTGAGACACACTTTTTTGTGAAGCTTGGTCATTTCCTAAAGGGCTAGGTCTGCACTGAGGTGCTCAAAGTGGCAACAGAATCAAAGCACCCATTCATGTCTCAGGCTGGGTCTCATGTTTCAAACACAGAAAATGACAGTTTAGTTTTACTATTGTTTGTGCTCTACTTCATTAGTCTCCATGACAGACTTCAGTTTCCATGCTGGTCACCTTGTAGTCTACAAATTTTATTGCATATGTATATTCATGCATACATATAAAATCAGTCAAAATGAAAAATATATACACAGTTAACGTGACTAAAGAATGCTGGAAGAAGGTCTAAACAAATGCCAACACTTCATCAAGCAAAGCAGGACTGGGAGAAAATCCAGAGACACCATTCGTTTGCCTGGTTAAGCTGTATTGTTATGCTCTGTCCTCCTTTAGTACACCCCCACCTTTTGTACTAATCTTCCCTACATCTGCTGCCAGCTAGGCCAAGCTCAAACAGCAGTGTCAATTCCAGGGTCAGAGAGGTCAACGGTGACACCCGGTTTAAGTGTTATTCACTCTGATGCTGTGACAAGACAGATACAGCGTGGCCTGACTAAAGTGATGTATGTTAAATTTGTTGCAAATTACTGGCATGATGGATCTATTGATGACCCATTCCAGCTGTCAGGATGTCTCTATCAGTCTCTCAGTTACGCTTTCTCCTGCTGCTCAGCCCCATCCCCCTCTGACTGCTCCCATCAAGCACAGGGTTGCTTCATAGTCCCTGAGAAACTCAGGGTGCAAAGCACAGGAAAACAAAGCATCAGCATCTGCTGTGAACCTGAGGAGCATTGAAAGTCATCTCATGAGGGATAAAAGTTTGGTGATTTATAGACTTGGGTCGTTGTGCATTATCTTAACACCTATAGAAAAATATTTGTTAACAATAGGTTTTCAAGTTAATTCCTGTTTTCATCCAAAATGTTGAAAATACAATTATTTGAGCTCTTGCTTGAAGTACGTCACTCATCTGAGAAATTCTCTGAAGGGGAACAAGCCCTCTTTTTAGCTTTTGCCTTCAAGTAGAGCAGAGAGATAACTGACCCATATTCTCCACAGCAGAAAGTGGAAGAGCGGAGAAAGGCCGAGAGAGACTACTCAGAATGTTCCCTTCCTACTGCTCCCTTCCCTTCATGGAGAAGCAATATCCAGTTTCTCTGGCAAGTGGCACTATAGCCATGGGAGGGAAGGACAGGAGCCACTTTAGAGCAGGTTCCTTGAAGCATCCCAGCTTTCCTGCTGCCCATGGTAGCTGAGACTCTCCAGTTCGTGCCCTGTGGGAAACAAGATGCATGTGGGAAGCCAGGTCTGACTTTTGTCTTTGCAATGCTGGAGACAGGCATGGAACTCTGATCTAGTGAAATGGAGTGAAACTGATGGAAATCATATCATCTCAAGTGTAATAGATCATTTCTACTTCAAAACCAATACCCATCCTAGAAGTGCTTGCTCCTGGGCAGGTGCAGTAATTACAGAAATGCAGCCCTTCCATACATTTTAGCACAGATAGGTAAAGGACCTAGTCATGGTGATAAACAATATCCCATTTCATAATTACATGTATGGAGTATCTTATGCAAATTTCTTCTGTTTAAAGTATTTGATTTCTTTTCTTTTTTGCATTAGCTCCACTGTAGCTCTGAGGTGTGTTAAGTTAGTTTTGTTCTTTTTTCTCATTATCATTACTTCCTACTGCTTCTGCACCTTTTGTTCTTTCATTCTGACCCATAGATTGTCATTCTTTAGTTTAGTGTTGCAGAGTAATTTATAATAACAAGTAATTTCTTCACGTGTAAAGGAAGAGCGCAACTCAGTTGCAGTGCCTGAATTCTGAACAATTTGCATTGGCAAGGGATGGCCCTGGTGGTTCTGCTCTCCTATTTTCTCTTGGATAATATTAAAAGTCACCCAACAACAGCGACATTCAGGGACGTTGAAACGCAGTGCCCAAAGTGGAGAAAATCAGGATAGTTAGGGCATGAGAGAGCATTTGTAAACCTGAAGATGTTCTCAGAACCCAGAACTTATGAAGGACCATTATTGAACAGGGGGAGTGGAGACAACTCCCTTATTGCTTTCAGTTGAACTTGTCCTTGGAAGACCAATATGGCTATTAGATTTCCAGTTCCACTAACGTCTTCAGCATCTTTCATTACAACACATACCTGATCTCTTTCATTTTATTTTGAGTAACCAAAACCCTAAAGAAAGGAGGAACAGCAAAGACACATGGGCACTTTATTCTAGAATTGGAATAATGTCAGCCAAGGCTGTGGTTCCTTAGTTCATTTTAATCCCTTGTAGCTGTTCATTCATGGCAGAGATGAAACACTGACAATTAGGAAAGACTTGAAAAAATTGTGGGCCCTTCAGCAATTCTAATATGTTGATAGAAGTAAATAGGATTTTGCCTAGCTACATGTGGATTGAATTCAACCCCAAAATTGTACAGAATCTGTACTTAAATGTTACGCTAGAAGCTTGGAGCTTTAAAACAACTTACAGGATTATAAATCATTAGGTATGGTATCTAGATCTACCTTTCCTTCTTCAGAAATAGTCACAAAATGGTCACCTGGATAGTCCAGAGCCTGAACAAGAGAGTTCATCCTATCACATACTCTAGAAGCCATTGGGATATGCTGAGAAAATAGAAACAAGAAAGGTGCAAACACAGTTAAGAATCAGGCTTTCAAATCAGAGTACTTATATTAATTTATCTGAACTGCACCTCGTGGAAAATGGACAACATGAGAGCCATGGCACTTCTCAACTAGACCACAGCAAAATGCTGTAACAGCACACAGTACTTAAGAAACACTGGCTGAGAAAGAATTGTAGAATCATAGAAAGGCTTGGATTGTAAGGGACCTTAAAGATCATCTAAGTCAACCCCCCCTGCCATGAACAGGGAAGCCGTTCACTAGACCAGGTTGCTCAGGGTCCCATCCAGACTGGCCTTGAAAACTTCCAGGGAAGTGGCATCCACAGCTTCTCTGGGCAGCCTGTTCCTGTGCCTCACTTACCTCTGAGTAAAGAATTTTTTTCTAATATATAATCTAAATCCCTCCACCTTTAGTTTAAAACTTTCCCCCCTTGTCCACATCTTATCAGCAGGACTGTCAGCATTAGCTATTATGTCCCTGTGCTCTGCTTCTTCCAAGAGGCTTAATTAAATTATCTCTTAAATTAAAGAATTTCTCCTTATCTCTAAGTCTCTTGGTGGCACTGGCCAAGATTAAAATATAGCTTTAAGTTGTCAGATACAGGGGCTGTCTGCACCACTCACTACCACTTTTTAGCACATTCTTAGCAGCCTTCCCAACTCCGAGGAATAATAAGAGATCTAATCACCATAGCAAAGCTCATCACCTTCCACTCCAAGGGTAAGGCATATTTTTATGGCATCATCTTCAGTAACATAAGCAGAACACTTTTATGCATGCACTTTTTAAAGTCTTTGAATATATCTCCCAAAGGCAGATCTTCTTTAGGGAAGAAGATTTCAACACAGAATAGATGATTGCCACATTGACTCGTGCTATGCTTCAAATATTAAAATTTTATAGTGAAGCTGGATAAATCCATGTAAACTACTTAATTGCTGTAAAAATTGGAAACCCTATTTGGAGAACTAATGAATTTGGTACAGAAAACAAAAATGTTTCACATAGAAGTGAACTCTTTTCTCCTTACCCATGGTCCATTTGCAGTCTAGGTGATAGAAACACTCAGGTTTGCTCTCTCTTTGCTACAAAATGCATTCAATATGTTTAGGTGCATATGCACAGAACATCCAGTATGCATTCTCACAATAAGGTGAGTAATTTGGAATTTAATTTCTTCAGTCAAAGGCAAAAATTGGATGAAATCCTACTTTCTGGGAAGGTTCTGGCCACTAAGCAATTGCTTTGAAAAGCTGTATTTCAAAATTATGAACTATCATCACATTTTAAGAGTAAATCTTGTGTCCAATTTCTCAAGGGAGTTAGATGACAGAGAACGTTCCTTTCCTTTGCTTTGGTGATGCTTAGAACCAACATGCTCACTGGTGTTGAGATCCACACACAGATTTATAACCGTCAAGGCACAGGGAAGGTCATGGTCAAAGACCACAGTGTCTGATACAGAAACACTTGCAGTCTTAGAGCAAAAACGGAGTGAAGGTGTTGAGGACAGCCATTTTTGAAAGTAAATACGTACAATTAGTTTGAATCCCTGTGTATGTAACCATCATTTTCTGAAAACTAATAAGATCAAAGCCTAAGGTGATATGACTTCAGACACCGAGTACATTTTAAACTCCAGGCAAAACCGCAGTCATCCCTATGAGTTTGGCATCTTCTTTCTTTTCTTTCTTTCTTTTCTTTCTTTTCTTTCTTTCTTTCTTTCTTTCTTTCTTTCTTTCTTTCTTTCTTTCTTTCTTTCTTTCTTTCTTTCTTTCTTTCTTGTTTTCTTTCAGTCATTCACTCTTTCCATCTTCCATACTTCAGCTCTTTCTTTCTCTTCCTTATTATTTTCTTTCTTCCTCTTTTTGCCTTTCCTTCTCTTCTCTTCTCTTCTCTTCTCTTCTCTTCTCTTCTCTTCTCTTCTCTTCTCTTCTCTTCTCTTCTCTTCTCTTCTCTTTTCTCTTCTCAAAAAAAAGTGACTACAGCTTTTCAGCACTGAGCAGGAAAGATACAAACGTCTGTATGGGGGACTATGACCTAATAATACAAATTCTCTAATTTGTCATGGAACGGACAGACCTTTAAGTGAGTACACTTGCAAGCAGTGAAAAAAAAAAAAATCTGGAGTAAAAAAAAGTAATTTCATGAAGATATAAAACCACAGACAACTATGACATCATACCTTATTGCTTGCTATTCAGAGAGGAAGACAAGGCTATTTTTTTTTTTCTAGATGCTTTAACCTGACATATAAATCATGTATGCATGTTTTATTGTATTACTGATTTTTTTATTATGTTAATATGTTTTTCATTGTATTGGACAAATCTGTGTCTCTAATATAGTCCAGAAGGCATCCAAATATGAAAGCAAATCCTGGCTAAAATTATCCAAATTCCTTTAAGCTTATTATAATAGTGATATTTCTGTCATGTTAACATCCTTTAATATTACATTAGTGAAAACCCATGAAAATGTGATAAGAAAATCACATATGCAGTATGCACATTGTTAGTAAGATTCATCAAATTAGTATGTTAGGAAACAATTTTTCCAGCTATAAAATGAGTAAAATTCACAAGATAACTTCTAACAGCTTGACCTCTTGCAGTACTGGTATTCATCATCTCCTGCAGAAGACTACCTGCAGATGAACTCCTGAGACCAAATAACACAGCTACAGGAGACTGAAGTACTGAAGGGATGTCAAAGTGCTGACAAGAATTGTCATGTGCCATCACTAATTCCAGGGCATTTGTCATCTGTCATTGCTATGCTTTCAGCATAGCATTTCTTCCAAGTTGTATGACCACATCTCGAGAGGTCCAGGTTAGAGCTGTTGACCACATCTACGTATCTCTGACCATTAAGTACCATCTCTTGATGCCTATGCACTGAGGAATGTCCTCAACATTCAGAGAATCAGGTATGTACCCACAACTACAGAACGGGGCTGCATAAATAACATCTTTAAACTATTGCGATCAAACCTTTCAAAAGTCTTTCCAAATAGCAATGTAATGATGATCAGATTAAAATCCATCATGTAATAATAATAGGTAATGAATAATATATCTTGATTACAGCTCATCTCAGGCCAATTATCACCAAAACAGATATGAACAAAGCAAGCCAGATGGTCTGGTAAAGAATGTCCATAAATATCCCAGCCACGCTCCCTCTGGCATAAAGTGCCAAGATCTGCTTCCACTATTCTCAGCAGGGACCACCTTTCTCAGAAAATAATCTCTCTAAGCAGTTTTTTGAAACCAAAGTCCTTATTTGAAGGATAAAGTACAGCATAAAAGGGGGATGTAGGAAATAGAGTTGGAATAATATAAAAATATAAATGTAGGTAAGTCCTGTGGTAGAGCATCTCTCAGATATGAAGAGTCTGTACTGTGTCCCCTCATTGTGACTCTGATGCTAAGCCTCCAAGATAAAATAAACTTCCCACAAAATGGCTCAGTAACAAACAAAAAATGATTGTGTATGAAACCACTCAAGCTATAACAAGACTAATCCAATGTGCAGTGCTTTAAATTGCTGAGAAGTTTGGAATCTTTTTTTCTTTGTCTTTCCTTGGGGCTTCTCCGTGTGCTGTAACTTCTCTATGCATGGAGAGTATAGTTAGTATTTTCATTTGCTGCCTAAGTAGCAAATTACCCTGTAAACAGCCCACAAGAGCTGGTCTGTAATTGAATTGTAACTGTTGACTTTAGACATTTGGTATATTTGCTGCAAGAAGTAAATTTTCAAAACTTCATCTTGATGCAGTCAGACAAAATGAAAGGTAATATTCTTTATCTGCCACAGATTGCTGCAGATGAACTGCTTTCATATGAGCTTAAATAAGATTTAGTGTATTCCATCCTTCAGCTGGCCACAATTGAAAGTGATCAGGATCAATATAGCTGCCCCTGACTGCAGCCCAGTATTGTGCATTACAATAGAGGAAATGGCTGTATTCAAAATTTTCCTGTGTCAAATTAATTTCCATGTTATCTCCAAATTCAATTAGATGGGAACCCCGTGTAACTAAAAAAGTGTCCGACATCCCTTAGTGACAAATTACGGTGCTTAGTGTGCATATCAAGGTGAAGTGTTGAGCCTTGCTAATCTTCTCACTAATTCTCAATTACCGTAAAATGAAGCCATAAATCACACAGACAGGGGATCGATGGAAATGTTGTTTTCAGGGTGATTGGCAGCCTCCCAAAAGGTTTTCTGTAAGTTGGTTTAAGGTTACCATTCTCTAAGGGGAGGGATGAGGTAGTCTTGCTCAATCTCTATGATATAGGCCCACAGGCCTTTTGGGGATAGTGGGGAGGGACAGCACCAATTTCAGCCCATCAGACATCCAATTTTTCTCCTTTTCATACCTGCTGTAGTAAATGAGAAACAAATTAAATTTCACTCCACTATCTCCACAGAAACCATTTAAATTTTTCATGGAAACTAAATTGTCCCTAGACAAATAGCCCCCTGATTCTATGAAAATATACTGGAGCGCTGGGGACAGAAATAAATTTGTGTCACTCTGGATATGCCATTCTCTGTAATGTCATTCACTGCTGGCCAATAAATGAGTCCCTCCCGGAACACAATGGTAAAGCCTTGTGCTCTGGTGGATTTGCATTGTTCCCCCACTCTGGAGCGGTCTAATATTCTTCCTGTTATTAATTTGCAGCCTAGGTTTTACATTCATGAGGCCAAGATTGAAATGTAAATGAGGCACAAAATAAGTAGTCAGCAGTAGCCCTGGCCGAGCAGCCTGTGTCATAGACTCATGGACTTACATGAAAATAGTTATCACTCAGAGAGATTAGCAGCTCAGAACATCAATCACTGCTGCAAGGAAACAATGAATAAAATCGCCCCGACACGAGGAAGGAAATTACCAGAGCTTTAAAGTGGAAAGGGAATATGTAATACTGCTACCTGTTGTCGAAGCACTAAGATGGCTGTAATAAAAGAAGCTGGGCTCCTTCTCTCACTCTCTATCTCTCCCCCTCCCCTGTTCCTGTTGATAGCTGATATTTAAATTGTGCCATTTTTCTCATCTCAATTTATCTATTAAATGAGCTGCAGTTCCTTGGCCAGAGGTATGCGATACTTCACATCGCACTCAAATGAAACCCACAGTTTTGAGTCTGAACCTGCTTTAAAATGATGACACCCTGTATATCATCCAATCTCTTGGCAAACAAATAGATATATAAGGCCTGGGTCCTCAGGTTTCAGGGAGGCTCAGAGGATGCCAGACTTCAAACTATCAGACAGAGGTGGCTTTAATTCACCGTTGTGCTTTCCTAATTCTCAGATGGTGCAATGGTGGTGCAGGACACAATGCACGCAGGGCAGGCTCAGGCCAGCTCTTCCTCAACAACCTCTGAACAACTCTAAGAAGCTCTCCCAGGACCTATCAATAACCAGAACCTGGAAAAGATTCATCTCATTCTCCTTTACTTCAGCAGCTTTCATCATCCTCATCAGAAGGAGAAGCATTGCATTACCTGTTGGACTTTTTTCCTTGAGTGTTCTCTGTATGCAAATGCTAATTAGTAAATGCTAAACACTATTCCATCTACCACAATTAATTTTGCCTTCCTCTGAGGAAATGTGCCTGATTATCACAGCTGAACAGCAAGAACACTTTCCTATAGTGTTTGTTCTTTAGACAACAGGAATATAGCCACATTTTACTAAAAACCTGCCAGTTTCTGGTCTAACTTTTCATTCCCCAAAATTTAGATTTTCACCCACAAAAATAGCTTTAAAAAGGTGTCCTAGGAAGATGACTTCAAAGCAAATGCCAAAATAAACTCTGGTCCTTCCTGTTCTGAGGTAGCTTGTAAATGTGGTTGGTCACAAGACTGCAGTGGGCAGGAGCATATCTCTGATCTGCTTTCCCAAGGATACTGGACTCCTTCTCATGTGTCTACCTTCAAAAAATCTGTTTGCAGGGAGAATTATTAAGCAGGAAGTGGTTCAGTCTGGGTATGCTTTTTGTTGTCTTACAACTCTTAAGACTGTTTAAAAATATATCAAATTTAAAACAGTTAAAAATGTAATGCCCCCCTCTTAAAGCAACTTGATTTGGGATTTAAGAAAAATTGTTTAAAACTTATTGCCTTAGATATCACATTCCATGTAACACCTTTCATTTAAGATGAATGCTTTTCATGCAAACATACCAAAAGACTCTGGAAAGCTTTATATTTTGATACCAGTTTTAAAAAAGGCAAACCTAGTCTTAGAAAATTGGTGTAAGAAACTGGCAATGATAGTAAGATTGGAAACTAAATTTCCATTTTCTGTGCAAAACAGTAGATCATGCTGCCTTCAGAAACCAGCTTTCCATTCCATTCCGTATCAGGGGGAAGAAAAAATTAATGTATGTAAGATATTGAAATAACCTAGTAAAAAAATTCAATGTGAGGTGAACGATATCATGAATATTTCTTATTATATGGACAATGGACATTTTGGTCAAACAATCCCTGGAGAATCAGAACTGAGCTGAACAAAGTACTAGCATATCAGAGCTATTGCATATCAGAGAAAGCAACACTTTCTTGAAGAGCTACTTTTTTCACAATAGAGATGCTGCTATTTTCATTGAATGTTCATTTTTAAAAGCTCAATACAGCCATTTTGCAGAGCGAGTTTTGAACAATAATGTGTGGTAATGTGTTCAGTAACCTTTATTCTGTTTCTTTCTGCAGAAGTTCACTATGGATAATGCAAACAGCTAAGAAAAGGAACTTGAGACTTAAGAGAAGCAAAAAGACAACATAAAATCAGATGTTCAGCTGTGTATTAAAACGTTCTTTTGAGAGGTCAAGAAATTGATCATGGGTGAGATAGCAGACAATATTGAACCTTAAACTGCTTTGTTCTTTTTTTCCTTGCTTAAAAAGACAAAGTCAGGCCCAACTTGTTACTGGAGCTTTCGAGCCCAGCAGCAGTGTGCAATTTGTGGCTAAGGACCAGGAGCAACACATCCTACATGGTTCCCACACTAGGCAGCAGCTTCTGCTCTCACACCCCTCCTCTTTTCCTCCTGTTGTCATTGTCTTCACTCTTAGTGTCTTAGAGTATCTTTTTAATTGCTTATCAAATGGATACTTATTGTATCATAAAATCTTCAAAGCCATTTCCCAGTCCCATTCAGTTGTGGAGCTGAACTTTTATACAATGATATATCACAATGGATTATGCTAATAAGCTTGTTAATAGCTCCAGCGATGTTAACTGAGTGCATTAAAACAAACTGGTCCTTGCAATAGATTGGGAAATGTTTTATAAGGGGCATGTGATCTAAGAGCAGTCATGACAAGGCTAGTAAATAATAGCAGAAACTGGCATGACCAAAGAAATGCTCACCTAAATTATTTATATGTTAATCAAAAATACAGTTGTTAAGCAATATCATTAGTTCATTACTAATTGGTTTATGGATTTGTGATGAATTACTTATTTGCATGCAAAGTAAACCCTCAGCCTTTTGTTCATCGTTTCTAACCTTCGAATATTTGCAGGTTTCCTCTCTGCAGGGCTCGTCCTTCACTAAAATGATTACATCAGCTTGTCAGAGAAAGTAGATTTTCAAGGTAAAGACATAATTTTCTTCTGAAATGTATGCAATATATTATTGTCATATATTTTTTAAAAGTCATAATATATCAGAATTTCATGCTTGAGAGATATGCAATTAATGCTATACAGTGTATATTTCTCTTTACTCTCCACCAAAAATCCTACACTTTGAACATTTATTAGTAGTGGAGACAGTGATCTTGTTTCATTCTTATATATCAAATTGAACTGTCAGGCACATTATTGTGGGAAATGTTAAATTCCACCATAGTTATGATCAGATTGGGCTGAATATAACTGAAGAACTTAAGCACACCTCTGGATGTGTTGTGGGGCATCCTAGAGATGTGACACAGTGATTTGAAGGTGAAGGTGAGGATCAGTCTTTCATTTGGTGCCTGAACTCATCGGCAAATTTCTTAATTATGAGGTTTTCAGAGCTGCAGTCTCTCATCAGGCACTTCTCTTCTTGCCCTTTGTTTCCCTCTCTTCCTCATATTCTTATTACATCTCCTTCCTGTCATCTCCTCTCTTTTTCTACTTCCATTTCCCTCTGAGTAACATTTTTCCCTCTCAATTCTCCCCCTCCATGCAACACAGTCACCTGTGTTCCCAGCTCACACCCGATGCTTTCCAGCCTTACTGCTTCAGACTGAAGGAGCCAGACCCAGGAACTATCATTGCATTTCTTCCCCTTTTGAGGTATTTTCCCTGCAAGCAAAGCTTAGACTTCCTCTATCTTTTTCCTTTTTTTCCTTTTCCCTTTTTTCTCCTTTTCAAATTCCTTTCCTTTCCTTTCCTTTCCTTTCCTTTCCTTTCCTTTCCTTTCCTTTCCTTTCCTTTCCTTTCCTTTCCTTTCCCTCTCTTTCTCCTTCCCCTTCCTCTTCCCCCCTTTCCCTTTCCCCTTCTTCACTTTTCAAACCCATGGTAGTGCAAAATCATGTAAGCCATGAATATAATTAAATTAAATTAATATTGTCCATCAGCTTGGCACACATTCTTTTGAAAAAAACTTCACCTTTCTCTCTCTCAGAATTTAAATAATAAGAATAATTATTTATATTTAGAAGTGTATTCTTCAAGGATGTAGGGACCAGTGTAAGATTCCTAGAGATTTTTACCTGTTATTATTAAGCAGAAGTTCCAGATGTATTAATGCAAATAGGCCCAACAAGGACCAGCAATCCAGGATATGAACACAAGTTTCTGTGAGCAAAAACTTATCCAGATGGAGATCTCTCTTCCAGCTGATCTGACTGTGTAATAAACTAACCAAATCTCACCTTTCAAACACACCCTGCAATTGATTTTCATTTCCCTTACAGAAATCTGCCTTCTGAATATGCTGGAAACCCTTCTATCAGTTGACCTTCTAGGGTTTTGTCTTGGCAATCAGGAGGTTGTAGTGCAGTTTCCAGCAGCTGCAGTTTGTTTTTCTTTGATATTTATCATCCACAATCTGGCTCAGCCCAGCAAGACATGCATCACAGTCTAATCCAAGCGAGTCTCACAAGGACAACAGAGACATGACCAAAATGAAAAAGAAAGTGAAAGGTAACACAGAAGAAGACCACCCAAGATAATTAACAACTTTTAATGGTGAGATAAAACAAAATTTTATTACTGATAATAATTTATTATGATATAATAATACAATATAAAATTATTAAGGGGATAAGGGGATGTTGAGCATAAGGGGATGTCGAGAGAGGCATTCCAAATATTTTTTCTTGAAAGAGATGAACGTAGCATCCACTTCAGTCATGCCTTGGTTCAGTAAAACACACAAGTAAATATTGCAGATAACTTTGTACAATTCTCTATCATTCTATGGTGGAGACCTTATGTCAGAAATATCCGTGTCCAGAGGTCCTCTTTAAATTAATCCTGGATGACTGCAGAAACAGTGATGAGGTTATTTAAACTCCTTATTCCATGCTGAAACAGAAAAAAGAAAGGATTCCTATTCTTCAAGCAAGTTAGGGCTGTACAAAAAATTAAATTTCCCACTAACCTCTCACAGCATGAGACAGCAATGTGTAAATTGAGTCCCTTCTTTGCTGCTCATATGTTGGAACCGTGACATTTGTTACTGACGTATTTGTAAAAACTTTTCTTTTGTCTTTTACAACAGTAGTCAGATTAAGTTCTATTTGGGGTTTAACTCTTCTAATTTTCTCTCTGCATAATCTCACAACATCCTTGTGAAATAGTTCCTACTTCAAATCTCTCTGAAGAAAGATCTTGACTGAATCCAGCAGGTATAAAAACGTTGAATTTTCTGAGAGGGGTGTGAGGAACTTCATCTATCCCAGTTAAAATTATATTACCTGTTCAGTATCTGAATTTGCCAATGCTGACCTTGCATGTCTATGCGGGAATAAGTGGACTTCTAACTAATGCAAATCTTCAGCTACATGTGTAAAATTGAGATTGAAACTATCACAGCTCATTTAAGCACCTAAAGGCCAGCACAACCCAACTACTGCAGTAGCGTAACTCCTAATCCCCAGCAGTGCACGAGTCAAATCTGTTTCCTGAGGCACAGAAGGAAGGCTCAATCAGCAAATGGAAACCCATTCTCTCTCTCACTAATGTCTTATAGCCCTTGGCCTGCCTTCCTCCATCTAGCTTGACATGTTTTCCTCTACACAGAGATTTGTGGAAAAATTCAGCTTTAGCCCCATGTTTGTGCTTTGGTTCACCCTGGGCCTCCTAGAAGCTGCCAATCCCAGCATGTGTGCCAAAATGTGAGTGGTATTGGCTTTGGGGACACAGCTGTAATGAGCTTTGGGGTGCCAGAAGACACATAGCATGCCCCTCGAATACCTTCAGCCTTTGAAGCCCTGGAGGAGTTTTGAGTGGTGAGTTGTCTCCAGAACATTATGCTTCCTTCAGGGTGGCAGGAACTCTCCTCACCCTCTGAAGCTGCTTTCTCTGTGGCTCCTTCCAGGTCTCACCTTCTCACTTCTCTATTCAGGAAGTCACGTGGCCACTCGTCACTCTTGCAAAAGGAGGTGTCAAGCTAGAACCAGTTCACCAGGAGAGAACCCGATACACTCTGGTATGACTACCATTAAGGAAAAAACAACAGTCACCAGTAGATGTCTGCCTATGAACAAGGCTGGAATGAAAAGTGAAAGAAATCCCACTTTTTTGTTAGCCTGATTGTCAAAAAGAAGCACACAGAAAGAGTCAACTACCTACACCGAGCGAAGTAAGTGATCTTTTCCCATTATAATCAGGACACAGAGCCTGTGATATCTCTGGGAGCTCAATCTAAATAGGGCCCCATCTTCTCGTCTATTTCACATTATGAATAAAAACATGAAATTAGTTTTATGTCAGAA
Organism: Pachycephala philippinensis; assembly: GCA_013397055.1. Lineage (NCBI taxonomy): Eukaryota > Metazoa > Chordata > Aves > Passeriformes > Pachycephala > Pachycephala philippinensis. The sequence goes on from VWZT01012496.1 coordinate 530,445, forward strand.
GAACAACCCTTAAGACACTTGTAACTTACAATTATAATTTCTAAGCTGTTTGGCTTGTCAGTATCAAGGAATTCACAGCCCACGACTTCCAGGACTTTATCAGCTGAGACACGCTGTGCTAGCTACTGAAAATTAACTATGAATCTCTCATCTGCATCCTGATTTATTAACTACAGTGAGAAACAGAAAGTTTAAAAAAGTACTATATGTGCATAGCCTGCTAGAGTGGAGGGAGCCACTGGCTGTGTTCTATTTCTATTCAATAAACTACTAGCAATGGGTAAATGTAGGGGTTTCTTCCTGCAAAAGTATTGAGTAGTTTTCTTGTAAATAAACACTGCAAAATTTTTACCTTCACTGAAGAGCAGAGTTGGCCAGTGTGAGTTTCAGCATTCTGCTGGATTCACTGGTAGCAAAAAAAAAAAAAAAAAAGATGTCTTAAGAGTCTCTTTGCTATGCAAAATTCCATTCCCTTGTTAGATCTGGTTGAAAATGTTAGCATTGCCTGTGATGTTTTTGAAAAACAATATTTTTTACATACTTTAAATAAGAATTTTGAGAGGGAAGTCTGCCAAAAAGAAACCAGGGAACTGAAATTCACTTCAGATTTTCAGCTTTTACCAAAAAAACAGGAAAATAAACTCCAAAAAAAAAATTTTTAAATAAAATTTTTCATCCAGGATATTTCAGGGGCAGTTGTTACCAAAATTTTGTTCTTTCAAAAAAAAAGTAACTTGTAAGGGGTACTATTCCATGATTCTGCAATTTCTCCAGATTCTATTTTCACCCCAGTTTTAAAATATTTTTACAATAACAACACTGAAATTCTACCCTTTACTATTATTGTAGGGATTTAAGAAGCTTGTCTGTATTCCAGATTTTGTTTAGGGGGAGGCAGAGTAGGGGTTTTTTTTCTCAAAGTCAGCTGATTCCATTTTGTAAATGAAACACTTTGTGATAGCAACAGAGCCTGGATCCGTAGAAGGCACCAGATGATAAAACAGTCTCTGAAAATAAAGGCAAGTAGCAATCATTCTCATCATTTTTGCGTGGAGAAATGAGGACAACCAGGCTGAAATAACTTGCCCAGCTTCTCACCGTTCTGACTACCAATGTCAAGAGGATATATGTCTTTGGTTTCTGGGTCCCCAGCACCCTACAACAGGGTGCCCTGAGGGGTACTGCTCTAATGAAGCTCCCAAATATTCTCTCCCAATTTCTTCTGACATTGTTTGTTTTTAGCAATGTTGCCTGTCTTGCGTCTCCCCATCCCCACCTATGGGCTTTCATTATGTACCCCTTCACTGCTTGAAATTTTAAAAATTTCAATTGATCAACAATGAAACAAAGGCAAAAAAGAAGCGTCTCCAGAATTTCAAGGAGTTTGATTACATCAGGTCCATTTAGAAATCACTCATTTTTATTTTGCAAGATCAAAATCCAATGACAATAAATTTCATAACTGAATCACTATTGTGCCCCTTATGAGTACAAAGTTATAATTAGACCCGGAACACTGATGTTTATTTTCCCTTTTTGTGAAGAGAACATTTCTGAACTTCTAATAGTGCTGGTGTTCAGCCAGACACAAAATAGAATTTGAAATTAAATTTAAAGGAGCGAAGAACCAGAAGAGAATGTTCTTGACTCTGGTATTAAAAAAGGCTTTTTCAGAGTTTATGCATTCTGGCTGTGACAGCGTTAAACGACTCTTCACAGATATTTGATATATATTGACTGTACTAGATTAAAAGTTAGACTTTATTTGTAGCATAAATCTGGTAGATGAATATGTAATGTACATTCTTCTTTTATCGCAGTCATAGAATACTCTGAAACTTTAACCCCCCAGAATGCTATCTACATATTTCCCTCCATATTTTGTATTCATAGAAGTAATCGCATTAGTTGTTGGATACCCTTTAGTAACACACTCTTTTAGTAAATAAAAAAGACTGCCACTTTCCATCATTTCACAACACCTAGAAAGACAGTAAAATCTTCAGAGCGATCGCATCTTTCTTTTGCTGGCTCTCACACACATTCCCCCTAGAGAAGCAGATGTTTGACTTGTCTCATGTAAAAGGCAAAAATTGAGTTACAGCTTCAGATTGCAAGATTTGCAATGTTTGCTACAGTTTATTAATGTTAACCAAATAAAAATGACATTAGTGAAAAAGATCTACATGATATCTCAGAACTCCCAAGATTAGGCCAGATGGTCACTTCTAACTGATATAATCTAGTAAGCTCTGTTGAGAGACAGGCTATTGATTGAATTTCTGCCTTTAAATGCAAGCTCCATATCTGCACATGTCCACAGTGATATCAGTTGCTTGAAATCCAATACAGAGGTGTAGATTGGGAGATGATGTTAGTTGCTACCTATTAAAACTGTCAATTCCATCTGTTGTCTAACACTTTAAAATACTGAGTGTAGTTTTTAATAGATCAGTATTAGATTAAGAGGCCGTATATCAAGGCTCTTACTAGCTGAGAAGTGTGGATAAATGTGTAATGAAATGACACAATGGAAAAGGAACTCTGTGGGCTGGAACCGGCCCAAATTAGCATCAAGCAGGAAGCAAATGCTGTGATTTAGGATTTCTGCAGCCGCCAGACTTCCCTAAAAATGAATAATGTGCAGCCCGATTGAAATTATCTTTACAAGCAAGTATATCATGATTAAAAACTAGAAGTGTTGTAAGACTTACGAGTATCCAGCTCTCCATACTGCACTTCCACAGGTACTTTAGTGGTTCTGTACATCTGCCTAACTACCATGCTCTGATGGCATTCCCAGAAGGGCTGTTTCAGATGGCTGATGACAGCCCCATCAAAGCCATGTTTCTGGAAGGTTGCAGCCTTGAAGGACCCCTATCCCTCAGGATATAGTTGAAAACCACCATTGGGGGTCCTGGGGTTACATATAGGGCAGTGGTTCAACCTGCGCCTTCCCCACAGGGGTGCAGTATCTCAGGGCACTTGCCTGGTACGAGGGGCTGATAGAGAGGGAGGGGGATGGACAGCCACTTCCAGCATTGCCAGCCCAACATCCAGCTGCTATTGCTGCCTAAATTTAATAAGAGAGAAAAGCTGTCCTTCTTGAACCCTTTGTACCAGTATGACCATGGGAAGGGAAAAACCCCTGTAAGGGAAGGGAGAGAGAGAAAAAAATAAGGGAATGGATCTTAAATGCAGACACATAGACAGAGGAAATTGCTTGTTTTAGAGCTCCTAATATTTGTACGTAGAAGCTAAATGAATATACCCAGCATGTTGGAAGAAAAACACAAGTCCTCCCTGGAAAGGGCCAGAACCAGGATTCATATAAAAATCCATGATTTATTTTTCTCACTACATTTTTGTTAGAATAAACAAGTAATCTCCCAATTATTGACCCTAGCTGGGCCAATAATGGAGGAGAATGTGTGTTTAGTGTTCTTTTTGCATCAACTTTCAGAAGATATTTCAGTTTAAGTACAAATTTTCAGAGCAACATTATAGTGACCTGTGAAGGATGCAGAACGGGTTCCAAGAGAGGAGTTTGAAAGCAACTTGAAAAATTCTGTTTGCAAACTACTAGTGAAGGGTAGTAAAAACAGCTTTATAAATTCCCCAAATACACCACAAGAAGTGTTTTGGATACATAAAGTCTCTTCATGTTATTAACTAGTACAAGGTACATGAAACATTCATGGAAAATTAATGTTAAATGAATACTACAGTATACTCATAGAATGCAAACTGTGAATTCAGAAACACTGTATTCCCAGCAGATATGCAATTTGAAGAATTATGCTCATTCCAGACAGAAACAGAGACAATATTGTGTGATGTAGCTGATAAATTAACCAGCAAAGGTCCAGCCTCATGTATCAAAAACTCAAAACAAATCTGTAGGACCAGAAATATTTCAGGGTAGCATGAATCTACTTAGAATAACAAACATCTTCAAGAAACTCAAAAGTTGCTCTACAGATTACCCACAGAAACAATAAAAATTCAATTAACAGATTATTTAGACAGTTCTGCTTGCTGCTTACTATCCCAAGAGCAGAAGCTGTCCTTCACAAAAGCAGAACCTTCGCAATCCTTTTCTTTGAGGTTTGAAACACTTGGTACACCACAGCAGAACAGAGGTAATAAGCATTTCAAGTGTGGAAAATAGCAATTCTACTCTCACCGTGGCTCTCTTTTAAGGGTCATGACTCACCAGCATGACCACTTCGGTGGGATTGTCCCTGATATGAATGACACCACCAAAACCAACAAAGATTTTTAAAGGTATTTCATAAGAGTTAAAGCTTTATAACATGAATGGACAGAGAGAGGGAATGGGTATTTCAAAGCTTTCATTGTGCTTTAAACTAAAAGTGCTAAATTTAATTACCTTAATGAGCCACTGAAAAATCCCACTTCATAAACCAGACTTTATCAAACTAAAGGTTAAAAATCTTAGAAACATTTTAAACTTTTTTTATTAACCCAAATGGTAGGAGAAAAATAGTGACTGTAATAAATTATTTTTTTTAACAGATAATAGGCTTTTTAGCTGATGTTCTTAAATGAGACCAGGAAAATGAGTAGCTAAATATAAAAAAATATTATTTTAGTATAATATCTCTCCCTCCATTCTCCAGAAGAAATGGCAATTCACAGAAGGAACTAGCACAACAGCTAAACCAAAGTCGTGGTAAAATGTTAGATCTGGAAGTTAGTGGGTGTTTTTAGGAAGAGGGTGGATTTAGTGACAGCATGGATGGGAGGAGTTGCATAAACGTAAACAACTCAAGTTGCACCTTACCCCATCACATACATCACATACTTTGGCAGCACCGAGGTTTATAGACTGTGCAGACTCCCCTACCATGTGAGGTTTTGGCTACTCCTTTCCTTTATCCCCAGGACTTCTAAGCAACCAGATAAACTCATTATTTCTTACAGGACTTGTTATGATTACCAGCGGTTCTGTATTTGTGGTCTTATAGAAATCAGATACTAACTGTACATAGAAAAGAAAACAGTAGATGACTTACCAAAATAAAATCTTAGAGGGATGATGACAATGTAAATCATAAATTTGGGATGGGAGAAAAAATTGATCTGATATAGTATAACTAATTATGGTGAACTGCATGCACCTGCACATACGAACACATATACTTACAACTGGCTGGAAAAACACAAGGTATAGGATTTCAGCAGACCAAGGAAAAGCAAGAACATGAACATTGCATAAGACGATTAAGCGGATAGCATCAAACATATGGAATATTCTCCTGCTAAATACACAAAGGATTCTATTGCTATTGAATTTTCACCAGCTGCCAACTTGGCTAATACTGTTACGAGAACACAGGGATAGGACATGCCTCGAGACTAACACCAGGGGGGTTCAGCTTCGCTGACTGCAGTCCTTTATCCACCTCTCCCCAAAACTGTCCCTAACTCACACTCTTCTCCGGCTCCAGCTCAGAGCTGCTATTTCTTTCTGGTTGGAATTGTGCTGGAGATGCAAGTACTGTATCAGAGGAAGAAGACATGGGGGCTAAGAAGGATGGAGACGAAGAAAAAGAGACAGGGAAGCTGGAGGCTCTTTCCTGCTTCTCACTCCCTTTCATTTTGGACAAAGTGAACAATGTTCTCAATCAGACCTTGATAAAGGGTGCAGCACCCAACAGACCCCATAGATCACAGTCTGCCCAGTAGGAGACACTGAGTGTGGAGCAGGGTTGAAAATCCGTTGCCTTTTGAAGAAGTTTTGCTGAGTGTTGAGTTCTTTTAAGAAGCTGACCTGACTTACTAGCAATTTTGATAACTGGTTTCCTATGAGTCTGAAATGCTAAATACTATAGCACCAAAGTGCAACTACATGACAGGAGCTTGATCCTCAGTGCCAGGTTAACTGAGATTCTGATTTTGTGTAGTAAATATCATCAGGTCAATTATGTACCTGTCCTTGCCCATCCTTCCGTTAGTAAGATTTGTTTACATAAAATAGAACTTACTGAATCATGTCTGTTTTTTGCACAGTATTTTCAATTCCAGATGAAGGAGAGGGTGACCTGCCTAACACGGACACATTGAATAAGACGGTCCATTCTAACAAGTTATTGCAACCGCTGTTCATTTTGTAAGTTATTTAGGTTTACTTATTCATAATACCACTTAGCACAATTTTTTTCTCCACTTATATCTTTATTGTAACAATAAGTGTCACCGTTGCAGCAGCAAGAACAACCCAGAGAAAAGATTGCAACTCATTATCATTCATTACTGTAGTGAAGAGAGATTAGAAGCATAATGGAAACTGAGAGAAGATGTACCTTTGTGTCACTTACCTTGTACTTCGCTCAGAGCTGGGAACTTCCATGGGCAGTGATAGTGCCTTGGTCACTGGCTGCCAGTCAGTGACCTTGGGTGGGTCACTTGACCTTCCAATGGCTTCATTGCCCCGGCATAAGCTCAGATAAAAAGTACAGTCACATGGAAACGCGGTGCTGTACTTGAGGAGAGCTTTCCTGGTTTTACATCTATATTTTTGAGCTTATGCAGATAGAGCTGCTTAGTGAGTTATAGTTATTTAATACTTCCCATTATAAGACCTAATTTTCAGATATTGTAACTTTGCCAAATTCTAATAGTCCGAGCAAAAATATTTCATGTTGTTTGACTGCCACAGTGTGACAAAAAAAGTAGTAGTAATATTTAGAAGTTTAAGGAACATTTCTAAAGATGAAGAGTTTCTAAACAAAAAAAAAAAAAAGTTCACTGCGCTAAAATAATTATTACAACAGTATGACAAACAAGCCCTCTGCTTTGGTAGAGCAATATGGTATTTGTCAGGAAGTGGCATCTCAGTTGGGAACTCATCTTTTGCCATCATCTGACCATCTGAAAATCTATGTGTTTTTGAACAAATTATTCAGTTTTGTAAAAAAAACTTTTGTTAATATTCAGTGGAAAATAATTTTGTTTCAGAGACTAAGTTATTTGAAAATTTCCATCAGCATACAGAATGTCCTACTGTCTCATCTGTCTGAACAGGCAGGGACCATGGGGGAACCAAGCACACCTGATCCCCTCACAGCTCCTGTGCACGACCGGAGTGCGTGAGTGGTAGCTCTGGTCCAGAGAAAGACTTACTCTTCAGTACCTCTGTCCACCGTGGCCTTTAGTTTTGCAGTAGTACCTGTACCATGAGGAGAAGCAGCTGGTGAACAAAGATTTTCCTTTTCTGGCCTTGCCACAGTCACACATTAGCTCACCTTCTTGTAAGGAAGAGCAACAAGTCCAGACTCCAACAACAAACAGCTTATAAAATCATTCCAGGAAAGAAACTACGAACATGTCCATGTCATAGCCGAACAGTGCAATGACTCTACGTGGAAAGAGGTTTGATTTGGTTTTGTTTTATGCCAAGTTCTTATGCACTTAGAATATCTACCTCAACAAAGACCCAAGGTCTGTAGTGATTCCAGGTGTTTTTTCCAATGACTGAAGGACATGCTTTTGCATCATCACCTTGCTACTTCAACATCACCAAGCAGAGTCAGACAGCCTTCACAGGCCAAAATTCTGCTTTTTGACTGTAACACAGCTTCATACTCTGAGGCCTAATGGACAGTCATAAGTTTCTCTGGCAGCAAATTCAGGTTATAATGTGTCACCATACACAGGGGCAACATAGTTCCAGACATTACCTTACACCAGGCCAACACAGTTTGCAGTATAACATTGCAGGACCATCTGCAGTAATCACGCATGGGAAGAGCTACAGCGGCTCACCGACCTTATGGGCAAGAGCTACAGCGGCTCACCGTCCTTCCCAGAGGCACAGTCGCCCAAGGCAGTCCAATCCTGGACTTACATGCGTAGGCTCCTCACAGCTCTCCTGGGCACACCCCCGCCCAGGGATTACGCGCCGGCCGGCTTTTCCACTTCCCCCAAGTGGATTGCAGTCCCTGAGGCTCATACTGCCAGAGGCTTTCAAGAGCTTCTAAGGCTCAGCCAGTTATCACCGCAACACATGCAAACACAGGCACCAGATGTCAGTTCAAAGAGTCCAGCATAGAGCAGGGTGGCAGGCAGAGGCAGGCACGAGCCGGCATCCGCAGGCATCAGCAAGCAGTGGCAGACATCCACAGGCACCAGCTCAGCATCCACCCAGTCAGCTCCAGCTCAGCTCAGTATCTGCTGCTCTGTGACCCTACAGCACAGCCCTTTATACCCAGCATCCCTTGGGCTACTCATGTGCTTCTTGTTGCAGGAATCACCACACCTGCATTCAATGCTGGCCTTCCCTCCTCCCAGGGACTCAGCCGCAAGCCATGAGGCCAAGGCTGCCTACAGCCTACTCTTGTAACCCCACAATAATGCAAGGTACAAACATCCAAGCAGTCTCCACAAGAGCTAGATTGAAGTAGAAGTTTATCTGTGAATGCATATAGCTCAAGCTTTCCTCTACCATGTCTACACTTACTCAGCTACACTGCCAAGATTAGTTTTAACTCCATGGAATAGCTCTGCTCTGCAGTATGCCTTGTAGATTCATATATCCCAAAAGAAACAGAGACCAAACGTCAAGCTTCCAGAGATGAGCAGGAGGAATGACATATGGCACATCTTTCTTTCTCCTGTCAGTGGCAATAATAAATAATCTGTGATAGTGTCTCGCAAACGCATGGGTGTGAAGATGGTGGGGCAAACATACTCCCAAAAAATGTGTTCCTGATCTTGGAAATCAAAGTTCCAAAGTAATTATACACACAAATCCTCCTTACATTTAGGATTTTCTGAGGGAGAAGAGTTGCAGACTGAGCCTGCTGAAAAGTGAACATCAGCAGGTTTTTCAGAAGCTTTCAGCATGTAAGTGGGTGGTATTTCTCAGAGCGCAGCCAGACAAGTGTTGAGGATGTTGGATCCCACATCTCATTTCAAAAACTCATATTTGAAAATGATCCAGGACAGTCTGACAAAGTCTTTCTTTAATATGAAAATGACACCTTACTGAAAACTTCCTATGGGAGAACTTCTCATAAAATACATGCCATAGCGGGTCACTGAATTCAGTACCTTATTTCCCAGGCAATGGATGCTACGTAATCTCATCCACAAATTTACCAAGGTCTATCATACTATTTATTAAAGTTCATAGTTCAAGTCCAGACTGCTTGGTTTTGGACTTTTTTCCCCCTACTTAACGTATTAGATGGTTGTTCCAAAATTTAATTGATGAGTTGAAGTCTTTGAATTATCATGCTCATCCACAGACGGCATGTGTGTAACATGCCATGGGAAAATCCATCTGGGGTCTGTCAACACTGCATGAACATGGGATTCTCAGCATCTGAAGTGACATGAGATTTATCCATCATCTGTATTCCCCTTTTCATTCTACCCTATAAGAACAGCTATTTTATGATGCCAATTGCTGCATATCCCTCCCCTGTGCAGAACAAGTGTTAGCTTCAAAATTCAGTAATTCTAGAGTCATCTGTTCCTCAGTTTGGTTTGGTAGCAGAGATCACCAGCTTGCTTCCTCTTAAGCACAGCACAGATGTAGTGAACTGTCTTCAGTCTGGTGAACAGTCACCAGTGGGGTGGGAAAATGATGAATTGTCGCATTTAAAGAGCTGATGCCTTTTGTGAAACCCATTCTTCCGTCTGCAGATGTAGGCAACACCTCCAAATACATTAAGCAATTAAACAAGTTAATAGAAATTACTAATAAAAGGTAATAAATTTAATCTAAAATTGTTGTTCAGATCATAAGTAGTTCCTAGCGATTTCTGGGTTTGGAGGTTTTTTTAGGTAGTGTTTATTAGAGAAAAAATACTGCTATTATTGCCTTTTTCAAAATAAAGTACTGCAGCTGCTAATTCAAGCTCTAATTAAATGCGCAGTCCTGAACCTGATATTTGCTTGTGTTTCATGTCATTTCTCAACTCAGACTTCAAGACAGACTCAAAGCTGACACCTCTGGATCTTTCATAGAATATTCTTCTCTCCATACAGACTTCTCTGTCATCAAAAATGTGGCTCAGATATTTGTGTGTGTATGTCTGCGGGTAACGGACAGAAATTTAACAAGCTTTTATTATCCACTCTTAGTGTCAGCCTGAATCTTTTGGTTAGTCGGGAGTTAATTGCCAAAAGGCTTTATGGTATATCTAATTGGGTCAGTCATCCTTCTATGCCATGAACCCTACCAGAGTGCCAGTGTGCCCTGAACTCAAACAGAGGGTAAGAGCCCATCAGTTATTTAGTATGTGCTAGAAGCATGCATTTTCTTTTCACTCCATGTGAAAATAGTTAACCACAAGGAAAGAGTCCCACCCCTCCACTTTGCAAAATGGTGAAATTAAGTTTTCCGTACAGCTACCAGGGGACTGCAGTAAATTACCCTGGTAACAGAGTTTACATTGATTCTGAAAAAAGCACTTGTCCATATGTAACAACGATAACCTTTTAGAAGGTTTGGAAAACAAATCTGACACCCCATTAAAAGGCAAATGATTTTTTCTCCACACAAGAAAAAGAAACTTTTAAGACATAGAAGGCTATTAATAAATAATGGGGCTTTTTTATAGGAAAGGCTGACATGAAAGCTTAAGCTATAAACTGTATCAGAGGCAGTATTTTGACTTGTGTGGTTTATTTGTCAAAGCAGTGAGATGGGATCTCATTTTTATTAGCTGCACAAAAGATATTTTATTGAATGTCACATTGTAATTTGATTTTAAAAGGAATAGAAAAAAATTACATTTTCTCGGATACGTAATACTGCAAAAACATGATAGTCATACTAACCACTAACCACAATGAGTAGCAATATAAGCCCTACAAAATATACACTAGTACCTTACCAATGCAAATGTGTATTTTGAGATTCCATGTACCAGAATATTTTTCCTGAATCTGGTTTCATTTACTACAGTCAGAATAATATATAAAAAATATATGCATGTTATTAAATTATGTATGTAAACAACTAACATAAGAGTTAGATTTGAGAAGAAGGACAGCTTTTAATATTTTAAAATTTGTCTTCAAGCTCGTTCACATAGTTCATTTCTTTACAAGAAAAAGATCATAGCTGAATGCAACAGACAACAGTGTTTATTACCTAGATATGATGGGGAAGAGAATAAAGACCCCCAGCAGAAAGTAAAGAAGTCTGAGTAAATTATACTCTTTTTCACTTTGCCTTTGACTCCCTGAAAGTTGTTTAAGCCTCCTTTCATCCACCTCCATGTCCATATTTGTGAGCCCTACTGCCAAAGGCAGCAAGCAGGCTCAGTGCTTAAAGAAAGAAAAATACAGCTTCCAGCACTTTTTCTAGTGCCATTTTTATCACAAGAGACAGTGGCATCATCCCTGGGTGGGCACCCTGGGCTTGGTCCCAGGATGAGAGCATTACTGTGGAGTGCTCAGCCTCTCCTGCTCTCCTCCAAAGCCGCTTCATCACACCCTTCAACCCTGTCAGACCCTGATGGTGAGCCCATACCCAATAAGAGCCAGCCAAATGCACTTCTGTAACTCACAGGAAACATCCATTGCCTCTTTAACTGACCAATGTAATACAGACCCCAAAAAACCTCCACACGATTCAAATCAAGGTCTGAGTGATATGGAAACATATTTTAATTCTTAATATTTTCATTAAACCAAAGCCACTGAATTTTTATATTTAGTTCACCTAGAGCCTCACTTTTTGTGAACCACCTGATACATCCAGAAAGCAGTTTACCAACTACTCAATTTCTACAACTAAAATAGAGGGAAAACAAAAGGAGAAACATTAGTAGGTGAACCAAAATCACTTTTAAAATCATAAGTAGAAAGACGTGTTCTACAGTCCCACTGCTACTCCACCAGTTTAAATCCTGCTTATCCCACTGAAGCAGTCACTCTCCCCTGGACCATTAGCAACCATATATATCTTGCAAGACTCTCAAACGCCTCAGCTGGAAGGAGGTTACAAGTTATCAGCTCCTCCTCCAGAATTCAGTAATTGATAAAACCTACCCTTGCATAATCTTATTTAGATAGAATCAGTTCTGGCTGAAACTCAACACAGTAAGCACTTCACAAGTATTTGTCAATCCATGGTCCTCACCAGGGATAGTTTAAAATCTGATATAAATCCCAGAGGGAAGCATCCAAGAACCATACATACTATTCCATCCCAAAAGGCGGGATTCCAAAACACCTAAGGAAAATTCAGGGCCAACAGCCTGCAACAGCTCTTCCATTCCTAAAACATTTGAGGTTAAAATCAGTAATGGTCTTTTTTGGCATCACAGTGTTTATGTTTTGAGCACTGACTAAAGCGATGGGATGCAGAATGCACACGTGTTATCTACAGCTGCTAGAGGCTGTCTGCTGTAAAGTCCACACAAGGATGTTGAAACATGCTGGAGTGTCTTTCAAGGCATAGAATTTCTTTAAGACTGCAGTGCCAATTTATTCTCTCTGACTTTTAAAATGAAAATTTTGTTCAAGTGTTGGAATGAAGATTGCTTTCCCAAACTACATAATTTGGTAATTGGGGTATTTTTCTTAGAAGTAAAGGTTCCTATAGGCAAAAGAAGAGGATCGCCAAATTTTGTTGGTTTTCACTATTTCAAAATCAGATCCTTACCATTTCCTCTTCCACTTGGTTTTGTAAAGAAAGCAGTAGCTACCACGACGTTGTGTTAAAAGCCCTCTTCAAGACAGCTGTAGGGTTGTTATCAAACAGCTCAGGTGCTCAAGAGAACTGAGACAGGAAAACAACACTTTCTGGCAGCTGGTTAGGGTGAAGCAGAAGTGTGATAGTAACTGATTAATCTGACAAGATCAAGTCAGGTTTGAAAACATAGAAAAGCCTGGTTCTGGGCTCTGGGGACTTCTTCATTCGAACAAGAAAGTTCCCAGAGATTCTGGCTGGTTCTGGAATTAGGCAGGAGTATCTGAATGCACTTTTGAAAAATTCCTATGTTAGGCCTGAATGACCTGACCAAGCAGTAAAGTCTTTATTAAGACCGTAGGAATTTCTGGAGGTGAAATCCGAAGGTGTGAACAGAAATTCAGTACAGCAAAATATGCAGATGCCTTCACAAAAGATAAGAGAGATTTAGAACATGAACTCCAACAGCAGCCTCCCAAATCCTCAATGATCCTAAGAAAAGGCCTGACTCCAGAGGTCCTACAGTAAACCTGCAGTTTTGCTGTTGATTCTACAAAATGTAGGAAAATATACAAATAGAAATCCTGTGTGTGTTTGGGGTATACCTTTGTATACCCAAAGGTAAGCTGTTGGGCCTCACAGACTCTTTTGGGATTTTTTTAAAGAAGAAAGTAACAACAGGTATTGTCAAAGTCAAATGACAGTACCACAGTACCTCTCACTTGCCTTACCTATTTGTATCTCTCAAATCTGTCTTTGGCCCTCCACAAGGGTGTCCAGTCTAACTCTCAAAAAATTTTGGAAAGTTCTTAAGAAATACCCATTTGTGACCATTATTTTTTTTTATGTTGGGAGAGTTCAGTCCCTACATTGCACATGTATAATAGCACAAATGATTGGAATAAACCACATGACCCCTTGTGTTTCCTGAATAGTTTAATTGGAATACCAAATATTCCTATGGCTACCACATGTCTGACTTTTCCCAGCCAGTTACCTTGGGCAGATGAGAGGTGCTCATCCCTGTCAGAGACAACACATTTATTCTGCAGACAGACTCCCGATTAGAGGGATGCAGGTTACTGCAGGGCAGCACAACAGCTCCCACACACACACCCCTCTAAATTACTATATTGCTTTTGGGAGCAAAGGCCTTCTGAGAGGTCAGCTGGGCACCTCCCCATACCTTTACCTTCTTATTGTTTTTTGCTACTTGACTGGCAGGGAAACCATACCCCTGCCAATCTTATTAGCATCTGCTTCATCTGGTCATTAGCATACTTCATTTGCCAATTAGCATATCCTAATTATTACTGGGCACTTGGCAGTGGCCGTAGCAAATTGTGCCAGGAAGAAAGCAAATGTGACCACTCTCCTCACTGACTCCACTGGAGTCTCCGATGTTGCTCCCTGCCTCTGCCTCACCTCTTCTATCAGCCAGTTCAGGCCAGCACACATTTCATGGCTGCTTTGCTAAATGACTCTCTGAAAGCACCTGTTAATTCATCTCTGAATGAGTTTTGCATGCTCAGATTCCAGCTACAATCTTGGGCCATACATTCTTGTCCCTGGCGTTGAACCTACAGACTAGGCTGCTCTTTCTGTACCACTGTCATCTTTTCAAGTCCTACAATCAGCACAAGATTGTAGGAAATATCCAAGCATTTCAAAGTTTGGCCTGTATCAGTAATTTCCTCAGTTTCTCTGTAGAATGTCGATGAAATACATTCCTCTAACAACATTATAGTAGGGGATCTGGCCACGTTCGGAGCACTTTAATATCCTTTTAGGGATAGCACCATAAAAATATAGTGTAACTAATAGTGTCTGAGGATTTTTGTTTATTAATTATAAGACTTAAATGAATTTCAGATTTTTAAACTCTGCAGATGGGGACTAGCACATCAATATCCAAGTACTTATTAGATTTACAAGAACATTGACTTTAAGGTTATTCAAACCAGATTTCTTCTATTAATATTACACTGTTGTGCCAATCTCACAGCAGTTGGTATGTTATGAAGAAAACATCAGAGGGGTGTGGTAGTTGTCTGCAAAAGTTCAAAACAACACCATGGCTACAAACATGATATTGCTCATCTTGGTCTAATATTCTCAACCTTTTCCTGACCCAGGATTCATAACCAACAAAAGGAAAATACGAGGATGGCTCTTAGAGGGGTTTCTTTCACCTAAGCTCAAGATGTCTGCCATACGGACCTCTCTGCCTGGGATAGGTGTCACCAGCTCCCTTTAAGGTCAGCAAAAGGTACTTCTATTGTGTAGCTCATTTGAACAGGTTGTCATCTTGAGGGTGAGACAAATTGTTCTCAGAAGAGCTGGCCAGCTCAGATGTAAACACCCAATTCAGACAGATGAATCCTGCCTCCACTCTGTTCCTTATAAGCTCCATTAAATTACAAAGCTGGTGCAGAGGAAGAGAAAGAGGAGAAAAGTAGCTATTTCTGCAAATATTAAATACAAGGTCCAGCAGGAAAAGGTTACCATCATCAAGGTGTTACATGTGACTGTCTACCCACTTCCTTACCCACCAGAATCACCCTTGGTGCATCAGCTCAGGAAGGAGGCTTTGGAGACTGTCAGCAGCCGTGCTGCTGGGCCAGGCATGGGCACCAAATTACCACCAAGGCTTCCCAGAGATGCAGGGAGCAGGACGGCTCAGGGTTTTTGGCACTGAAGCAGCAGGTCCTCTCTCCCTTCATGCAGGCACTGTTACCTTCTCTTGCCTGCAGCTATAAAAATCTCTTCTGTTATTAATTACCTCCAAACTTTTTGAAGTAAGAACAGCTTTATTACGTTATCCCTGACACTGAAATTCACACTATCAGAATTATGTTATTTATTATTCCTTTACCCCGTTAAGAACTTAAAAGTTTTATTTTTACTAATTGCCAGAGATTTGGTGGCAATTTAGTTGGTTTTCTGTAAGTTACCTTTCATTAAGCTGGAGTGTATCACTTTCAGAAATGCAGTAGTGTTCTTCTGTCATGTGAACACTATTAAAAATGCCCCCTTTTGATGTGCAACCCCTTTAAATCTCTCTATATATGTGAAAGCCGTCTGGCTCTAAGGCAGGGGTTCTTATTTGGTTTTTTTACAACCTAGCAGAGAATAAAACTAATAAGTATTTCTCATTCTTTAAAGATTGATTTATTATCAGTTCCAAAAACATGCTTTTTCGTTTGGAAAGTCATTTGCTCAGTTATGATTGGATATAAACAGCTGCTAAGGGTCAGCACAGGCCTTGGTGCTTGTTATTGCTTGCACTCCTTATGATTTTAGCTCAGCATAACTAGCAGTGGTGTCCTGGGATTCCAGAGTCTGTACTGATTACCAACAAAAGCCTCTTTAAGATCAGCAGAAGCAGTCTAGGAACTAATGGTGCCAAGGCAGTCTGAGGCACTGGAGCAATGCCGCAGGTCATAAAATGAGCAATGACAATTGCCCTGTCCTTGCTGATTTTATCAGCCTGAGAGTTTTTTAGTATCACACGGAAGACAAAAGGAATCTTTAGTCTTGAATAATATTATCAGCAAACATGACTTGTTTGGGGCTTTTTTTTTGATTTTTGTTTTCTGTTTGGTTTTGCTGCTGATCGCTTATTGTGTTCAAAAAGGCAGGTGGATGTCTTAGTTATGATATATATATAATGGCTTTACAGCAGTGGCAGCTCCTTTCACTAGCTACTTACTTTCACTGCTTTCTTAATATGCTTATTTTGGAGAAAGGAACAAAGAAAAATGGGAAGTTTTACTATTTTAAGTGTGTTTATATACGTTGTAAAGTGTATATTATTCTTATGTATGAATAGCTAAGCTGTATGTCAAATTCACCTCATCAGTAGAGTTTTCATCCTGGCTTAGGCTAAAATGAAAATGATCTGTGACTGGCTCATCTCTCACTCCAAATGAACATTTCAGAAAACCATTATATGACTGGCACTCTGTGTAAAATGCACAAGGATCAAGTTGAAGAAGTGTTCACGTTTCTTAAGCTGTGATCATCTGAATGAGGAAGATTTCAAAGCATCATGGAATTCCCTGGAAGTTACACCAGAGATGAATTTAGCCTTTAGAATGAGGTTTTATGCATCTCATTCACACACAGCAAAATGTTTCATCACAAGTGGAGACACTTTTTAAGAGAGTCTTAAAATTAATCCCAAATGAGGAAGCCTCTCTCTGAATGAGTGAAACTTGGCAGATACACAAATTCAAACTGAGATGCATTAGCAGATCTCGTGTAGAGAAATTTGTATAATATCTGCCCGCATGTTACCTGGTTAAAATCAGGTCTAGCAACCATATTTCTACTGAATTAAATACATAATATAAATAAAACATATCAACAAGCAGCTCAGGTTTGCTGTGTTTTTAAGTACTG
Source organism: Pachycephala philippinensis (assembly GCA_013397055.1). Taxonomy (NCBI): domain Eukaryota; kingdom Metazoa; phylum Chordata; class Aves; order Passeriformes; genus Pachycephala; species Pachycephala philippinensis. The sequence continues at coordinate 547,525 of VWZT01012496.1, forward strand.
GCTATTCCCATTTCCAGGAAGAGCCACATATTTCAAGTACACTCAACTGCAGTTGCTCTCGGGCCCAGATTTGCTAAGGTGCTTGGGCACCACATTCACTTGGTATTCACTGAGCTCCTAAATAACTTGCCCATTTTTTAATTAAAAATAAATAAATTGGAAAAAAGTCCTGAAATTTATTTCAAGGAATCAAAACAGGGATTATTTTTCTGCATGTGAAAATCTCATTCCAAACACAGAGAGCTTGAGGTGACCAAAAAATGGTCTGGAACTGTAAGCTTGTAATTGCTTTGCAGATCATTTATATTTTTATGCATAATTTTAATGATATCTGGCACAAATCATCACTAATGACAATCCAGAGTTCAAATACGAAGAGCACAAATTCTATGGCATAATTCATTTCTGGCAGCAGGGGAAACTTAAATCAAGATTCAGACAATTATGTAAGCAGAGTGGAGACAGTTTGTCACACATCACTTCTGTCTTGGAATTGCCTGTGTGCTCTTTCAGCTACCTCTGTTGTTCATCTCTAGGTATTCATGCAAGGTGTCTAATAGGATGTTACTGAAGGGTCTCATTGTAAGTGATGCAGAAGACAGAAACATTTAGCACATTATTAAGCAGGGGAACACAGACAGGGTCAAAAAGCAGTAGAAGTAAAATGGCAAAAGAACGGAAAAGAAAACATTTTATCAAAGGAGGGCTCGGACAAAAAGACATTTTCTGCTACATACACATCCCTGTTAGAAAGCAGAATATATGTTTGGTAGCAAAATGCCCAACTGCGTGCTAAAAACTCTTCATAGAAGACTGAATAATATTGAAGATTCCCTTCAAAATTCTTGTGTTTTTGTCGACACACAGGTGCACCCTCTTCACATAAACATTCACTAAAAACTTATGAAAGAATTTTGAGGAGAGAGCTCTCTGATCAAAGAAGACCAGAGGAAATAATGGACAGAGGCAGTTTGAATATTTGAGTTAGGTGCCAAGCTTATGACCTTCCCACCTTTCCTATCTCCAGTGGCCTTCCCATCCTTTCGATGTTCAGTCCAGCACGCATCAATACCCGGTTTTTCATTTTGTAGGCAGGCAGTGGGTTCCATTAGTTAAATTTCTGAATTTCCACATGTATCTATTCCCTTCTTAGTCATCTTTAAGAACCAAATGGACACCAATTCCTTGTCCCAAAGAACAAATGTTACTTGCAGGATCAGACAGAGGGGAAGGCACAGTCCAGAGCAGGCAGTTACATTCTCTCCCTCAGCAGACCTATGGCCACTTCTCACCCTGCTCTCTCCTGTCTGCACCAGCTCTGACATGGACACCATATAAAACACTCTTCACTGAAGAAATTTTTGCTGGACAGTTCCCCAACGATATTTCCAGAGTCCCTGAGGGATGATCAGTCAATTATCCACGGCAACTTTTGAGGTTCACTGTAATTCAGACAGAAACTTTTAAACAACTGTGCAAAGTACAACTGTGCTTCATGGAGACTCTGAAAGACAGTGCAGCTCAGATTTCCATAGCCCTCTGAAAGAATAGCCACAATAATAACCAAGGAAAACTTGAGAGCCCTTGAGTTCTGTTTGTTGCTCAAGACTTTAGCTCAGGGCTAAAACACATATATGCTCAATTGACTCTGTGATACCACTCTTGTGTCATTCTGTGGGGAATAAATTGGCTAATATAAAATTATTAAGTGCCAGTAAGTGTTCAGACTTGTTACATGAAAACACACTCACATTATCTATGTTGGAGGGAGGAGGGATTTTTAAATGGCAAATCTCTTGCCCATTTCTTTTTTGACCAAAAATAGGCTGATGCAGATGTGTAGGGAAGAGCTGGTGCACTCCTCAGTTTGGCTTTGATGTGGATTGAGGATAACTCACAGAGATTCCCAACCTAAGACATGCCCCTAGACACTTGAGTAACTTTGCCCACTTCACAATCAGTCCACTTACCAACATGAGTAAAGCTGTGCTGCTACCCCAATATGTCTTCCGCATATTTTTATGCAATTGCATTTCTTTCCTTTAAAAACCCACAAATTTGAGCACAAGATGTAGCTTGATTATTTGCAGGAAGAGCTTAAGACAAACATAAAAATATCTGGTTTACCTAGAACTACCTAATAATCCAGAATCTTCAATCTATTTCCAAAGTTACTCAGACCACCTTTATTTTTCTTGACACTTTTTCAAATCCAGAAACCAAAAGGACATAGTTTCAAGTGTGGTTTGTTTTATAATGCTCCTCTTTTTAACATTCAGTGCTACTTTAAAATTGTGTCCAAATATGGCAACATGCTGGCCTAATTTTGTGAAGACAATGATAAATAATGAATACTGGTGAAAGAGAAGTAGAATACAAGCTGTTTCAGTAACAGCTAGTATTTTAATTTTTTTTTATTTTTCTAGGAAACAGAAAGCTAGGAACACCATAAAAGTTTTTTGGCCTTGGAAACACTTCTGTAAGAAAAAAAGGAGTGAATTATTGGTTTCATCCAGTTGTTCAAGTTCTAAAGGATAATGTTTATAAATTCTACCCCATCAAACAGTTCATACTGCCAACATCAAGAAAAGACATGTGTTTGAGAAGCAAAAGGGAATCATACCAGGAAAAATATTTTGTACCTAGTGTAGTTATGTAAAAGTAATAGAGGATCCTGAGGGTTGAATCCCCAAGAAGCATCAATGAATTAATTGAAGAATGTGGCAAAAAGATTCAAAAGTGCAAAAATAGATGGCATCTTATCTCTAGTATTGAATGGGTAGGATTCTTCTTATAATTCTCTTTTCTCTAGCTGAACTCTTACACTGAATCAGCTAACATAACAATATAAATACCTACAACAATTAGACTGTGATCAATTAGAAATTAAAAAGCAAAGCCCACACTTCATATCAGTTAAAATACTAATCCTCTAGTGCCCTGAGACAAAAATATTTGGTAAAAAAGCAAAAGGTGCATTGGTTGCACAGTTGTAAAAGCTCAATGATTGCTGCAAAAAGCTGGCAGTTTCTTGCTTGTATATACCAATTGGTAATTCCTAACAGAGGTACAGAAGTAATGGAAAGATTCTATATCAAGTACTGTGTAAAAATAACGGGATGTTCCTGTTGCTGTACAGGCAGCAGTTGCTGTGTACAGACATGGTTGTTAGCAAACATATCTGCCTACTTTTACAGGACAAAGGTGTGTAACAAAAGCACTCATGTGGGTCATAGTCCTGACACATGGCCCAACGTGTCCTGGGTGAGGAAAATCTCTCATACCATGCTGTTTGATGTCTGCTTCCTAGAAAGTTTAATCCTACAAGTGGGACCTTATATTGAACATGTGTAATCTTGAAATTGGAGTTCTCATGAGATTCAAGGCCTAATTTGATAGTCAAAAGACATTTTTGAAGTATCTCTGCTTTGCCTAATGCAGATGTAGAAGAGGGATAAATGGGACACTGCAGGAGTTTGCGGTTGCTGGTGGGCAGTTGAACTGCGTGATGAGAGGAAAGAGAGCAAATACAAGCATGGAGCACTGGCAGGGTGGTGGCTGTGAGGGTATTTGGTAAAGACACAATGCAGCACCTGAATCTGTAACCCTAGACTCTTTTGTCTGAACTCAGATATTAGTGACACTTTGGGGAAATTAGCAAGGAGCACTGGCAGACTTTTAAATCATGTCAAACAATTTCTCCTGATGCCTGTTTTAAAATAAAGTCTCTTATCTAAAAAACATGTGACAGGTACTTCAGCTAGACAAGATGATCTCTGCAGTTTGCAGAATGACTGAGTGATTCAATTTAGGTCACAAGTTAATCTTCAAGTGATAAAGTAGGACAGAAGTCCCAATAGTTATGTCCAGTTTCTCAATAAAACAATAATCAATGGAATACTAATAGAGTGACGGCTAAGCGACTGGATTACTGCTTGGAGTATGTGTAAAAAAGCTGTTACACAGGAGGACTCTGAAGCACAGGAGTTATTCAGTCAGAGAGAAACAGCAGAGTGGAGTGCAGCGTCAGGCAATGGCTATGGGAAGGACACCATGGATCCTAACACTCCTTCTAGTGTGTAACTGTACACATTCCACATCTTCTCCCACTCTCTATCAATCCTGACTGCTTACACAGTGAATTCTGTAGTACAGGAATGCCGAGCCTTTTCAACCTCCTCATAACAAGGTCCTCCAAACAGAAATTTGCAAATGATGAATGCCCTTAACCTTTCTATTATCAGCTGGGTGCTAAATATTCATAAAACCATATGTGGACATTCTGCTCGTTTTCCCTTCATTTGATGGTCTTATCTACTGGTCCAACACACAGACTAAGAAAATAACTCGCACCTAATTTGGAGCTACTTTTATTTTAAATAAACATATTCCTTGACTAATAACCTGGTCACCATGCATCGCGCTACTGGATTCAGATTTGGCCCCAGCCCACTGTAGACCAAGTAATCTCAGGCATGTGAGTCATTAGAAGAATCCCTCTGAATGTCACACATATAATTGCAGCAAAAAGACTACCTCTATTTACCTCTCCTGGAATGGCTGTAGAGTAGACAAGCAGGCTCTGTTGACATTTCTCAAAACCAATTATTCATCTGTTAACAATTCACCTATTCTGTCCCTCCTGCCTCCTTTTTAAGGTCATGCTTTTCATGTAGATATTTAAAAGCTTCACTATGCAACCTATACAAAGCCCTTATTATTGTAAAACACATTAAATAAAATATAGCAACTAAACACAGGATAAAAAGAGGATTAGAATGAACATGCCTATTGAAGAAAATGCCTCTTTAACTCCTTTTGAATATTGGTGTATAAAACCTTGTCTGTAATCAATATTTACTTTAGCCTTCACCTTGGCCACAAAAAAGCAGTCCTTTCTCTATCTGTTAGTGCATCTCAAATTTGGAGAAAAGTCATGTTTGCAGGATGTTTCTTCAAGGATGTTGTAAAGTGTAAACTTAAAGTTCAATATTTTTATGAATGTTTTGAAAAAGTTGGGGAATTTTAATCAAATATATTAGAGATATTTTCTGTTAGGTCAGCTACTTCATCTGTGCTGCCAAAAAATAAAAGACGTTCCTTCCAATGCAATCCCTAGTGTTTTGCTTGGCTGTGCTTCAAATTACTCAAGCCAGAAATATTTTTATACAATTTAACATTATTTATATCTCATGAAAAGCTGAACTTGCCTCTGATAAGGAGAAAAGTCCCAAAGATGACATAGGTGTCATGATAAAGACTATCCTGAACATCACAGAAATCTGTGACCTTATGCAGAATACAGATCAGGTATCTCTTTCTTGCTACCTGAATTTCATTATAAAGGCAGAACAGACCCAGATTGGAGCTGGCATCAGAATGGGACAGACTGTAACAGTTTTACTCACACCAAGAAGTACCTTACACCACGGGGTTGTTCCTTGACCTAGAGTGAGCCAATTTAGTATGAGTCTGGATTTAGTGTGACTGAAGGTACTGTAAATTTCACTAAAAATGGAAGCACTTTTGCATTGTTCTAAAATAATCCTAACTTTGATTTGAACTCATAGATTAAGTGTCCAGATGAGTGGGATGATGTACTAGCGTGCCTTGCACTATCACCCATAAAGAGAATGAGAGGTTACTAAAGTCAGCTGCAATTGCCTGAGCTCCTGTGAAACCAGTCCCACACAAGACCACCTGCTGGAATACAGCAGTAGGTAACACAGTAACTAGAATGGAAAAAAAACCAGAATAGGCAACGAGTTTATAATGCAAGTTATTTGCAATCCAACCGAAAATTAGGACCATTAGGTGTAAGAACCCATGATAGAAGATGAGCCCTGCAATATATATATATATATATGTATATATATATGTATGTATGTATATATCGCAACAACAGTAAACAAATCAATTTAGGTATAAGTAACGTGATGTCACTACCACCCAAACACAGTGGATCTTCTTAGAATTAAAACTAAATTATGTTTGAGGAGAAATTCTGAAATACTTGGTTAAGTTCTGGTGGGTTTGTTTTGCATTTACAGTAATCACCAAATGAAAAGAGTAAAGAAACTAAAAGCTGACCATTCATTTGGCGTTTCTGGTTGAGAGTAGAAGGAGGGAGAACTTACTCTCATGAGGTTTCCAGCAGATTTCATGTCAAAGAGGTTAGAACAGTTTGAATAAACTCCACATAAACATCTGGGACCACATTCATGGGATATTCCAGCTGCTTTGGAGCAATTCAGTGACACAAAGCAGCAGTAAAACCCACTTTACTGGCCATTTAAGTCAAGTTTATGGCTGCTTTGCATTCCCAGAGCAGCTCAAAACAGCCAATACCAGTGAAACTTACTCTGAAGTTCTGGGCTTTGAGCTGAACTTCCACCTAACTCCAAAATCCTCTAATGTGTCCATTTCAACTAGACATAACATCCTAACTCAGCATGCGTCTGCTCATCACCGCCTTTGTTTACAGCATGATTGCAATGATCTAATTAGGAACGAAAAGTACTTTCAGTCAATTAAAACTCCTTGAAGTTTCAAAAAACACGACTTTCAATGAGTTCAAGTAATTGTTAAAGAAATGTAGCATTTTCTTTCTAATTAATTTGTTTCTCAGGATGCACACTGTAATTTCAGTCCCTGTAATATGGTATAGCTGTTGCTAGTAGCAAACTATCAGATTTGCACTGAGTTTCCCAGACCTCAAGAGAGAAGCTTGCCAGGCTTGCCCTGTCTGGGCTTTTCTTGGCCAGCTGGCAACTCTGCTTCTCTTGATCTAACATCAAGATTTCTAATGTAACAGGTACCTCTGGCTGATTTGTTTTACTTTTGTTTATCTTTATATGGTATACCACTATGATTTCACAACTCTAATATGTATTAATGATGTAGTGTAGAGAAATCCAGGCCTGGTGTGACAGCAGAGAAGTGGAGAGGCAGGATGCAGTCTGGAGGAATACCTCCATGGGATGATAAGAAATGTGTACACAGGCTTGGTACTCAAGACCCACAGCTGTAAGCAACTAACCTACAGTCAGTTAAAGAAAAGCACACCTGGGACTGCACAAAACTGGGCTTAGGATAACAGAAAATAAAGACATAACAGCTAGCATACAAAAAGGGCACATATCCAGCAAATTTGGACATAACTTAAACTGCAGACCCATGAGGAAAGAGCAAATATGTAATTATATGTTAGCAAGCATATAGAAAATCCTTCATTGAGGAAGAGGAAACCATCAAGATGAACATCATATTTCCTTGAGTAAATGACTAGAAGCTGACAAGTCTGCATTGCACCCCCAACACGCTTAAGAGCAAAATGAAACCACCAACCTTGGGAGCAAGAGGAGCGGGAAAATGTTGAGCATAATAATAGAAAAGGGGGTGGAAACTAAGCATGTGTATAACAATTTTAACTACATTGTTATTATTAATGAGACTTTCTGTATTAAAATATTCTTTTCTGAAATTAAATTTGCACAAATGATTCTTGGATTATACTGAAAATATTTCAGACATGACAACAATAAATTCTTGGCTATGAAGTGTGGTTTTTTGCTCACGAACAATAGTGTGTGCATAACAACACATATAACAAGTAATAGTGATCACCCACCACCTCCCAGGATTTTGCAGAAATACATTCTTGAATGTTCTTGAAGACATTGCATATTATAATCATGAGTGCCATGAGTCCCATTAACCGAATGGAGTAGGAGGGCTAAGTGAAAAATGGTGAGGAAATTAATAACCCTGTACTTAGAACGGGGTTTGTATTTTACAAGATAAATAGGGCTTGGCTCTCCATACCACCTGTGAGGAGTAGAAAAGTCATGAAGGACCAGTCAGTCGTTCATTAGGTGAAGCAGGAGTCCCTGGAACTGTAGCATAATGGTGTTGGCTGCAGAAGCTAAATTAACTTTACACCAGGAGCCATATATTTCCTGTTTTTTCAGTGCTTCATTTAGCAATCTTAATATTCTTTTAACCACAGGTATTTAGTGTAATGTATATACAATATCTGTTTTCTCATTAGATTTTTTTTTTCCTTTTCTGCCTGTCCCTTAATAGGGATGGATGGAGCAATTAAAACACAGCTCCACTTCAGAGCACACTGCAAAACCCAGGAGGAGCTTCTGCCTCTCGGAGTGCCAGAGGGCATAGCTGGCAGCAGCTGTGCCATTTCTTCCAAAAGTGTTATATATATATTTATGTATATACTTTTCTGCAGCTAATTATTTCAGATGGACACTCAAAAGGAAGCAGAAGCTATGACCTGATTTATTCTAAAATGCCTTTAGTGTTTATTAGTACATTACATTACAGCCAAAATAGATTTTACAAAGGAAGGTGAAGGTAAAAGGGGACAGGTTCCTTAATCTCCACAACCTCAGAATATCTATAAGGAAGCACCCCATTATTTTGTCATTATTATCTCTGCATACAAGTTTTGTCTAACAATATACTCCCATCTCTGAGCCAATTTTCATTAATTTTTTCCTCTCTTTTCTCTCATTGCCTTTTTAAAAGCGGTTATAAATATGTAAGAAGTTGATTTCAGTCCTCATTTTCAGCTTGAATAATTTCAAATTCAATACAGAAAATTTTGCCTATTTGCAGTGTATACACATCGCAGAGGAATAAATGTATCCCATATATTATCAAAAAATATACATCATATTTTCAATTATGTACTAATTTGATTTAGTACATTAAAAACTCATTCTATTTTTCATTGGAAAGTTTACTTCCTCCAAATCCCAAATAAGAAATCTTGGGCTGATCTATGGATTAATTTGCCCTGTGTTTCAACTTAACATATTTCTTAGGCAATGAGAATGAGCAATGATATATTGTGGAAACCTCATCAAGACAAAAATCCCAATTAGAAGAGCATAGGAATGTGAGCTACACCAAAAGGAGCTCCTCTGCTTCTATGGGGTATCCTAGGCAGACATAGGTTCATGTTCAGCTAATCTGAAATACATCACCTTGCATCTCTTAGGTGAATAAAATGTTTTCATTTGAGCTATTCTAATTCCCCAACTAAATATCATATGTTACTTCCTACTTATAGCACACTGAACAATTCCAAACTTATATTAAAAATTATGTTTTGATATAAAAAAGTTTGTTCATGTCGCAATGAAAATTCACGGTCAGCTCTATATTTGATCTATAACCAATGTCACAGCTGACTTCAATCTATATCAGTAAAAGACAGATAACTGAAAGGACTGATGTATTTTCCACAGATTTGCTATAGTTTTGTTTATTAATTAATTAAAATGAGAGTCTTTCCTTCTACTTCCCTTATCCACCTCACTGCTTATCCATTTAATACATTTTGCCATACTAAAACACCAAGTTTTCTGTGGAGGGATATGTGGTTTGGGCTGTTGGAGAAAGGGGGAGAATTATTTTTTTTACAGTATTTAATCCTCTGCAGCCAAGATCCTTGAGTTTTTCTATAGTCTTTGCTCCTCTGGTTGTTTTTATGGTTCCAAGAGCAATGATAATGAAAGAAAGAGAGAAAATACACAACCAGTGGTACTTACTTATTTTAAGATGCTTCTTTTTCTACATCACAATAAAAACCAACCATGAGCCTCATGAGTATAACACAGAAGACAGTATTTTAGTGCATTTCATGCTCTATTATCTTATTTAGTGATACATCAGATTTTAAACTTAATGTAACAATATCATTTACTTAAATAAACCATGCCACAAACACAGGGAAAAGCCATTGAGAAGAATTAGCAGGAAGACAGCTTTTAGGATGTCTTTGTTAGCACAGTATATTACATTTAAAAATACACAAAGTTAAGAACATCACATTTGCTTTTTTATCGTTAGCTGTCTGATAGGCTATTTATTTCAGAAAATAGTGATTGAATGCTGGCTGCCAGGTAATAAGCTTTCCCTAGTCTGTTATAGGAATTAAATTATCAGCAATCAGTAGTGCTCCTGGTAACCATGTATTATATGTACAACACACTAGCTGTCCTTTAAATCAAGATGTATCTTTTAATCAAAGGTATCTTCTTTCCATAAAGAATTCAAAGTTGGTGCAAGCCCAAACCAAGTTTGAAAAAAAGAAAAAGGCCAACTCATTCATTACTTAGCATGACTGATGCTGTCACAGTTATTTTTATTTCTAGTCAAGCACTCAGTGGTTGCTGTGTGGTGCAGGTCCCTGGGAAGACTCAGGGCTCTGTGAGACAGTCATTCCCCGTGCTCCCCTAGAGGTTTAGCAGGAAGCATCCAGCCAGCTCTGTGCTCCACTGTATCCTCTTCAATAACTTCACTAATGAAAGGGTCAGTCATCTTTCAGAGCTACGTACCATATTGCCTTTTGCTTTCTCAAAGAAGAGGTTAAGCCTCTTGATATGAGCTCAGGAGAGACCAGGATATCCTTCCTTAAACAGCAGCAAAATAGTTTCACCAAAGGCCTTTGTGGGAAGCTAGGTAAATGCAGAAAGAGGTGGGATTTGTGACCCACTACATGGGGCAATTTCATTATTACTTCCTCAAATACTGCCAGCTGAGAGACCACAGTGTCCAATCACCAGCATACCCAGATGGACACAAAGAGCAGGTGTCTTTCTGGATCTTCTCTAATGAAAAAGGGCACCAGTACATATTAAGCCTGTGGATCTCTTGTTTATTTGATGCAATCTCTTATAAAGTTTTATCTAAAATTTTCTGTCTTTATGAAAGTGAAAATTCATCTGGGGAAGAAGAGAACCTGGACTGAACACAGAATCTGTCCATACACCATCTTTGTCATATCTACCCGAAAGAGTTAATATCTATGATGAAAAAAAGACCAACCCACATGCCACAGATTCCAGATATGCATAAAATAAACCCAAAACTCACAGATTTGAGGCATGCAACAGGAGGGATTATTTCAGACTTTCTCACTGATCATCCCCTAAATACTACCCACTTGTGACTGTCAGGGGCAGAATACCAGATTAAACTGGTTATTTTAACCCTTCCCTTGTTCTTGACACTTGATCTTGAGATATTCTCTGAGATGGTCAAAACTGGACAGGACAAGGACGCAAACAACCTTTTGGAGGGTTGGAGGGCTGGACCAGAACTCCAAAGGCTCCAACAAAAATTATTCCGTGATTCTGATGTCACTCTATATGATTTTTCCTGTGTAAGAGATTATTTTCCACACCAGTCACATTGACTTCTTTAAGGACAGCAAAAGAAAAGGATCAAGAAGGGTCAGAGTGGTGACTGCACACAGCCATTTATCACCTCAGGAATTCCCACTCCTATTTTATGGGAGCCAGTGCACCAAAAGAAATCACAAAATAGCCAAGGAAAAACACAAGGTGTCAAAACACCTAGTCCTACCTTTCCCCATCTTTGAAAACTTCCAGTTTCTGGAGCAGCCATAAGAGAGCAACTGACTTTTCATGCTGTGCACCCCAGTCACCTCCTCTGAGAATCCCCCTGCATGACATTTACTTTAATAGGTCTAATTATAAAGAAATGCACTTTTCAGTCCAAACCGAAGAACCAGTAGGTTTTCTTCTTTAAGATGCCAGCCAGCTGTTTTGAAAGGTACTTCTCTAATCTCTTTCCTTCCACATGTTCAAACAGATGAAAGTAATTTTGTGCTCAACTGTCTATAAGTAATTAGACTGGGATGTAAAGGAGTCTTTATGTATCAGTTCAGAAAGAGCTACACTCTTAGCATACAGAATAATTATTAGCAATCTTCTTCATCTGTAAGGTATACCTTATGCATTTTACATGAGTTCCCATTATTAACATAACCTGACTATCAAAGCTCCATTGAAACTGGTGTCTTCTTTTTCATGTAACTGACTGAAATTCCCCAGAAATACAGTAATTTGAAAACAGCAATGCTGATGATTTGTTTCAGCTGTAATTTGTTATTTTTTTCCTCTTCTTTGTTGTTTTCCTAGTAAAGACCTAAACCAGTGGGGCTCCAATATACACAAACAAGTGTTCTGCTTTTGCTACAAGATGGATATTAATATTCAGTGAGGGTCTTAGAATGCTGCCTTTTGTTAGTTTCCTGGGCTAAATTCCCTTAATCTTATTAATTAGGAGGTCACAAAAAGAATACTTTATTGGGAAACAAAATGTGTGTTCTAAAGATAGGTTGAATTAAATCTATGAATTTACTAGGAATGATGACAGTAAAATACTTCTTTAGAATCTGTCTCTGAACTGTGCTTGACATGTCTGTAAACAGGGTGGGCAATTACTGAAAAGTCAGAGGGGTAGAAGCATCTTTTGAACAATAGCTATTAAAAAAGTTGGAATATCTTTCACAAGAAAAGAGCTTCAGGACTGGGATTGTACTCAGTATAAGGAAAGCTGGAGAAAAAGCACACACCATCCCAGGACTTGCAACCTTGCATGCAGGTGCAGGCAAAACTGAACCAGGTTGGAAGGGATGCAGTAAAAGGCAAGGTACTTCCTTTTCATCCTATATGGCAAACGTTTTTTGAAAGCAGATTGCTTCCTCAAACATATCCCTCACTTCACAGCTACACACCATGACCCCATCTTTTCATGAAATGAAATCCCAATTTTCTTAGAAATAAGATACCATTTTAGTTTCTCTAGAATCACAAGGCATCCTCAGGAAGTGAAGTCTGACTCGGTGTTTTCACCACCAAAGATGGAGGAGAGATGGTTATTTGCCGACAGACAGATCTGCATCACAAGAACAGTGGTAGAGAGGCCAAAAGCACTCATTCTTTTGGTCACTGCCAAAGAAGCAATATTTTGCCTAAGCACACATCACAGGGACTTGGCATAACCTTCAAGGATTACAAGCATTACATGTCAGTGCAAGTGACTCAGATGCTCTGTGTCTGTCCCCAGAGTAAGACAAGCTCTGTGAATACAACCAGAAGTGAGGCAGTTTTCATTTGTTGTTTTGACTGACAGAAACTATACTCTATAGATGTGTTAGAACAGCAGGCTCCTGCCCTGAAGAGCTGATTTTCTAAACAGACCAAAAAGCAGCAAAAGACCAAAATGAAACTGAAAAGTGAAGATTTTTTATATAACAAGTTACAGCTGTGAGAAGTGGTCCAGCAGGACAAAGTCAAGGCATTTATCTGTCAAATCCATGTCATGATGAAGGTATGTCAACAAAACACTGTGATAACGGATCAAAACATTATCCCATCCAGTCTGGCCAGCCATACAGTGAAGAGTAAGAATAGCAATACACCAGATATGAACATCTTAAATATGCTGGGAAAGGCTTGAGAAAAGCCCTGAGGTGGACTTAGCCCATTTCTAAATGGCCTTGTGAGGGAAGCAGGAGATGCACAGCCTCAGGAGGGTAAGCTGGTGGCAGAAGATGTGGCACACTTACTACCAACTCCCAAAAAACAGACACACACCCTACTCCAGTCAGTCTGTTCCTGACAAACCTAAGATACTTATTCTGTTTACTAGCTAGATGTACACACCTCTGGTACATACCCTAGCAGAAAACACAACGGCAGCAGGACAGAGCCTGTCTGCAACAAAGACAGTTCTTCACAAGACTGCTTTTCAAAATTAGAAGTTTCCCAGTGAAAGGATACACCGCAAACCAAACTAGAAGAGCTGGAAAAGTTACCCTATGATGCAGGTGAAAAGCAAGAGTTATATTTGCACAGTTTGTATCAAAAAGGGTAAGTAATGTTCCAGATTTAACTTTCAGACAGACAAAAGATTACTACTCACTAGGCAGGAAAGGATGGCTTGAGATGACGAGAGCATCAGGCACGCATTTTTCCATTAGAAATCAATTAATCTCTGTCTGGCCCAGAGTTCAAGTCATGTGACTTCATGAATAACACTTAATGCATTCAAGACTGCAATGTAAGTATCCCATGGAGGCACAAAAATATGGAAACAGAACAGGGCTGGAACTGTGTTCTTGCCCTTCACATTATTTGTTTTCTCAGAGACCAAAGGTGTGTATGATAGATTACAAATGCACTCTCTCTGCAAATATCCAAAGTAATGACTTCCATGTTATGTATTAAAGATGTTCTTGGATGCTTGAAGCACTTAGGAAAGAGTTCATTACCACTTTCTCTGGAATGTCCTTACTAGATGAATCCACTCCTCACATAGACCCCTGGATGTTACAGAAAGCATGATAGGAACGATCACAATAGCTGAATGTACAAAACCACTACATTGACAGAAGTCGGAATTACTCATCACCTTCACCTGAATACAATTTCTGTGTTTTGGTAGGTTGTTCTCATTGATTCTAGGAAGAAATGTTATTGTTTATTTGCATTATTACTTGACTGCTTTGCTAAAACTCTGGTTTTGTGGTGAGCACCAAACTCTGCAGGGGTTTTCCATTGTTGCTCACAATGGCATTACCAGAGATCTGGAGATTTGGTCCCACTGCACCTTGTCAAAAAGCAAATAAATATACTGGTGCACATTTCCTGAGCATGGGGAGGTGTCAAAGAGACCCCCAAGAACCTCTTGACAGGGTCTGCTCTCAGCTGGCTATGTCCTGTCATACATCTATATTTACAGGAACAACAGGGACAAAGGGTGTTCTCTTTCATCCTAAAAAATCACTGCCAAAAGCAGAGTGAGAAAAGGACCCAAAAAAGGCAAGAACTTGCCAGCCATTCACAGGGACTACCTAACACAGCTGTTCAGTCACATTAGAGGGAGCATGGCAAACCTCTAAAGCAATACAGCTGTGTCCTGATAGAAACTTACCACCACAGGGACCTTCAAGAATCATCAGGACCCTCTGAGAAAAGAGGTGCTGGAAGAGGAAACTCAAAGAAACAAAGGACAAATAAGTAAAACATAACCCCTGTACCCAGTTAAGGAACACCCCATGGCAGACAAGGACTTCATTATTCAGAGCTGATTTAGCACAAAGGTGCTTAGTAGCTGTGTGGATGCCCTAGAATGGGCAGAAAAATTACAAAATACCCCACATATATCATGACATGCCTGTGACCATTCAGCTATGTCAGACTAGTTTCTATGTTGGATGGCCCTCTGAAGCTCATTTCAAATACTGGGGACATACAGAGTGAGTAAGTTGCTTAGAGTAAGGTGGGTAGGTCAATAAAATGGGAAACATGAAAGCTGTAGGTATGCAGAATAAGAGAAACCTGATTTTTGCCTTGACACAAACCTCGAGTATTAATTGTTCTATCTAGATAAAATCCTAATAAGTCATGGGTGGTCTCTGAGGACATTTTTCATTATTAAAAAATTGTTTTATTTTAAAAGGTGGAATCTTTGTTTATTTTAACCAAGAAGTAAGAGACGCTCTGCAGAGAGGTCCTGCAGATAGTAATTTGTCTTAAGATTGTTCTTTGCCAGAGAATGAGTCATTCCTGTTCCTTTTTTTTTAATTTTTTCATGTTGTGGCTTTTCCTTGGGTTTATTCATTTTATACGATATGAATTATACCAAGAATGTACATCATGGGAATACATTTCTTGCCGGAGAAAAACTGTGGATTTTTTTTTCATTCTTTTAACTGAGGGTCTGTGACTGTTTATTTTGTTTTCCCTAAATTCTATGAACAGTCACCATGATTTTATGATCTTTCCATTCGCTACACTTTGAAATATATAAATAGCATTTGAAACAATGAGCAAGATTCACCAGGAGGCTCTGGCTGCCTGATGGTGCTGTGGATGCATCCCTAAGCACCCCCTGTGTTGGTTCAAAACCAAATTATGAGCTCTGACCCCACCCAGTAAGGCTCTTAATGCCAACAGGTTTGTTCTCATGTTAAAAAAACAGTTCTTAAGTGATCTCTTGGATTAGAGATTCAAGGCTGTGCATCCCTGTGCCCGACACTCATTGCTCATAAGGATCCAAACACAGAATTAGATGGACAGTGGTGTCCTCTCAGTTTTAGATCAGACATTGATCTATTTTCTGTAAATTGCACAAGGAAACAGAGCCAAGTATCTGTTATCCCTGCTCAATCCCAAGAAGCAAAATAATGCAGAACATATAAAACAGAAACAAAACTTTCCCTTAGAATCCCATCTCCTGACAATAAAGTTCATCTCTGTGACATAACTAAACTGCTTTGCCTTTTGAAAATTCTCAGCTATAATTTTCCTCAGCAAGATCACACAAACTGAGATCCTACACTGCAACATCTCAAAGGAGGATTTCTGGTGCTCTTCCTAAGGAAGTTAGGGCAATGAAGGATGTGAGCCGTGCAGATGGTCTCCTTTCTCCCACAGGAGAGAGCTGGAGACAAGAAGAAAACGCTATACCATCATATTCTTCCTTCAAGCCATCTAGCTGTGGGCAAGCAGGCCCATTTCGTGTTTCTGTTGAGGAACTTGTCTCAGCTATTGATGATAATAGCAGAGCTGTGGAAATAAAACAACCAGGTACCAGCACTGGTTCTTTGTTCTCAGTAGGGTAATAAATACAAGTACCTTCGCTAGTAAATAAACAGACTGTTGAAGCAATTCTTTTGATCCCCGTGAAAGCCCCACGTTCAGAAAGCATTTGCTCTTGATTGCTCCATTATGGGTTCAATCTCTTTCCAGATCACATCGTTGATCTCCTCTCTGAGTTTTCATCAGTGCTGTACTTAATTGTGAGGAACGGCCTGAAAGAAAGTATTGCCAGTTCATACTAACCTCCAGAGTTCAAAGGAGGGATATGCTTCCTCTCAGTTGTTTGAATGTTCACTCTTCATTTCAGGTTGTCTTTGAAATTCACTTTGCTTCTTAAAGCTTGTTTTGTTTGGGCCATTTTTCCCCCGTAGAACACAGTCCATAAAGAATTCAGAAGAAAACAAATTGTAGTGAAGAAAAAACTAGAGCAAAACCATAGTATTTTATCTATATTGAATTCTTTGCTCTCTACTATGTTCCCTCTCTGTCACCTGAAATATTGTTCCTCCCTGGGTAAAAAAAAAAAAATATTTTTAACACAATTTTTAAGCAGCTTGGTTTTATTGAGAAAGGTGATGATGAGTTAGTGGTAATATGAGTCAGACTGAGTGCTTTCATGTGTCATGTCTCATCCAGAATTCTGGGGTTTTTTTTCCTCTGAGAATGTATTTACAAGGAATGCGCTTTTCTCATCTTCATTTGTGCACACTACAAAAAACACCTCATTATTTGATAAGTTGGCAACTGTATGTGCCCAGGACTGAAAAACAGACTTCTTGGAAAGAGGTGTTTCTGGCAAAATTGCGCAATACCTGCTCAATGAATGAGTAAAGATGAGTGTTAGCAGTCTCTCTGCTTTCACTTTACCCACATTTCCTTAGAACAGTTCTTTTTGATAATTGTTGCTAGAATACATCGTGATCCCAGGAGGCTCTGGAGGACATCAAGGTTTTGTCTCACTGTTAAGAAACTCCACAAACTTCAGTCACCTAACAGAAGTTCCTGCTCTGGGAGCTCCTCAGTGTAGACCTCTCTCTGGTGAAAAGGAGATTGTCATCTTCACAGTTAAATTAAAACGTAGGAGGGCTGAACCATTTTCCAGAAGTACGTGTTTCTCTCCATTTTCTATGGAGGGCATCTCAGTGCACTAAGCTATCTTAAGCACTTCAATTACGTGTCTAAAATTACAGATGGCATAAAATCTACCCAAATTACATCCTGAAAAACTGGGGGAAGATGTTAAGTACCACCTATGCAGGCAGGTGGATGAGAAGTACCAAAGGGTGGATATTAGAGAACATTCAAAAGACAAAGTTCACCTTGGTACTTTATGCACAGGCTATGGATGTAAGGCACTTCTATTTGGTTTCTCACCCTACCACAGTCTGCTTCTGAAAAGATTAGTTGCCTCTTTCTTTGGTCCTCACTTGCAAAATGAGGAGAAAACCCTCCCTTCTCTGAGAGTAAGCACATTACAGATCACAATATGGAATACAGGGAAATCCTATGGCAAGAGGTTTGAATGGGGACAGGTATCTACATTTCCTTAAAATAGATGGATAAAATAGAACTATAGCCCTGCAAAACTGGCTTATTGCATCATTTCAGGAGTACATGAATATTCTTAAAGCAATAAAGGACAAATGACACTTTCAACAGCACCCACTTCTCAAAGAGGGTATGTGCAACACCATGCCATAATCAGAGCTAAACACAGACGTGAGCTGTCCCAGGGTATATATAAGCCAATGTAAATTACATGTCATGGACTGTATAGTAAAAAAATCAGTAGTGGGGGATGGGAAAAGGAGAGGGAAGTTCCATCTTCATATTTATTTTGCTTCATAAATATTCATTCCCCCTATGACCCTCTCGTGTCCTGGCACAGAACTGTGCTGTTTTTCATTTTACCATTAAAGAATGTCACATCATAAACAACCAGTTCCAGCAGACATACATAAAATCTCATACTCTGCCGAGCCCATAACTTTCCATGAATAATCAAATGCTCTATGCAATAATTTTTAAGCTGATAATTATGCACTATTTGATCAGCTTGTATGTTCATACTAGACACCTGATTAGCAAACACTACAGTCTTTACTCATTTTTCTTCCATTGGCTGGCTGGTTATCTATCTATCTAGCTAGCTAGCTAGCTATCTTTTATTTATGTGGTTCCCCGCTATGACAGTGTCTAAGTAATTTCTATGTATTTAAAAACAGAAATAACATTGTCTTTCTTAATTTCCTTTTTTGTTTTCTTTCTTTTCCCAGCTTGATTAGTTCATAGGTTTGTCAATTACTTATATCAAACTCATTTTGGCTTGAGATCAAGCAAGTTTTTTACAGTAAGTGAGTGTGAATTTTGAAATCTAAGGCTAAAAATCTCTGACTTCTGCATTTGTTCCTGAAAAAGCAAGAACTGCCTCTGACATCTTAATGGAGACAGAAGGTTCTGCAGTGTTACTGCTCCATCTCTTGAGGCCATACTGCTTGGGAGCTTCCCCTGCTAAATGAAGTCTTGCTGGCTCAGTGCATCTTATTTGCCACGAGAATTCCTGATTACCTCTTGGGAAGAGAAAGGACCCCCAGTCATACTGGATATCTTCCCACCATAGATACTGTAGTTTACTCTACATTTAATTCCAGCAGATAATAATTTCATAAGCAAAATGGGCAAGGGCATTGAGGTTTCTTCACCCCTGCATCTTGCTCTCCCAGTAGCCTTCTGCACCCCTAAAGGATACAAAAAACTTCACATCGGCTTAGCTATCTAAAGATAAAAGCCACTTAATACAGGGAGAACATCATGCAGGAGGTACAGTCTCCAAGCACCTCTTCCCAGAATTGTTTTGGCATAACTTTAATCAGTTGCTCTTAGCTGAAGACACACACTAAAAAAGTGGGTTGATCACTCAGCATTATTCTCTGACTCACTGAAGTGTTATTGCTGAACTCATCTTCTGGCTTTCACTATGCACAAACACAAGGGAGAAAGAAAGAGCAGGCCTGCCCTGCTCCCATGATAGTGGCAGTCTAAAACCAAGCCATAACATCCATTTAGTGGCTCTTTAGAAGAGCTAAATGGATTTTGTAAATTCCATTGGTAAATTAGTGCTAGTGTTATTCACATAAATCTTGCCATTAAAATGATTTACTTCAACTGTAGCATTATTAATGTTCAGTAAATTAGGTCCATAAAATGACATTTGCCATGCCATTAACTGAAGATAATCCACAAAGCTCATTTCTAACCCCCTTTATATTTTTTATAATGTCCTTCATAAACACTACTGTAGCTCTCTGAGATGCATGCAGCCATCAGTATATTGATAGCTCTGACACAGCATACGCTTCAGATCAATTACTGAATCAGGAGACTAATTTAAACAATTTTACTTGTGGTCAGAAAAAGATTCATTATTTATGAGTGCAAACAACACTGTATCATTGTTCTTCAATTCAAAACACATGTTCCCTGGAACATCAGCCCTCTTCAGACTG
Source organism: Pachycephala philippinensis (assembly GCA_013397055.1). NCBI lineage: Eukaryota > Metazoa > Chordata > Aves > Passeriformes > Pachycephala > Pachycephala philippinensis. Next base: position 567,470 of record VWZT01012496.1, read on the forward strand.
TCTTCAGTCAAAGTAGATTATAGCCCTGGAAAATTTTGGAAATTTCAGAAAGTGGCTGAACAAGGATCTCAGGAATTAACATAGAGACCTTGAAGCAACCAAGAAGACAAAACTATTTAAAAATTCTTTACAGGTTGGCCAAAAGATAAATCTCATAAAGCATTCTAAGTTCGTTAACATCTTTTTTCATGTTTATATATATTAAGCATTTGCATTGAAGCTCTGAGGTGATTTAAGTCCATTCACGCTTATAGTTTAATTTGAGGAGGAAAGGTCTTAGAAGGTATTATTAGATTGTCTGATCTCTCAATTGCTTGATTTTGCTAATCCAAAAAATTTCAAGCCTAACACTATCATTTTATGCTATCCTAAGTGTCCTTTGCTCCCAATGATGACATGAGGATGATGTCATTGACCCATGTCTCTCTTGATGGATTTGCAGAGCAGATGATCCATAAATGACTTCACTGCATTGAGACAGAAGAGTCTGCACCCGCCTAAAAAGAAAATGAGCTACATGGAGAAACATCCAATCAACACCATTGCATAAAACAATAGTTTAAAATACAAAAATAAAAATATCCAAATTCCTTGGATCAGTAACGAGATTTTATAGCAATATGAGAAAATAATTTTACAGTGTCTGCTCTGTGACAACAAAAAGGGTGCAAGCAGTCTGACCAGGGAGTTTTACTTGTGATCACCTTTACTTGAAACTACCTCAGAACACAATCAATATCACCAGGATCGTGTTACAGCAGTTTAGGAATTTACTGTCCTTCAGCTGCTGGTAACTGGCCCCCATGCAAAAGGCGGTATTTATCTATGTTTGTGCTCCCCTTCTGCTTCAGCACAAAATACAATTATTAGGCTTGAAGAACACAAATAAGTGTTTTATCTGTTCAAGCATGACCCAAAGAAGACCTTTGATTGGATCCTATTAACCTACTGATCTCTCATGGAGCTCTTGTCAGAAGAGCACCTTCTAACCCTTTCCTCCAACTGTGCATTGCCGAGTTTCTGCACTCATTCATGCTAAGAGAGGAAATAGCAGTCTCACATTCAGCTTTCCCTAATAGGAAAGGATTCTTAACAGGAGGATCCAAACATTGGAAAGCATTGCAATGACAGCTTTGTTGCCTACCTTGTTATCACTACCCTAAAAGAACATGATGAGCTTGATCATGCTTAAATTCATTACATCTACAAGACAGAGTTAATTAGTTCCCTAAACCAGATCAATGGCACTCCAACCATTCTCAAACACTGCAAGTGTGAAATGGCTGAAGAGAATTTCTGTAGTGAACACCAGGAGCTGGCAGAAATTCTTAAATGGGGTAGATTGCCATACCAGCCAAAGTGCCAATATGAGGATGGGCATGGGATGCTGCTCCTACACCAGGGGCACCAGCAGTCCTGAGAAATACAAAACAAAGATGCTACAAAATATCCAGAAGTGTTTGGATACTTGGGGTATGGAAGCTGTTCCAGCTTCATCCTACTGAGTTCAAGTTCCCCTAACAGACTGCTGCCCCCCCACGGACTCTCACTCTTAAGTGGATAAGCTTTATGTCACTCTTTATGTCCCCATGTCCTTGCTGAACATCTCCATTCCTTTAGTGAGGGGAATTTAAGCTTGCAGCCACTCACGAAATGTCTAATGTCCACCCGCTCACATACATAAATCATAAAACATCAAGTCAGGCATAGTATTTTTAGCACATGAAAGTAATAGAACATGAAAGTCATGATTGCCACAACAGAAGTCCAGCTTCAGCTCTAATTAATAGTGTATGCTGCCCCAGACACTTCTTGCTTTCTATATATGACGGCGTGCTTCATGCGATGTGCAAGTTAGCTTGATCCAATTCTTAATGGGTACAAGATGCTGCTGTGGCTTTTGTTACCTGTTCTTCATTAGTTATTAGTAACAAAACACTAAAATTTATTGGGCAAGGCTAGCTAATTGAAGAAACAAATATGAAAAAATCCAGCAGATTCCTTTATGTACAAACGACACCAAAGAGTTGTTTGCACTTTTATTTTGAAAACAGACTGAAATTTTTGAAACAGAGAGCTTAGAAGACAAAAGGTATTATTATGCATTTCCATGCAAATCCTCCTGAAACAGAGTATGAAAAACATACAATACTTTGCCAAAAAAAATCCTAATGGCCCCATAACCTAAGCTTTATAGTTTTAAAGCTTAAACATTGTTTTTTGTATGGATTTTTACTGTTAAAAAAAAAACAAAAAGGAAAAAAACCACAGATTTTTACAGGTACAAATCTCAGCCAATTCTTGTAAAATTTTCAGGCTCACTCAGTCAGTCTTAGGAGGAGAACAATACCTAGCTCCTTGCAAAAATGCTAGTGAAGGTTGGCTTTCCACCCTGAAAATGACTGGGCTCTTTGTGGACCTCAATAATGGGATGTAATTATAAAACTGAAGTCTTACTAACCCATTGATGAAACACCAACCATGCAAAAGATATTACAGAGTACATAATAAATATCAGAGGCTTGATTTCTTTAACTGGCATACACAATGTTACTGTATTGTCATTTCTCTAAGCTGTTGTAAAATCATTATTACATATATTCCAGTCAAAGAGTCTAATAGCATGACTATTTCCATCATCACTCAGGATGGTCATATGCAAAACTGAGCAGTCCTTCGTACCTCCTGTAGTGCCTTACCCTGCTATCTGCCCACCTTGTGATATAAGAGTATCTTAAATAAGACATAAGTAGCCTTACTCTGCTGGCTGTTGCAGAGTGTGTTGCACAGTGAACCAGCTGTGTGACAACTTCAATGCTTGGTTCAGTTTGTCCTCCTATCCTAGAACAAAAGGAGTACAATATATTTGTAAAGCCTACATTTTCAGTTGTTCTTGTATTGATAATCTCAAGGCAGATTTAGTACCTCACTTGTAGAGTTCAACTCAGATATCTAAAGATAACCCTGAAGCAAGCTTCCATATCACTAACATTCTTCACATATTATTTTGCTGATCCCGAGAGAGAATCTATAATAATACAAAGGGAATCAAGAAGAGTGAAACTGCAGAAGAAATATAGTGTACTTGTGGTCTTGAGAATTAAAAACAGCATTAGAAGTGTTTAGCCTTTGGCCAATAAAAAACCCATGGCACCAACCATACAGTGCAGTATGTGTGTTGGGGACATTATGACAAAACAGGCTTCTCACCCTTTCCCTGTGGAGGTCAGCTCTGAAATGCAGAACACACGTGAGCAGGGAGGGTCCACTCAGAGCTGAAGTTCATCATCCATGCACTCTGCCAACAGAGAGAGTCACACGGTGACAGAGGTGAGGTGAGTAACATTTGGAGATTCCTTTTTTCCCATTAAGTTTAGAAGGAGCCCATATAGCTAGCTTGGCATAGATACTTTAACTTTAGACAGTTAAAGCTGAATGAGATCAATCCAAACCAAAACTAAGTTACCTCTTAATGGATGGAAATCATAATTTTTAAAGTCACGATGCCAGAGGCAACCCAAGGAGGCTGACAATGGGCTTCTGACTGTGAAGATCAGTGTCTTTCCATGAAGTACTAAATAAACAAGAGGAGATGGAAGAAGAGGCCTGCATTCTTTAAAAGGACAAGAAGTACAAAAAATAAACTCATGCTTTTAAGAAAAGGGGGAAAAAAAACCCAAAACAAAACAACTAAGACTAGAAAACAAAGCAGGCTGTTTTCAAAAGTAAACTTGAATCACCAAATGTGTTTAATGTAAAGAACCCAGCATGTGGCTGCATCAGAAATATATATTAAGGAAAAAATCTTGTGTCTGGAATACATTTCCAAACCATTTTATTTTCTTTTACTAAGAGAACATAGAATATAGAGGGGAGGAAAGGGGTACATGACTCTGACACCAAAAGTCTGTCCTTTCTCAAGTGTGCAAAAAAGATTTAAGAGATGAAAACATTTTAGAGAGTAGTTCTAGCAGAGGAAAGGACTTGGATTCCCTTTGAAGACTTGTAACCCTTTCATTCATCACAGAGGGTGCTTGTGCTGAGGACACTCCTAGTAGTCACCAGAGGTAAGTAGTTTACAAGTAGGGGTGGTTACCAAATCTAGAACCAACTATGAAACTGTTCTTGAGAAAGCACAGAAAATCTCTGCTGGTGTCACATAAGTGCTGATGAATGGCATCCGTGAATCCCTTATCTTTGCCAGTAACACTGGCAATACCATTCCCTCCACATCAGGAAAAACACCAGAGTAAATGCCACAGCCTTTAGAGATCTTTGACAGGGAAAGTTAGTTGCTTCTGCCTGCATGCCATGCAGCAAAAATCAACCTTTTCCAAACTCAAAGGGCATCAACAGAAAGAGAGAAATATCTCATCTGGTAAGCAACTATAAAATATGGAATATGTCTTCTGCTAATCTAGTTTTATGAAGCATTGCTTTGTTCCTGGCAATCTCTAATTTGCCATTCTTTGTGCTGGTGTCCTATGCACTGAGGATTATTTTTCTGTGCAGTAACTTAGACTTTCTTTCTACACAAATTTCTGCTTGAAATACCAGAGAATTGCTGATAACTATTTGATTTGCTTGCCAATGAAAACCAATTTTTGTGTAACGTAGAAATAATCTGCTCTCTCGTCAATGGGTTTCAACAGTTTTGTGAAAACCGTTGGTGTAGGAGTTCCCAAATAACATAAAAAGATGTTGCATAGTAAAATGCTATTAACAAGAGTGTATTCTATGAGCTGACTGGAAATACACTTTTATTCTATTCAGATCTATCCACACAGTACTACAAATTTTACAAACTACATTTTTCATCACAGTTCCTGAAAAACTAGTACTTGTTTCCCTACATGGATATCACAATGTATCACAATACATATTGGTATTTTACCTGATATTTTAGGGAAGTGGCGGATTTAGAAGTCAGTCTTAACCACTAAATGTCAGAGTGGGCACGTAGAATTGAAATAACATTTGTACATTTGTTTCGACATAATTTCTTTTAAAATGTACCGTCTGCCATATACTGTAGGATAACAACATGTGCAGTGGTCTTCCAAGACAACTGCTTGGATTCCAAGAAAATTGCTTAACTTCCCTGGTAGTATGTAAGCACCAGGCTTTCCAGAAAGCAACTACACTGAGCCAGGCTGCAATCACCAGGCTGGAGACTAGCTGGAAACAAGGTGTGGCTGCAGCCATGTGGCATTATAATCAATACTAGCTTGCAAGACTTTGTTCTTTCCACTGAAATGCTATATCTACATGACTGATAGATGCAGGGGATTGATAAAAAATAGATTTCCTGGGGTACCTTGCATTCTTTCTTCCCTTTCAAAAAGATTGCTTTTAAGTGAGCAGCAGAGTGTTGTTTTGAGTGTTTGGGTATTTGGTAGTCAAGTGCAGGAACTGTCCTGCTCACTGCCCTTACGGTTGTGCTTTAAGCATCTCCACACTCACATTCAGTGAAACAGGTAGTAAATTATTTGTAAAGCAGGAGAGATACAAGTTTGTGCTAATGAAGGATATGGCAGCAACAGTGCAAGAAACTTTGTCATGTATTTTTAGCATTAGGTTCTGTATTTTATTTATCTTACTTTCTCCCTTGGCTCAAGTTCAACATTTCTTCAATGGTTTTAAGGATGAAATAATCTGTCCTGTGACCCATTACACACCACATACATCTCATATTTTGTTGGCATTCATAATTGTACAGTTCAAAATGTTGGCATATACTCCCTACTGTTAATGTTAATATTCTGTCTTGCCATTTCTGGGTTTTTTAGTAGACTTGTGGCTCTTGTTACAAGTCCTGAGCATACTGAACCTCTCTCAACAACTCTCCCAAAAGTTTTCTACAAGTTTTCTGTATCTGCCACCAAAATACCCAAGCTGGGTCAGTCCAAGAGAATCTGTGGGCTGACCTACCTGCCCACATCCTTTCCTGCAGAGTGTTTTCTGTTTCTCCTTTTAAATTTGAGTGTTGATACACAGCATAAATATATATATCAAATATTGCAGATGAGTGATGTGTCAGAAATAATTTCCTGACCTTTTGATAAAAAAACTTTAACATTTTACAAATGCAAGGTCCTATATTAATTTCACAACTACTGTTAAGGCTCCTATTATATTATTACCTGAGAATATTCCAGTAGATTTTTACAGCATACCACTTGCACTGGAGAAATAAAAACCAATTATTCTAACACCATAAATTGGAAACTGGAGGAAGCATAACTCATATTATTCAGATAAATCACATTTTAGATAACAGACGGTCAGCCAAAAGATTGTATGAACAACTCTTTATATTATGTTATTTTGTGGGTAAGAAATGTTGAGAAAGCATTAGAGAGCTCAGCCTATATAACTTTTTTTTCAACAGTTTTACAGGTATAAATGAAAATGCCAAGTGGTTCTAATAGGTTAGTTTATGGGAGTGTGATAAGTATTTATAGAGATTGGTCTGGATGCTTTTCCATTAGGAACAGTACTCTACAGTTTTTGGCTCATGCTTGAAAGAAGTTATAAACCAAAGTGGGTTCCTCATTCCTCAGCATTTGACATATTCTGATTGCAAAACATTTGGGGTTTTACACGATTTATTGTAAATAATCTCTCCTATAATGTTCACAGCACAATAATTCACAACCCTGAGGCAAGAGAGTTCTGCAGAAATGACATTATACGGAAGATAACTTTTCAGAATTTACCATTTGCACATCATGTTCAGAATCTATAACACATGTAAAGAGGTCAAATCCTCATTTTTTAATTTTTTTTCCTATCATTTTGTTGTATTTTATTAAAAATAGTTACAGCCAGCCTAATAGTTTGACTGATATCTCAATATGCTACCATATTGCACAGAGGTATAAATTGGAATTGGGGAAACAAGTCAGGTTCTTGGATATAAGATGCCTAGTATTGAGGGCTGTGTACTGAGAACAGGCTTCTTATGTCTAACAGCAGATGAGACAAAAGGAAAGGCTAATACAAAGGAAAACTATATGCCACTAAAATTATGTTGTTAAAGTGACATATTCTCTTATAAAAGAAAAATTGGTTCGCATTTACTAACCTTTAAGTCAAATCTGGAGTCAGCGATTTTTACTTGCATTAACATGTTTTTACCTGTCTTTTTTCACTGTTCCCTTTGAAGGTGAAATTATGATAAATCATTGTTATTAATATTTCTAATGGCAAAAAGAACATTCTGTACGACTGAATAATTGGAGTTAGAATCTGAACAGTTGGGTCCTGTTCCCAGGTTTACGACCAGCTCAGGGTATAAAGCGGAATATACACACTTAATTAAAAGACTTCTTGTTCTTTTCCCAACCTTTTCTACCCAAACCCCTATGTGTGGAATTTAAAAAAGCTGTTAGAGGAACTTAGATTCCTAAGTGCAAATCCATTATAACTAGTCAGTAAAAACTGTAATAAGATGCCCGTTCCATTTAAGGGGAGAAGAAGGGTCTCTATAAGAGGCAACCCACTCTTAAAGGGTTGTAAATCTTAAATGTAACCCTTTAAGTCTCTTGTAGCTCTAAGGCAGAGGAGCACCCAGAAGAGTCAGACATAGGACAGATGCTGTGATCCTCAGGAATGGCTACTGTTGGGGTAAAGCACCCTAAAATGAAGTCTCTTTGAAACCCTGTGATTTCTGTAGGCTTATGAGAGAGATTTTAGTAAGACTCAGCTGTCTCCCACTTGCTCCACGTTTTATAAGTTGCCATCCTATGGAAGATATTGTAAGGGAAGTATCTCTATTTTCACCCTATTCTGTAGGGAAGGTCCAAACTTCCCAGGAGCAAAATCAGTATCCCAGTTTAAGGTCACAGATATCCTGACCCAACACTGCCTGAACAAGGAAGCCAAGGACACTGACCTAGCACACGCCTGTTAAGAAAGGCTGAAAATATCTGTGTCACACAGTGTGGTCTGCCTGGATCAGTGCATCTCCCAAGAGGAAACATGGGAGAACAGAGGAGAACAAAGCTGCACTTGGGGAAATAAATTCAGAGTGGTCTGGCTGCAGCAATTTATACTCAGAAGTCCTAGGACCAGAGCTCACGAGATCATTACAGGCAAAGACCAGTGTTTTCAAACGACAGCTGTTCATGATGATCAACCTCCTGACGACCAACATCAGCTTACCAACATAGTTGAGTGTGGCTGTAAAATGAGAAATCTTCAGCTTTCTTTCAAATGAACAGTCTTTACAGAGCCTCTTTTATTTGCTAGCTAATGAGACCAATTTTACCTCCTAGGATGATGCTTTGCCTGTTCAAGTATTTCCTCAAAAGCAGCTTCCCTTTACGTCCACCTAGGATTATATTCTCCCTGAGGTTTTACCTTTATATGTAGTTGAATTCATACCCTGACTTTACAGTGAGTACTAATACATCTCTTTGTTCTCTAAGACAAGCATTTCTTTTACCTAGCATGAAGCACAGGGCTAACAGGTCAGGCCTCTCAACAGACTAAGGCTCCTCGAGTCATTTTGATAATGTTTAGGAAGCTCAGGGATAGCAGTGAAATTAAACCTCAGTGATGCTTTCTTTAAAACTGGGAAAGAGCTATCACCCAAAACTCAAGCACATGCACTTTTCTGTATAACACAGGAGGAGGAATTCTTGCACCCTCCCAGTAAGAACAAAATACGTATGTGAGATCTAGAGCTCTAAATGTTGCATTTAAATCCATATTTCATATTAATAAATAGCCTACTTTACAGAAATATTGAAAAACCAGCTTAAATTCCACTTACTACAACCAGGAACCTAATTCCCAAGGGAGAAAAAAAAAGAAAAATTGGAAACCTTTCAAAGCAGGTCCTGCTTGTATCCTGTTCATGGGATCTGACCGGCTTGGTTTTTTCATGATAGGTGTTCTGCAGAACCTGAACAATTGTCCTCTTTAAATGAGCCACAAAGTTATGACAAAGAACTTCAAAAACTGAGCAAACTGTAAGCCCTTTGGTGCTGAACATGCAGACAACTAAAGATAATGCTCTGCAAGATGTGAGTTGCCAGGGCTCTGTTCCTCCCAAGGGATTAAGCCTAATCTCTAATGATGGCGCTCAAGAGTGTCAACATCGATTATTTAAATTCTGATCATCTCAGCCTGTGAGACAGGGAAAGTTTGGAGAACTGCTGAGGAACGGGAAACACTGAGGAAAATTGTTGGGAGATGTACAGGAAAGCAACACAGAGAATAAATAGTGCTCCCCAAATTTAAATTGTGAGCACGCACTAAATCCCAAAACAGGTGCCTAAATAATTGTGGTGTCTCTTTATTCGGTTCCTGGAAGAAGGTGTGGCTATGTTTCATCTTTGTGTATAATTTTCCAGTAACAGCAGTGGGAAATTCTCTTTGGATTGAAGTGGGCCAAAGTCCTGAATACAGATGCCTGCCCACAGGCCATAATTAGAAATGGAAATTAGCCACCTTCGAGTGATGGCCTGACCTCTTTGAGTTGTAGTGAGTGACCAGGCATTGTTGTACCACCTGCTGGAAGAGCTCACTTACAGAGAGCTAGGTGCAGGTACTGAAGGTTAAAGCAAGGATCCAAAACCTGAAAAAATAGCACCACTAAAAATAATGAAAGCTTTGGGTGATACTTTTCAAAGCATGCAGCAGGAGATGAACAGATGGAGCCTGTGTGTATTTCCAGTGTTGTGTTTTGAACTTTTAGCTTAGAAGGCCTAGGGGTAAAATTAACACTTAATAAATATGAAGTTTTCAAATATTTATTGCTTTGAAAGAAATTGCTCCTAAATAAAAGGAAGAGTTGACACCAGTCAAAATAATCCCAGAGAAACGTCTTTGTCCAATCCTCAGGAAACCTTGCCATTTTTCTTACCCTGCTCTCCTGCCTTTCCTTGTCATTGCTTATCTGTTTGCATATCTATGCTCATTTATTGTCAGCACTTAATAATTCATCTCAAATTACCAAGTCTCCATCATTACAAAACATGTACCATCCCTCCTCAGATCAGCTGTGCAGGCTCAGATGAACAACACGGTAACAAACACCGCATGTACTCTGCAATTTTTGTCTAAATTGCCTTGGCACTTCAGGTGAAATTCATCCTGCATGGCTGTAGCATAAAGGAGAGTGGGAAAATCTAAAGGTCAGATTTTTGAATCTTCCTTCTGAGCACCACCAAACGCCTATGTGCAAAGGAGATTGACTTTCATCTTCATCAGCCACTGCAGTGGCAGTTCTGAATCTTCCAAGCAGCCATCAACAATGATCCTTGAAGACAGCAGAAGATTAATGAGAGGTTGACCTCTCTGAATGTCAGGCACAGAGTTCATTGTCTCTGGACTCCTTTGTCAAATATAAACATGCAATATGCTCCCAATATTATTTAGAAGAGAGTATTAGGGATCAGTAGGGTAAATCTGAATATCTTCAGCAGTATTACCAACCAGGCAACATTAATCAGCCTAACAATTAGTTAGTGAAAGCTGGGGTATGATTTGAGGCATACTGCTGCACAGAAAAGCGACATATAAGCCAAATCTATCTGTGCCCTGGAACAGCCAACCAGAATGGTGACTCAAAGCACAACTGAGTCATGGGTCAGCCTGACAAGGGTGCCCTTAACCCTGCATGCACCGGCACTTGTAGGGCACGGGAGGGTCTGAGGTGTACAAGAGCTTTCTGCTGCCTCTCTGTCCTCACTGCAGGCAAGGTGAGGGACAACCTGCTCCCCATTTGGCCAGGAGAAGCCAGCACAAGGTCTGACAGCTCAGATATAAACAAGGTCTGATGGAAGAGCAATATAGGTCTATCCCACACCAGCCTGAGATTCAGCTCAAATGTTAAAAGGACAGTGCAAGACATTCATCAAAACACAGTTGCCTGTAAAAAATTACAGATTTAAATCTAAAATGTTGTGGGCATGTTGACTCTGTATTAACATTGTGGTTCTGATGTCATTAAAAAGAATTACATGCAGCACCCCTCCTCAATGTTTAATTATCACAAGCGTTGAAACAAGGCATGTAACACCACATCCCATAGAACTTAATGGGAAAATAATATATTGTCACTGTACTTATGGCAGTCTACTTCAATTTCATAACATTTTTAAATCAGCAAGGAGGAGGAACATAAAAAGAACTGAATGGTGCTGTCAGACTTAAATGGATGCTTGCTGTTACATTTGTAAGAGTGGAATACCTGAACACAGGGAAGATTGCTTCTTTATAAATGTGTACAGCAATAATGCTGGAGAATATGTTGTGGAAAGGATACTTAACTGGTCAGCTTTTTATTCCTTGATTAAAAAAAAATAATGATCTTTTCACTACAATTTTCATAGTGGCAAAACCACATTCATGCTGTGTCTTTGTGGATCTATGTAAAACAGGCTTGACCCCTGAAGTCACTTTTTAATAATTAACTCTCGCTAAGTTCATTAAACACTAATTGAAGCTACAGAAGAAAAAATTGTGAAGTATATGCAGACAGACAGAAACACCAAATGTGATTAAAGATACTGACTGCGGTATACATGTGCAATACAGTACACGTATTATATAGATTTCAAATTCAATTCCATAGAGATTTTTAACTCTTTTATACCATGGTAAATTCTACCATCTTCAGTTCTCCTAAAAGTTTTATTTATAAAGAGTTGCAAGCTAAATGTCATGGACATCCTAGCCAATAATCTTTGGAAAGATCTAAAGAAGTAGACTCCAAACTGTACAAGATGCAGCCCCTAAAACATCTTTCAGTGCTTTGAAATGAAATAAAAAACTAACAAAGAGAGTCAACAGTCTTGAGAGCCCACGTTTTCAAATTGAATATAATTTTCATATTTATATAAAAACATTAATTTAAAAATATTTTTGACAGTTTTCAGTGTTCAAAGACAAGTTACTGAAAGTTCATTTTATTCACTGAAGAGTAAAAAATTAGAGGTTTGTGTTAATCAATAAAAGGAGCATTTTATTACAGCTAGGTCAAATAATATGAACTATTACAGCTCACTGCTTTCCAGCCTGTTACCCCTCAGAACCCAAAACATTTCAAGTTTGCATTCAGACTCCAACAAAGGTATCACACTTTCTCTTCCTAGTTACTGTGCCCATGGACTTTTCCCACCCACCGCCAAAACAGGGAAACTGCTTCCCTGAGTGGCACAATGCTCAGACAGCATTTCCTCAGACAGACAGAAAAGGACTGAGAGTCTGAGTCTGGGTCTCAGGAGACCAATCCTGCCACAGCCTGCTGCATGACTTAGGGCAAATCAATCAACTCCCCTGCCGCAGCGTTAATGTTAGCAGTAATGAGTATTGCTGCTATGCTAGAATGTAAAGGCTCCAAATACGAGTTTCCTGAGCCCAGGTGTTTCCTATCCAGTAAGATGTTTGCAGAAGAGATGGGTTCAGAGCCTTGTTACTCAGGCTTGGCATGAGTCCAATGAATCCAAGGAAGTTGGATTTGCCAGTATTTGGTAGTCGGTGTCTTACAAAGTGAGGCTCTAGTTTCATTAGGCTCCTCTAAAGATTAGTGTAACAGAAACAATGTAGAATGAGAGAACGAAAAGAGCCTGTGATATTCTAACCTTTTAAAAAATTCACATCAATTGGAATGGACTTCAGCTCTGCTCTTTGATCCTGCTTCCACAAACTCATCCTTGTTATTTTTCAGCATTCTAATTCTAGGGATATTATAGGAAAGAAAAAGGTAAGAATAAATTAATGGAGCTGAGAAAAAGCTTGAGAAAAGTAAGGAGATCCACCAGTTGTGATGGTCCCAGAGGTTTTATAATCTATGTCAAAAGTGCTCTACCTGGGAGTGCTTTGAGATCTTTAATCTAGGAACCTATGCTTCTCGCATCTCAGCAGGGGCTTTGCCAAAAATTTAAGTCACTTAGATTATACCCACACAGATTGCTAGGTCACCCCCACACCCGTTTCCACTATAACAAATTATACAGTCAAAGTTTGCGTTTTCCTCAGCAGCCAAAAGCACAAACGTGGCAGTTCTGCTGGAGTAGGAGGGGAGTTCTCATGCAAGGAAGAGATGGGACACTGTGTTCACCCCACTGCTCCTGGGAGTGCACTTGGAAACCCCGGGGGGATGAAAGTCTTGCATTCAGGGGAGTGACAAGTGCTTTTCTCCCGAGCCACCACAGCTAGAGACAACCTCAGGAAGGTCCAAATGTACTAGGCAATGTACACTCAAGGTTCCCCCCAAGTTTCTGTACGTTATGCACTGTTCTGCAGTAATGGGAATGCAGAATTACTATTGGAAACATCGCGGTATCAAGAAAGTAATTTCTCATTTTCATAAGTAAATTGGGTCAGTAATTTTCCCATGAAAAGTAATGCATATCTTAAGAAATGGTAAAAACACCACTGACCTGAAAACTGAGAGAACAAAATTATGTCCAAATCACGATATTTTTACTTTTGTCTAGTTTTACATTATTTCAGTTGGTAAACAACCAAACTTTCCTGAGTTTAAAAAAATATCTATTTCTGGATTTAGATTTGACATGCCACATTTAGTCAGTGAAACCGCTGCTAATAACAGCTAGTCTCTCATTATTTAAATAAAAGAGTTTCACCATAGTTCATAATAATAGAACAATAAAAGAAAAAAAATGTAAAAGTGAGATGCAGCAATTCCTAGGAGGTTATACATGCAAATTGCCCTGAATCTGAACAACACTTCAACAAGAAAAGCAATATTTTGGGACAACAGTTCTGCTTTTGTAATGAGCCTGTAAAATTCATTCCACTGAAATAGCTACAGGTATATTATACCCCATGAACTATTACAAAATTAAACTTCATAAGCAATATGCCAGTTCTTTGTGTGATGCATTTGCTAAAAGAATCATTCAATTTATCATGTTTTCCTGAAGCGTTATGAGACAAGATCTTTGAATAAAACTCATTTCATTAGGCTACCTTGTTACATGGGAAGATAAGATCTACACTTGACTAAAGACATCATTCCATCATGCCCATAATCACCCTACCTGGAGAAGTAAACATTCAGGACCTTAGAAAAATGGCATTGCACTGCCTCACTAATGGTACTGAAGGAATACATTAAAAAGAGGTCCATATGGACATGGTGAAAAATTATCTGAAAGCAAATTCAAGTACACAAAAAACTCTTCTGCATGTACTGGGGACAAGTTGTTTAGGCCAGGCATTCACCCCAGCCTGGGCAAATAGCATACAGCAGTGCAAGATGGTTAAAAACCAGATCAAGGGGCACTTACTGCATGGTGCTTCCCTTGTTTTCCCATGCCAGTTTAAAAAGTATCGAGCATTTCTCTCCACCCAATCCTCACTAGGAGGATCCTCCTAGACTACTTATAATGACACTTATATTTGCATAGCTTATTTCATTAAATACTCCTGAAGGAGATCTGAGTTCTAGTCCAAGCTGTGGCATAAATTTCCTCTGTGGCTTCAGGTTTAATTTTTCAGTGCTCCAGTTTCTCAGTCTATTCAGAGGAAACAGAACTGATAATACGTAGCTGGAAGGTAGGTGCTGTGGTGATATTTTAGGTCATATGATGCATTTAGATACCTGGAAACCAACAATTCAGAGGTCACAGAATCTGAAGTCTGATGAATTTTTTTTCATTTTTCCTTTGTTCAAGTGTTATGAGGCTCAACACTAAGTATCTCCCTGCCTGCTGTTACGTGAATGAAAGGTAGGTCCAGTGAAGTCAACACATTCAAAGCGAAGGCAGAAGCAGAGCTCTAGCTTAACTATATTTCCTGTTTCATATGTAAAGGTTCTGTGTCAGCCTCATGTCAGCTCATGTGGTGTACAATACAGAAAACCTCATTTCCAAAATTTCCCTAGGGAAAGTCAGCATCCCAAAACCTTTAATGAAACATGGGACAAGACCAACATGCAAAGCCAAGGTGTTTCCAGACAGAATATTTGGTTATTCCCATGTGCTGGGACTCATGCTGATGGCCACCCAACAGTTTGGTAAGAAATCTGCAAATCTCTTTTTATTTTCCTGGCTTACTTTTAAGCCAGATAAATTCCTCAGTCAATCTTGCTATGCAACTGCACAACTGTTCTGGACAGCCCTGAATGGAGAAGACAAAAACACGTTATTGGGAAGGAAACTGGGAATGGTTTTATACGGTGTTGCAACAACTTGTCCTGTTACAATCGTAAACAGGATTCTAGGTGGGTAGTTAAATATGTTCAGAGAGATTTCTTCCATTGCTATTTCACATCTAAGTTGAAAGTCTCCACTTTTTTCAAAATAATTTTTAATTATGTTGTTTTGATGAGCCCTTGTTTATAAACACCACGAATGGGTCTGGTAAGGGAGATAGTTTTCTATCAAAAACTATTTCTGGATAAAAACATTAAGAATATTTTAATTTCCTTCAAAATTCATTCCTCTTGCAGTGAACACAGGTACATTTATTTTTGGATATTACTATTTTTACCTTTCCCCATTTATGTTTTTTTCATGTTCTTCCCCTCTTCCTCCTTCATGTCCTTTTTTTCCATTTTGACAGCAGGGGAGAGAGAATGGAAAAGAAAAAGTGTCCTCCTTTTTTTAGGGGGAAAAAAAAATTGTGGGATACTACTTCTAATGAACATGTTGCTATTTTCCTGCCGAAAATAGCCAATTTTTCCTGTTCTTATGTCTCGGTAAATAAATAATTTTACAAAAAATCACTCTGATCAGCTATTCCTCACACTTAGTTGCAGAGCACTTTCACACTTTCATACCCCTTATGAGGTTATTACCCAGCAAATAAAGGCATTTAACTCACAGAAGCTGTGGATGTAACCTCAGATGCATTTTTTTGTCTTTGCTTTCTACCTAATCCTCACACAAATTCTTACTCCAGACTGAAAAGAACCTAGCAGCAAAGTTTCTCCCTTACAATCCATGTAAGAATAAGTTACAATTCTCCTAATGATATGTGCATTTAATCCTCATCACTACTCATCCTGGTATTCATTATATGGATTTTTGATTCAATAGTGTGTATGTCAGCCTGTGTGAGAATCTGTCCTGGAAATTTTAAATTGACTCCAATTTCAAAATAGCCAGCAAGAAGTGAGATGTTTTTTTTCTTTTTTTTTTGAAGTCCTTGTTTGATGAGGTGCCTGAAGGAAATGCATTCCCTCTGTCCCAGCTAAGCCATAAGAATCCAGGGAGAAGCAAAGGATGAAAAAGCAAGTGAGCAAACCCCTTCAGAGAGCTGCATGCTTTGCTGATGGTAGAATTTGAACACAGCACAAAGAAAGGGCTCAGGGACAGAGAGTTTCCATTTATACAGGTCAGTATTGTGTCAGGGAGTTATTAAAGGCACTTAGTCTACACTGCACATTGTTTGATGAAGAAATTATATTTTTACTACAGATATTGTTCAGTGCTTTGCTGTGGGTTTCTGATAGGGATTTCACCAGGATCACCACTGTTATGTAAGGCACATACATATTCAGCTGAAAGACAGAAGTATGATCTTTTATGGCAGAAACCAAAGAAAGGCAAAGATCTAAAAAGCCCAAGAAAAACACAGGTAACTCACAAAGCATTTGATTTGTTAGGATGGCAATATCACATTTGGAGAGATGACTCTGTCCTAAAACCCTTCTTCAGGTGCCACCACTGATGGCCACTTCTGAAGCTCTGAGGACAGGGATAAAACCTTAACATTCACTGATGCCTTATAGGCATCAGGCAGACACATTTTAAAGACTCAAGATCCTGTCTTATGAAAGGGAAGAAAACATAAACACACTGTCAGAAACAGACTGAGTATTAAATGGGAACAGAACATGAAGAAAAACAATGAGAAAGGTGGTGAGAAATATAACCTCAGAAAATGCTTTCCAGCCTTTTACAATTACAATCCCTAAAACATTTTTCAGTGGTGCTGCACATCCTTGCATGATGAATTCAGCATTATTAACAATAGGTTTGATTTTCTTAGTTACTTTCTGTGATTCTCTTAGAAGCAGTCCATTGACCCTCAGGGTCCACTGGTAACCACTGTGACAGTATAATTATGATTTACTAAGTACGAAGGGACAAATTTTCAAAGACCAGGGCTGGAATTTCACTTTGTAAATGGAAGTAATAATATTCAAAGTAACACAATTATATCCAAACGTGGCATGCTTAGAAAATGTAGGGACACATAATTTCCTAATCATTTACTATAAATGTCTTTATACAGGAACAAGATCCTCCTACAAAGAATTCTCCTTTACTCTCATACTGACCTCTGCCTGTCTTGTACTCGGCAGCATTATATATATACTTTTAAGTTAAAAACCAGCCATATGATATGAGGCCATATCCTCAGCTGGAGTAAATCAGCTCTACTGAAGCAACAGAGTTGTGCTGATGTACACCAGCTGAAGTTCTGGCCAATTTTTCAAAATAACAAGTGCTTTGAAGCGACCAGAGCTACAGCTTCTTAACAACCTGATACAGCAGATGAATGTAAATCTCACAAGTCATTGCAAGATCCTGATCTCCCATTTCTATTGAAAATAGAGCCATCACAAAAGTGATGTATTACATTTCATTTTTATTGTCCATGAGGAGGGTGCAGGTGAAAGGAAGCAAAGGGCAGCAAAGGGGCTAGAGTCTGTTTCTGAAACTGCCAAGACAACAAAACTGTAGGTGTCAGCTTACCTCCAGTTCATGCTGTCTCACACAAGCCACCCGACCCAGATGAAGGTCACGTCTCTATCACTTGGAACTTCAGAGTCATTTACATTTATATATAATTGTGTTTTGAGTGTGCGTGCGTTCAGAGGAGCTGGATGGCTTGGGAATTGGTAATAGGATATCAGAGCCTGTCACCAAAAGGCCACTAGCTCAAAACCAGAGCAGTTGTTGGAGCAGTCAAAAGGTGCTAAGTTTCTGCTAGCTGCTCTGCAGCTTAGATGAAATGAGTCGATTATTTCAGCCTGGACATGTGTCCCTATCACAGAACAGCTCTGTTGCTGCAGCTGTCAGAAAGGACATCTTGTGGATATTGTCAACAGAAAGGTCAAGGACTGATGGTGTGAGTGTGCAGATGACCTCTTCCTCTCACCCCAACCAGTTAGTTTTCCAGGCGGACTAAGAGACATGCTGCTGGAATAGTGCGGGAAATGTCACCCAGCTGCTGCCCTTGCTAGTAGTCTTCTGGAGGTTAAAGCATGACATCAGACCCGCGGATGTTAAACCTCATGCCTTTCACAATCATTTTAGAAGCCTGAATGAAGTGCTGTGATGACAGTAATAAATAAACATGCAGAGAGACCTATAACAGGCTTCGAAAAAAGCATTTGCAAAACATGTGGCTCAGTACACCTCTCTTACTAAATTTTGCTGACAATGCCAGCAGGTGCCTGGTGGCAGAATTACTGATTTGTATTTTTTTTTCCCTAGCATCTATTTTACTGTCTGTTTGGGTTTTTTTTTTTTTCCTAGCTCCATAGGATTTATGCCCTTCACTAAGCACTTGCTTCCCATATAGAAAATAAATGATTTGGGTTTGTCTGCCTTGCAGCGGGATGAAGAAAAGGATGGAAGTCCAACACATCTATTTAGCTACCAAGAATCCCAGAGTAGTAGAAAGCCATAATTAGGCTCCTTGACCTCAGCAACACAAATTAAAACCTCTGTGCTGCAGCAACAGACTGAGCCAAAGTCATCTTGCACTGAGCAGCATCAACAGAAGCCCAGCAAGGAATGCAACTTGTCAAAGCTTTCACTACTCTCCTCTCTTTCCGAGGCAGGGGAGGCTCAGCTGGGAGCAGGCTCACCTCCACCTGGTTATGGATGACAGTGCACACACTATTCACAGAAGGCATAGGCATATCCCTAAATCAGGTAGGTGGGGTAGAAAGACAGCCATCTAGCCATGACAACACAGAGTTCAAAGCTGGGTAGCTCTTGAAGTAAATGCCCCAACACTTATTGTGATTGTTGTTAAAGCCAGCTCTGAATTACCTGTTCCTCTGGATCTGCAGTTACTGGTGCATAAGCTGAGTGGCCAAAAAGCTGATGAGGATCTGTCTGTAGGAGCTTCATTCACCTCTCTAGACTGAAGTGCACCTGTACTTGCAGAGGTGAGGTTTACTCTATTGAGGTACTGAAAGGGGATCCAAGCCCGTCACTCCGCACACATCAAGAGAACTTGGACACAAGTCAGAGCTTTGTATCTGGTCTTGTTTCAAGTAAACAGTCACCTCTCAGAGTTTCCTGAAACCTCAAAAATATCCTTCCTGGGCCTACAACTGACCACCTAAGCTCTACTGCACTTTGGGCCTCAGAGCAAGTAAAAAAGATGCAAATATCTTTCTTGTTATTGCCTTGGGAAATTTCCATATCTTCATTCTTCTGTGGTTGTTTGTACACCTGGACAGATGATCAAACACTTCAGATGTATTGAAAACAGCAAAAGCTGAAACAGATGTACTGTGGCAAAGCAGGTGGGTTATTAACCAAACAGTTACTAACCAAATCTGGTGTCTGGAAGGAGCTGGTAAGCACCTCCCCTTCTGAAAACAGAAATTAAAATGGTTCCCTGTTTCTGGTGACTAGCTGAGTCCAGATTTACACAAAATTAACCCAAAGATATTTAAGAGAGCAAAAGCAGTCACAACAGTAACCACTGGCATGAGCAGCTGGATCCCATTCCCGTTGAAAGTCCCAACATCAAAAGTATCTACTTGTTTGCCAAGTTACTTACAGGCAGCTCAGGGGCAGATAGTTAAAGACCAGTTTACTTTCAAGGGGATTTCCTAATCATAGTTTTCTCTCGCTTCTGAAACTGGCATAATTTCTGCAGCTGTTATGCTGTATTGTTAGGTCAACTGTCTGAGGTCACTACGTCACTATACACACTGCATAAATATTTGGGGGCTATTGTAAATTGCACCTTACATCATCTTGTTTCCTACTTGTTTACTGAACAGCTCTCCAAAAGGCGTCTGAGGGAGGTTTATTAGTGTACTTTATACTACAGTAGTATGTCCAGGCTGCTATTAAACATGGAGCTATTAAGCTCTATTCAAGCATGGAGCAAGAGAAAGTCCCAGGTCTTAAATTTCACATGCAAGATGGTTAGAGGAGCACTGGGCTGGGAGACAAGGCAGTGGCAGAAGCAAGGAAAAGCCCAAGGGCTCCTGACACCTACTCAGTATCCTCCCTTCTGAAGCTGATTCATGCCACTAAGTCTTCTTCATGCTGGAACCTCTTGTCCTGTTTGACTCTTTATTAGTCTGTGGTTAGTGTAATGCCTAGAAAAGCCACAAGTGGGATGTGAATAGAAAGTTTTGAGAAAGAGAAACTCCCTCTTTTCTCCCTAGGTGTTCAAATATTTGCCATAGCATAGACAGGTGACTAGCCCACCCCACCACCTTCTCTGGTTCCAACTCCAAAGGAATTGTGTCCACAAGCAGCAAAACAACACTCCATATTCCTCCAGCTCACAATCTCTGTTTGCAAATGCTGCGTGTGGGCCTCACTTATCCTGAAATACTCCAGCACTGCTATGCACAGGTGGGATATCCTCATATATAACCACAACACAGCTAATGAGAACCTAATGCTGAAAGCAAATTGACAATTTAGAAATTTAAAACCATCTTTTTCCTCACTGTGAGGCAGAGGAAAGCTATTTGGTCTAGGTCCTTTTCAAGTAATAAATATATTTTGCGCTTGTTCAAGTTGAGCTCGTGGCAATAACATTATACCAAATATTTTGCCTAGCTGTGCTCACACACAGTTAAAGTGTTTTTGGCAGTGTTTTGTAGAAGATAGGTACAGTATGACAGAGTGAAATGGCCATGTATCAGCTAAGCTACTCAAGCACAGTCAGCTAGAAACTGGCAATGGTTTCATGCAGAAGTTATTAGTAATACTATCAGGAATTATCTTTGAATTATCATCAGGGTAGCAATATCATGCCAATTCTGAAGCAAGCAATCAGCATACCAGACTTTACATAATAAAATCCCTTTTCACAAGATGACGTTTTCCAGTTCATTTGACATTAGTAAGCAAGACACCACAAGAATCTGTTATTCAGGCACTCTAAGAAGATATAATTTATAAACTAACAGAGATGAGAATCTAGAGGACACAATCTGAAATGAAGGAAATACTGAAGGAACTTGAAGTACTTAGGGAATAAACATGAAAAGAAACTCAGTTAGGGCCTTAAAATGTGTATAAGTTCTCCTGTGAAAAGAGGATAATCTCTTCCTCTTACCTGTGTTTGAGCACTTGTAAATTGTGGGCAGAAATAATGGATGGAATGATTCAAGATATATCTAGGAGTTTCCTTCTAACAGCAGGGACCATGGAGCACCAGAACAGACTGTTTGACAAGGCCATGGTGTTATCATCTCTGCAACTTAGATAAACACACACCAGAATGAGACAGACACCATGGTCCCTTCCAGTTCTGTGATCTCCTGGCATCCCACAGTAGGTTATTTATGCCCCCAGTATTACTCAACTAATTCAGCAAACCCATGGGCTTGGACATGGCATACTGCTCCAAATACATTTCTGGAATAGCACTGCTATAACCCACTGTCTTGGACTGTGCTGGGCAGCCAGCCATCTGCTGGGGGTCTGTGAAGAAAAAGAGAACTAAAACTCACCTCCAAAAGTCTCTTTATTTTACGGTACATTGCATTTAGGGGAAATAGTCTTCAAAGGAACCAGACAAGGTGGATAATTAGCACAGAAGTGTTATATCTATGGTACACAGTGGAAGCATTCATATTAGTATGGTGGAGATTTCTAAATATTTGAAAGGCACTGAACCTTTAAGACTTGGCTACTTTTAATGCAGCAACAAGAATCTGAATTGGTTAATTAAATAGTGATTCATAAAAATTGATTTCTGGGATTTAAATTGGATGAGGTGTAGATGATACTGAATTGTTTATTGCTTGTTACTAGATGGTAAGCATTTTGAGGGCTGGAACAAAAGACTTTCTGTCATTCTAGTATTGACTAGCACTACCATTTGTTCTGCTCACTGTTACTACTCCAGATATTTTTGGCTGATACTGATAACACAAGCTAGGAGCAAGAACTAATTCCCTAGTTTCTCTCTGTCTGTTTTTACACTGTGGGATATACATAAAAACAAAACACTTCTCCAGTGTGAATGAAGAGAATATGCCGTACAGCATGGTACTGCTGTTATAAAAAAAATCCTTAAATATTAAAATGGACTTCCACACGTGGTCTGACTTCTGGACAAGAAGCAGCCAGCTGATATGAATGTTTGCAGTTTACTCACAAAAGCAATAGGAAGTTCCTTAAGGTACTCCTGCAGAGAAGTGACTAACAGGCACAACAGAGACTCCTGAGATAAAAAGAAACCAACCCAAACTTTCATATGCAAAACTAATCCAAAATAAACTGTTCTCTAAGGCTTATAAATATTTAACTTTTCCTCTTTAAAATATTGCCTAGACTTGGTGATGGCAGGGACCTGAGATTCCTTCCAGTTTTACATCTTACCTTTCTTATATGCCTTTTTTCTCTTTCTCTCTGACTTTTCTACATGCAACATCCACCAGACTTAGGGGAAATTAAATGTCCACAAGAAAGTGGCTCATGTTTTCAGGACTTGCAACTTGATCAAAAGCACAACGAAAATTACTTCCCAGCTAATTTCTATGCTAAAAATCTGTAAGTATTTGAATCAATACTCAAACGTTTGAATTACTATATGATTACCTGAGATCTCAGGGGCTGATCTAGGTGAACTGTTGAGTTTGTTTAATACTATGGTTGTTTCTGTGAATGATAGTTTAAACAAACCAAACAGAACTTACAAGCAGATGAGATTTGCTCATCATGCACCCAAATGTCTTTCTTCATGGGACAATACATGCTATTTTTCAACAGTCAATTCCATGAAAATAAATACATTTTATGATCCATGAGACAAATAAAAACTAACTCAGCTTGAAAGATGAATTTCAGTTTTCAAATAATCCCAGTGAAATGTGTGTGAAAGACCTACAGATCAAGAACTATTCACAGAAATTATTCAGACAATGGTTTCAAATAACCAGCAAATGTGAGAAAACTGCAAGCTATTAACACACAATTCACATGCCAGAAAAGAGGCAGTGTATGAAATAAATTACTCAAGACAAAGAGTTTTACTGCTGTGTTTTTCCAAACGGTGCATTACTAGCAGCACCCTTTCACAGACCAGATCACTGATGAGATGGGTTTAGTAGCATACAACATATAGAGAACCTTTAGTCACACCGGCCTGCAAACTTGAGGCACCAAAATAGAAGTTCTAGAACTTTTTTGTAAACAGCAGACACAGAGGCATGCTGCTCCAGAGGAACATTCACAGCCACTAGCTGGGGCTCATATTCTGTTCGGCCATCTACAGGAGGCCACAGAAGGAAACATGAATCTATGCTACTATTTGAAGACACATATTAGGGGCCTAGAGTGAGATGTGAATATTCCTTGTAGTGTCATGCAGCAGACACTGAAGAAAAGCCAAGAGGAACAACTGTCCTATAGATGTGGAAGCAGTGGGAACCAGTCTACAAGGATCAGCAGTATGCCACCTGATTTTCAGGTAAGCAATTTGGAAAGTTACACAGAAACAGTAACAAAATCCTTCATCTACTAATAGAGGTGTAGTGACTAGTAACAGCAACGTTCTCCAGATTGATGGATTTTTATATGAGGTATTTTCTTCCTAGATTTTCTGGCCTTCCATTTTCCATCTGAAGTTTTCCCTAGACTTTCTACACTGATACATGTGTGGAAAAGAAGATCTACTGAGTGAACTACTCACATGTTGTACTGTGTTCCTCATCACTCAGACTTACCTTGCTGCCCTGGTCACGACTGGAAACATGCTATTGGTAATAATGCAAAGTTCATTGGTGACAGGCCTTCAGTTTATTCATCTGTTTTTGTTGGAAAAACTGTTTTTTGCCTTTGACAACTTATGATCAATAAAGATCATAAGATTCTTTGCTCAAGAAGAGCTGTACTAGTGACAGCATCTTGGCCAAATTTCATTAACATTGTCTCACTAAGCTTCATCTATGAAATAATTTGAAGAGGTTGTTCTTCCTCACTTCATCTCCTTAAATGGCTTTGGAGATTGCTCTGATCTGCTAAATAAATCCCCACAACCACCCATTCGCTATAAAATAATGAGATACTTCCCCTTCTGTTTCAGTGTCAGAACAAACACAGCATGACAAAACTCCAAGAACTCCAGCTCTCTTTCCTCTACAACCCAAGATGATAGAAATCCCTTAAGGCTATCTGGCTTCTAGAATTTAGGTCTGCTAGCAAAGAAATATCATGGAGCAGAGTTTCAGCACAGTTTCAGCACTACCATGCTTGATTCTGCATCTCAGTTTCAAACCTCAGCCTTCAAACAGACCTTAAACCTGACATGGAAATTGATTCCAATTTCTCCTCCATGTGCAGGCTGTTTTTTATTTTCCCAAAACCAGTTTCCTCCTCTTTGCTAGTGAGATCTGCAAACGCTTAAAGAGGCACCTAAAATTTGCTTGCGAGGCTCAGCTTAGCTAGAAACAGATTAGGCACGAAGAAGAAAAATCAACCCTTTATTTTCCAGAAAGATTTTCTTGATAAAGGTGTCCAGAAAAGTTGGGACACAAACTCCCCACCCCTGCCACACACAGATGGGATTATGGCAAAGAAGATGTTCGCAGTCTCCAGCAGAGAAACACTTTAAGGCGTTTAAGGCGCCCCATGAGCACCAGCTGGAGTTTGCAGCAGAGCAGCTGTTCCAGTATGTGGGAAAGGGGATTGCAGATTAAAACAGACAAGGCAGCTTAAGGGAGCATTTGGAGTGAGCTCCCAGTGTAGACACCCCTTTTCCACTTACAGCTGCTCCTAGGGAGGGAGAGTGGAGCATGCACTTGCTCCAAAGCCCAGGATGCACTAAAAGAAAGCAGATCAGTGGCTAAAAATTGCCAGCAAGCACTGCTGCTGTCTTCAGACCCTCACCAGACAGTCATGAGGGAGTGCCACATGTGTGTGGCAGACATTGCACCAGACACAGCTGTTGCCAGCTCCTTGCAAGTGGAAGGCCAGTGTCACTCCTCCAGTGCTTCATAGGGAAGGGATAAAAAAGGAAGAAACTCCGTTTAACTACTAAATATACACAGACACACGCACACATCTTTGAGAGGGCAGGAAGAGTAGGAACTTACAAGAAGCTTCATTTTTCCTCTCCCTCTGTTCCTGGAGCAACATCTTATTGTGCTTCTTAGAGACCAGAAGATGGACACAGCTTGAAAACTCTCTGTGAACAGCTGTCCTTCATATATTCACAAGAGTGAACAGTTGCTGACACTGGTTTGTGTTCCCACACCTTGTTTTCACACCTACACAGAGGCAAAGCTTGGGACTAGGAATGGTGGCTTCCTAGAGAGGTGGACAGCTGAGCTGGAGCACAAAGAAACCTGAGCACAGGCTGAATTCCCATGCCCCAAAGGGCTTTTCAATTCATTATCTGAGCTGGACCCCAGCTTTATAGTTCAGGTTCAAACTCAAAGCCTGGACTTGGGTAAATGGTTGAGCTCAGCCTGGGTGGGCATGTGCCCAGTGCAGTTCTGCCCGTCCTCTGGGAGCTTTCAGCAGGAACATGGGCCACTTGGATGGGTCAACCATGAGATGGGTCTCCTTTCAGCCTGCTGGCACCAGCATGCTCAGCATTCTGGCTGGCACCAGAATACATTTTAGCACACTTTTAAGGGTATAAAGAAAAATTCCGCTCATTGTGAACCTCAGCTGTGCAGACATACACAGCATGTCTGACCCCACAGGAGCATCCTTCATTTCTGTAAATTTTCCATGGACCAGAGAAAGAAACTTGGCCCCTTCACACCTTTTCCCCTGGTGGTAGCACCTCAGATCCACAGAGCTTTTTATTTCCCTTCTCTCTGCTGCCATTTTCTGTCACAGAAGAGCAGGACGTGGCCCTGCTTTGCAAGAACTCATTTGTGAGTGTGATCACAAATGCCGAGATCAGCTCTGTGTCTCTCAAGGAGGTGAAATCTCTCATGTTTGCTGCAAGGTATGAGAGACAACTTCCCACAGTTAACGCACTTTGACAAAACTTGGCTTAGGAAAACTGTCATCAACAGAAAGAAATCTCTTTGGTTTGATACCAAACTTTTCATCTACTACATTAACATCGCTTTCATACTCCTTTGGCACATAATGGCATGCCAGTAGCACTGAGAACTTCCCGTTGTGATAGATGCTATGCAGACGCATGACAAACTTGCATTGCCTGCATTCAGGCCTGAAGTCAGCAATCAAAAACATGGCATTAACTTCATAGTCCCAAAATTCTTCTCAAAATACCACAGTGGTTTATCATACTGTCTTAAAACACCCCAAAAGCACTCAAGAAATTTCTAGGTATGATGGTCCCCAACTTTTCCTATAAAAAGCCGGGGGTTATTTACGGGGAGGGAATCATATTTGGACATATTGCATGGCAGCAATGCTCAGTCCCCCTGCTCCAAAGGCATCCAGTGTTGGTGATGGTGCTCTCTCCATCGCTGCATGAGTTATTGCTCCATTACCAGCTTGAACCTGGAACACCGCTCAGACTGCAGCAATAACAAGACAGATAGGTCTTTATGAAATCTATACTATTAACACTATTTGTTTTGCCACGAGTTGACAACTTTAGTAAATTGCTCATAATTGGCTATCAAGGAAAAAACACAGCACTGCTCGCCATTATTATGGTATTGATTTTCAATAATTGCTTTTTTGGGGGTGGGGGGAGTGCACATGTCACTTTTGTGCTGTAAGAGAGCGTAGAAAGAAACTGGCTGTGTACATCTGCTCTGTGTCTGGAACTTCACTGTGGCACAGAAGAAAAATCAAACAAAAACATAAAATGTACACCAGGAGAAGATGAAGCAAAGATTTATTATATTTTTTCTCTGGCACTATATTTTAGCATTAAAATAAAAGAATGGAATTAACCATGTAGCTAAACACGATGGTAGCCCTGTAGGATATTCGTGTTAGTCAAAGGCTGAAATACATTAACATTAAAAAACTCCATAGGGTTATTTTAAATATTCATTAGGAAATTTACAAGCTTTGGTGTAATGGCTGAGGACTCCAGTGTTTTTATAATTGGAAGCCAGGCCAGTGGAAAGTTTCCCAGCCATGGGAAAATAATGTGGCCCAGTTTCTGTTCCAATGTTAGAGATTCTTGATTATGCTCTCTAAATATCAATCCCCTGAACACATCCAGAGGCACACATACCTGATATTACAGTATTGTTATGTGGCATCATTCATTATCAGCTCTTCTGCTTGGTGTTCCTTTTTTTCTTTCTTTTTTTTTCATGCGCAGTCATGCCCATGGCCCAAAATGTAGCACTCTACTCTTCTCATTTCAGATGAAAGGGACGGCATTGCTGGGAAGAGTGCAAAAAGTGTCTAGTGTCTCTCAACATATGATTCTGAAAATTATTCTGAATATTTGCTGACAAGCACAAGCACTTAATATAAACCCAGGAAAATTGCCAGAAATATTATTTAGAGATGACTCACTCAAAATTCAATTAACATAAGATTACAAACTGACCCAGGAAAAGAAAGGGTATTTCTGACACAATTCTTTTGTTTTTTGTCTTTTTATTTTTAGTAATTTTTAAGATATAAACTAGCCAAAAAGTCAGCATTCCTTCAGTTTTGTAGCCTCCTGTTTCTCTGGACATAGGAGAACTGCCTGAATTTTCTCTTCCTCACTTTCTTGTTCCATAGATGTCAAACGATCACCATGAAAGACTGGGAAAGGAGAGTTCTGAAGATTTACCCCTCCCAGGAGATCTTTGCCCAGATTTGCTATAAAACTCAGCATAATCTTTGATCTTCCAGTGACTTGTACTCTTCTCTGTTACTTGAAACCCAGCATTATTATTAAGCTTAAGTAGATTGCTTTAAACTTCTAAAATATTTACTCTCCTGCCTCCCAATGGGATGTTAACAATAAAAAATAGCGAGGGCTTCTACATTTGTTTTTACTTTACATAAACGAATTAAGCAGTCTCTACGAGGCTCGTTTAGACCCACAATAATGTAAACTGAAGCAACACAAAAGAGCCTCTGCATCCATGTTTACAGAACAGAAATCCTACAGTTTTTGGAGGGAGAGGTTTAGATAAGGTGCCTAACTCATCTTTATTCCCTGGACTGTGAGCAAACCTGGACAGGCCCCTCTGTTCATAAGGGAAACGTGTGACACTAACAGCTTGGTTGTTTGCTTTTGTATTTTTTCAAGTGAGTTCAAAGGGACTCACTTGATTATATCCCTTCCCCCTCCCCCACCCTTCATCTTTCATAACCATTGTTTAATGAATTTTTATTAGAAAAGCATGGCTGCACTTATGAAAAAAGAAAATCTGTCTTTGAAACCAGGAGCAGAGTGTGTTTTCCCTGGCATTAGCCTGTTAGTTTTTAATATCAGGTTTGCACTGGAGTTGACTCCCGGTGCATTTTGGAACCATAAGCCAACAAAGTGAAGCTAATGGGAAAGGAAATAATACAGGAGAAGAGAGCCCCTTTTGAAGTGTGGGCAGGAAATCTGCACAACCCTCTCTCCTCCTCCTCCTCCTCCTTCTCCCTCCTTATTCCCTACCCCCATCCCATGCAGTGTCCTTCTCTTCTTATAAAGAGTGTGTTTTGCTCTTTTTTTTTTTTTGTTCAAAGGATGGGATAGAGCAAAATCACCAGCTTAATATCAGCTTCTCAATTAGCAGAACTTACAGGAAAAACATTCCTTGGTATAAAAAAAGACAAACAAATCAGTAAACATAAGGAATGAATAAACTAAGGATTCAACTCTGTAGTTTCAGACAAGGTGAAAGATGTTGCCTTCAACCAAGCTAACCACTGCAATATGCCTTCCCCGAAGCCTCTGAGAACCAGGAGCATGCACCGTACTTCTCAGCTTAGTGAAGACACTGGAGCGTGCCATGAGTGCTTCAGAGACCTACTAGCACTAGCATCATGTAAAAAACACCAAGAAACTGCCAGGCAGAAAGACTTCCAGCTCCTAAATGGCATGCTGGTGATGCAAAGCATTGCCAGATTGCAATCACAGATTTGGTCTCAGCTGTTTACTGTAGCTCATTCTTTGCTGGCATCCCTTGTGAAGCTCAGTTGGGTTTGTGTAACTATGAGAAATCTGGGGTAATGTTGGTTGTCCCTTTTGTATTTCTCTTAGTTATAGCTTCAATGTTTCCCAGAGAGACAAGCAGTCAGCAAGGAAGGCCTCTAGTTTAGGATCTGGAGGTCTGCCTACTTCACCTATTCGAAGCTGCATACTTTGTCACAGAGCTTTTTGTGACACTTGGGTAAGTTCAACTATTTAACAGCATTTGAGCTCTAAAATATTTTTGTGATTTTGTTTGTAACACTGCAGCTTAGAAAGCCATATTCACACTTTCCTATCATATAGCACTGCCTAGGGAGAAAACATGGATGAAAAAAGCAGATCTTGCAGCACTGGGAATCACCAAAGTATAAAGAGTCTTGAAAAAGAGATAATATGGAAAGTGAAAAATATTTCAGATTTTAAAAATGAAATACAGGAATCACTGAATTTTTCGTGTCCACTGTCCTTCAACTGATATGTTCTGACAATGTAAAATTATATTACAAGAACAATGGATATGTCTAGGAAGGGAATACAAAATGTTTTAAATGTGACTTATGCCAAAAATCAGTGTTAATATTCTGGCACAGTTGTCCAAAATGGCATACTAGAACCTGTTTTTATCAATGTCAGAAATCCATCACATTATTCTAACACAAACCACCAACACTGAATTTCCTTGAGCATATTACCTAGGACTGAGTCACTTGTAAGTTTTAATGGATGTCACAGCAAAAGCAGGGCTGGGACATCACCTGATCAGTTACTGCATATGCACTTACCACAGGTAGGAAACACACTATGAGCACAATTTGTGGGTCACAGGATGCTGGCAGCAACTCTTTGCTGCAGTTCCCAGAGGCACCTGGACATTAACTGTAATAAGCACAGAAAAAACTATCATGATCAGAAGAGAGAGGCTAACTTCCTCCAAATGCCAGGGTCTTTCTCCAAACTTGTTTCTTCATAGAACTAACACTACATACTTGATTATTAGGCTAGGCAAATATCTTCCTCTCCAGCAAGAGAGTTAGCATAAGCTGAGAAGATAACCCCCTGCTAATTCTTATTTGCTGCTTTTACTGATGAAAAGAGAAGGTCAATAGAACAGGGCATGGCAGACTTGCTGAAATTTTCCTCTACCCCTTTTAAGCAGTTTGACAAATTATTAATACCCTGATCCAGTTGCACATTTTTCATTAAGGACTGAACATGCCTGTACAGTACAGGGATAACAGAAAAGTAGACGACAGCCCATCCAGAAAGTTTTGTAGTTGTACAAAACACTGCACACTTTAAGTTGCCATGTGCTTTTAAAATCCTTCACAAAAAAACATCATTATACAGGTGCTATGTGGTGTTTTTTACATTCAGGGTGTTGAAATAGCATTAATTGTCTTCCAAAGATATCCGTGTCAGAGCAAGCTACCCTAAAGTCCTGTTAAAGCTGATGAGAAGAAAATGGGCACTTATAAGACCAAATTCATTTCCTCCAAAAACAGAAGTCATATGAACCACATGCTACAAGTTCTTATTTGTTTCCATCACCTACAGAGAGAGCATTGAGTAGCTCAGATGTAGCTGTCAGGAGAGACAGCTGAGGCACTGATTCCCATTCCTGGGGAACAGATCTAAGCAGGTTTTAGAGGATCAGTGCAGGAAAGATACAAGGTGCTGGGAGACACATGGCCTGAAAGAGTCTGGAGTGTCATTGGAGCTGTGACAGGAGAGTTTGATCCAGGCTATACAGGCTCCATGTGCTCTAGCAAATTTATAAAAATTACATGGGCAAACTCCTGCTGATTTCCACATGTGTCCTCAGTGTCAAACTCAGCTTTACTACAGTAAGAGCATGATCCCATCTGCCTCTACTGTGGCACTGGCTCAGTTCATGACCTTGGTGGCAGTCCTGTGTGGCACTAATTTGACCTTCTGCCTGTGGGAACTGCAACCCAGGGTGTCTGCAGGTCTGGAGGGAAGGTGTATCATTTGGAGATCATGGTACCACCACTGACTTGCTGAAGTCACTCCTCCAACCCAGAACATCTGAAATACAGGAGGCAGAAAAATCTAACCATGTGTCAGGCAGTTTTGTCTGCCATGGTGGGCAGCCACTCCAGCCAGATCCTGAGACACAGCAGCCAGAAGAGATTGCTGGCTTCTTGCACATGAGACATGAAGACAACAAACTAATCATTAGGGATAGCTGAGCTTCATTGTGGAGTTGTTTGTCTCTCTGTCGTGGTTTGACACTGGCCCAACGTCAGGCACCCACAAAAGTCACTCGCTCACCCTCCCCTAGCACAGCTGGGCAAAGGAGGGAAAAGAGGAAAAAAAGTGTTAACGGAGGCTTCATGAGTGAGATAAGGATTGCGGGAGAAATATTTCAAGGGCAAAACAGGCTCAAACCTTAATTAGTAAGTGAAATTTATTACTAACAGAATCAGAGGAGGGTAATGAGAAGTAAAATAAGCCCTTAAAACACCTTCCCCATTCTCCCCCCCCCGGCCCTCCCTCCTTCCCACCGAGAACACACGGAGGCAGGACAGGGGATTTTGGTCAGTTCATCACTGAAATTTTCTTCCGCCACTCCGGGAGAAGAGTCCTTCCCCTGTGAGGCCATGGGGTCCCTCCCACAGGAGACAGTTCTCCGTGAATTTCCCGGAGTGGGTCCACTC